>QJOB01000012.1:0-517612 GCA_004155035.1 Monosporascus sp. 5C6A
TGTATAACCAGCTTAAAGCTGATAATAATACAGAAGATTGCTTATTTTTCCGATTTTTATTCGAATTTTAAAGTATTGTTAAAAATATAGTGATTTTGACGGTTTTGTATGGGAAATCGCCGGCGCGTTGGGGGGGTGGAGCGTTGATGGGGTGGTCGCCTTATATCTAAAAAATGTCAATTCAGCTATATCAAAGCTATGGACTTTCTGTAACAGCTAGGGAAAATTAGGGCTATATATATTCGAGAATAACCTTATGGTTAAGCAGATTACTCACTAATTAGACCACCTTGTCCACTTATTATTCAAAAAGTAAATAATAAGGGTTGTTTTATAAGGTGTTTTATAAGTTGTTTGATCTGCCGATAAGGTTTCTGCTCAGCCCTAAACGTCGAATTCCGACAAGAGTAATTATAATAACTTTTATTTTTATATTTAAATACTTATACCGTGGGAATATTAAGGGTGAAAAGTAATAGCTCTCGTAGATGCTGCAACTCGTATAGCTAAAAGATATCCCACAATAATAAATCGAATTAAAATCATACGCTTCCCGCGCACGATGGACTAACTCACAAAATCCTCTGTCATGGCTTTTTTATTTTGCTAAACGGCAACTTTAACGGGGGTGTCCAAAGACGAGGCTCCTGGGCTCTGCCTCAGGCGGATCACCCCTGCTCACCCTCGGCTCAGGTTAAAGCAGGACCAGCTCAGATTCATGCCCGGCAAAGGAAATTGCTCAGGGCAAGTTTTGGGAAACGCATAGAGCCGTTACTCTCAAAAGGAACGGATGTTGAGACCAGGACGACCACTGGAAGAACGCCACTATTTCAAACACCAGCACAAGGAGATGTGGATATCTTGATTGCTGCTCTCCAATAGGGCAGATATTAATGCCCGGAGCAATGATGGTTTGACACCCCTTCATATCGCAGACGAAAAGGTGAGCTAACAGCTGTCGAGATACTACAACTTAGAATAGCGACATGTAGTTAAAGTCGGGGGGAGGGGGGGGGGGTTGCTTGCCTCGGCCCGACCTCCATTAGAATGCTCAAATTGGCGTTTTTCTTCCATTGCGGTGTCCCTTAGTTGTTGGAAAGTGGACTTCTGGGAAAGACAAGACAACAAGTTTCCTTTCATTCGCTTCGTTCGTTAGTACTTTAATAAGAGGACACCTCTTGGCGGGTGACATTATTATATCATGGCAGCTTTTCCCCCTTTCGCGTAGCTTGACCGACCTCCGATTGCGTCGTGTCCTCCGCATACCGCTTATACGCAGCTATGTACATCTCATCGTCACTCCAGGTGTCCTTGACGCTCTGCCTATCCGTAATAGCCTCGAACCAGACCCTCCATCTCTTCCAGATCTCCTCGTCCTCACCCCCTTGACCCTCGCTTGGTATGCCTACACCACCGGGCTTGTAGTGATCAATTAAAAACAGGCGCTTCGCCCATGGAGCGAGCATGACGTCCACGAGGCTGAACCTCTGCCCCAAGAACCACGGTTCCCCATCCGCAACCCCCATCTCCTCCACAAACTGCCGGATCTGCGCATGGAAGCTGCTTCGCGCGTCCTCGATGCTATAGTCCTTGTCGGGAGTGTGCTGGATGAACTTGTAGAACGCGGGAACGATCTTGTTGCTGATGTGATCGATCCAGAGTCTGCATCTGGCACGCTCATAGGGGCCCTCGGGTAACAGTGACTTGCCATGGTCCCCCCCCTGCACGCCATCCACGGCCGCGACGTCGTCCCGGAAAGCCTCGTCCAAGAACTCGCAAACCACTAGGCTCTCGTAAAGGGGCTTCCGCACCCGCCCATTCTCGGCCACGGGGACCGCAAGCGTAGGCACCAGGCCCCTCGGGTTCAGCGCCAGGAACTCGGGCTCCTTCTTGTACGGGTTGATCTCGACGTATTGATGGGGAATCTTCTTCTCGTGCATGACAATCCATGCGCGCTGCACGAAGGGACAGAACCACCCACCATATAACTTTAGGGGGTGTTCCGAAGCATGATCGGCCGCGAATGCCGCAGCCGCGCCCGTGGTTTTCGCAGGAAGCGATGTGTCTACCGACGCCATTGCGTGATGGTAAATTAACGATAACCGAACTGATAGATAGAGGTGTGAGAGCGGGCTGAAGCTGAAGCCGAATTGAAGTCCTAATGCGCGGCGGGCGACTAGAAATAACGAGGTAGCTATGTTTTTGAAACCCTTATGCGCGGACCGCGAGGGGCATCTATGACATCAAGGATGCAGCAAGTTGTCTTTCTCGGTGCTACGCTAAAAATAAAGTGGGATTCCAATTCTGCAGACCCCATGCTACTCGTGGCCCCCCTGGCTATTTCGCTTCGTGCGGGTGATAGCGTTTTATAGAAGTCTACGGCAATACCAAAGCGGCAAGCTTCGCCAAAGCCCTTCGTCCACGACAATTGCTTGGAGGCACTCGCGGAAGATTTTGTTGCTGCAAAAGATCAGTACGTGGGCACGAGCGGTTTCTTTGTCGTGAGCTAGACGAAACATTGTATCTCGTACAACGGCTTGTCTAACGACTCTGTCTTCTCGTCTTCAATGTAAAATAATCTTATACTACCAACCTCTTCTATT
The DNA here is from genome assembly GCA_004155035.1 of Monosporascus sp. 5C6A. NCBI lineage: Eukaryota > Fungi > Ascomycota > Sordariomycetes > Xylariales > Monosporascus > Monosporascus sp. 5C6A. Next base: position 2,604 of record QJOB01000012.1, read on the forward strand.
CTGAGAAGAACCGTTTCCTTGAACAAATAAATCTGAACATGTAAGATCTATCAAGTCGTAATTACGAACCATATTGTTTTGCGTAAAGGCCTTAATGGTTGGTATCGTAATCTTGGAATCCAATCACATGCGAACTAAGGTAAGGGGTTCTGCGTAACACGCATAATCCTTTGCTATCCGCATATCGCGGTCCACACTTCTTCGCCATGTCGGTTTAGCTACCGCATACATAAATTACTGTTCATTTTCTGCCGTCCATCCCTTCTTTCCGTCCTTCATCGACGGTAACAACGCGTCTCGCTCTATAAGCCTCAGCGTTCTGTAAACCGTTTCTCCAAATCACCGAACGAATTTGATTCTCGGAATATTTCAGCAGGGGCCTATACACCGAACTCCCTGGCGGATTTGACACAGTGGACGTAATCGTCGTGGGAGGTGAGCGTCGACTCGTCACTTTCCCCGCACACTCCGGGAGCATACGCGTAAAGCGCCCAACTAAGCACGTTCGCTTACTGACAGCTCTCAATAGGTGGAACCGCGGGATGCATCGTGGCCGCCAGACTCGCCGATGCCGATCCCAACCTATCGGTGTTGGTGATTGAGTGTGGCCCCAACGGTGTCGGCAACCCTGCTGTCGACTACCCTGCCCTCTTTTTAAGCCACTTGCTTCCAGGCGCCAAGACAACTTTGACTTACAAGAGCAAGAAGTCAGAGAACTTGGTGGACAGGGAGGTTGCTGTCCAATCTGGTGGCGTGTTGGGCGGCGGGTCGGCTATGAACATGATGATGTATAGTCGAGCGCAGCGTTCTGACTTTGACTCGTGGCAAACACCTGGCTGGTCAGCCGATGAACTCTTGCCTTATATGAAGAAGGTAAGAAATATTTTGTCTCCTTAGGAAGATCACTCAAGGAATATCCTAAACACTAATCATTTAGCTTGAGACATACCATGGACCCGGCCCAAAGGGTCGACATGGCTATGACGGCCCCATTCACGTTTCTGGCGGTACATATTGTGCCAAGAGATTTCAGGATGACTTCATCGCCGCCATGAACAAGGTCGGATACCCGGAGCTCGAGGACTTCGGAAGCCTCGACGCCAATAACGGCGTACAGCGCGCTATGCACTACATCTCCCCTGACGGAAAGCGCCAAGATACCGCATCTAGATATCTTCACCCAAGGCTTCAGGACGACCAGCACCCTAATCTCAATGTGGTGGTCGAATCACGGGTGGTGCGTGTCTTGGTCGAAGGTAAACGTGCCACAGGGGTAGTGTACAAGTCTAGAACGCAGGACACAGAACGAAGCATTAAAGCCAGACAAATGGTCGTCGTCTCCTGTGGAGCGCTCGGTACACCTTCTGTGCTCGAGAGATCGGGTATCGGGAATACCGACATCCTCAGGCGTGCCGGTGTTGATCGGGTCGTCGCAAATGTCCCCGGCGTCGGCCATGAGTATCATGATCATAACCTGATAGTCTGCCCATACAAGTCCAGCCTCACTCCAGAAGAAACGTTGGACGGACTCTTTAGCGGTAAACTTGACCCCGGGCATTTAATCCAAACCAACGACAGGATCCTAGGATGGAATGCGCAGGATGTCACTTGCAAGCTTCGGCCCAACGATTCGGAGGTCGCTTCCCTGGGTCCGGAGTTTCAGGAGGCCTGGAACAAGGAGTTCAAAGATAACACGAACCGACCTTTACTCATGATGTCTCCGCTCAATTGGTAAGTTCCGAAATTTGACGGAAAACGGCTGGATCTGACGTGTTTAGCTTCCCTGGAGAGCCCACTGGCGTTCCTGCTGGCCAGTACTTCGGCATTTCGGCCTTTCTCGTATACCCGTTTTCTCGTGGGTACATGCATATCACAGGTCCGAGGTTGGATGACCCTCTTGATTTCGAGACGGGCTTTCTCTCTGACGAGCAGGGCCTGGATCTCAAGAGCCTCAGATGGACTTACAAGAAACAGCGCGAAGTTGCGCGCCGGATGGAAGTATTCCGCGGTGAGTTGGCCAGTGGCCACCCACCCTTTCCAAAGGCATCCAAGGCAGTATGTATCGACACAGACGGGCCACTGGCCGACATCCGGGATATCGAGTACTCGGCTGAGGACGATGCCATTATCGACCAGTGGGTGCGAGAAAACGTCGGCTCCACCTGGCACTCGCTAGGGACATGTCGAATGGCGCCGATGCAAAAAATGGGGGTTGTAGATGAGAACCTGAGCGTTTATGGAGTCGAAGGTCTGAAAATTGCTGACCTGAGCATTGTGCCACACAACATAGGCGCTAATACCAATAATACTGCGTTGGTCGTGGGTGAGAAGGCGGCGGACATCTTCATCCGAGAGCTAGGCCTGGGTAAGGAGTAGGGAGCTGAGGATAATGCCAATGCGAGCAATTCGACGTGTTTCAGGCGCTTTATGCTCTCCTTGGGAATGTCTCTAACGTTGGGACTGCAGTGATAAGAGGGTGGAATGGAGAATCAAGCAGTAGATATTGAGATAGGTGCTCGGTGTGGGGGACCCCTTACTGGAAGATCGATCTGCCCCGTGGGTTACGGTCAATGGACACGCACCAAGCCCATCTATGATGATAGCGTTCCTGGTCAGAGTCTATAGGCTTAGCATTCATGGTTGTCCAGTGAACTCAGTTAATGGATTTCCAAAGCTGGTTGTGGAGATCATGTTATTGGATAAACACAGTTCGATTCTTATGGGTATCGGTTATACCGAATGTTGGACGCATCGCAACTAAATGGTTACGTCACTAAAAGAAGTGGAGGTATCAGATGCTTCGTTGATAAGAGCCTCGGTAACATTGCCTGAATGACTTATGCTGATAATGGCGTATTGCAAGTAGTTGTATAGCAACCATGAAGGACAAGGAAGGTTTTATATGGAGAAGGAGCTTTAGATGTCCTTTTTGCACGCCGATCAGCCTCCAAATGCCATTCTCTGGCCATGCAATCCTCATTTCATTTGCCAACGAACAGATTGTGATCTGCTTACTCATATACAGATCTCCAAGGCTAAGGCAGGTGATGGGTCTTCCTACAGTAATTCCCCGCAGCGCATCGCTGCCTCTTCAGGAATGTCAACTTCTCCTCAATGACGCAGGTTCCCGTAGTTGGCGCCTGTTCGAATGGGCATTCGCTGCGTTCCCGGGGGTTCGTCTGGGCGGACCCCACCATGCCAAGGATCCGACCATTTCACCGTTTACCCATCGTTCTGGGTTCGTCGGCAACCATTCATTAACGCTCATACTCCAGGGGCGCCAGGATAGGTGTCCTACGATAGCAACCAATCAAATTGTACATAAGCTCATACGGAAAGGCGGGATTGCCCAACGCCCAATAAGCCGGTAGCTACGCCTAAACAGTATGAGATAGTTAACAAATAACGACACACCTTTGGGTGCTTCACTAGGCTGTTAGACTCTTATCAGACATAGAAAATAACGCCAGCGGAATAGAAAACGGATAAACTTGTATTCTATGGGTATTATCACGCCTACTGGGCCATGATGCACTAGATGTTGGCAATTGGGTATTTCATAAAGACGTAGGCGACATTGGATGGTAATTATTTCGAAATATAATAACATTCGGGCATCACTAAACTTGGGGTCACTTTGAACGATTTGCATGTTCTCGCCGGCAGTGTGCGGTATATCAATTGGGAAGACCGGCGTAGTAGAACAGCTGAGCGTAATGTAGTTAATTTGAAGCGCTGACCCTTCGATAGTGTCGCTGGTGAGGGGGGGAGGGGAAAACATGAACAGTTCAGGGAAAACGGAAATTATATTCAGATGCGGAATATTCTGTAAACACTCCGTTTCCCCCGACAGGTATGCCAAGTGCGCAGGGTACGTTTCCCCCGGGCTCTTGGCCACGTGAGCCGATAGATAAACACATTTAAAAGTATGTCGATTCTGTTTTGAATTGTCTCGAAACTTCCTGTTACGCGGAAGGGGATCAACAATACCAGCTCTGTAACCAGTAACTGTGATTTTTGCGCAGACGCTCCCACAGGATCTCATCCCTGTCGAAGCCGCTGAACCCGGCTGCTTGACGTCAGTTGTCAGGGTCCAATGAATATGATTACCCACCCTTGGCGCACGTCTAAAAGGGGGATCTCCATAATGCTCAGCCAGGGAGGGCCCTTTCAGAGGCCCATAACTAGGCAATTCCACGAGGACGGTATATCTAGGCCGGCATGCCACATACCGAGAGCCTTCCTTCAGCTTGCACCCATATACATTCCTCGTGTAGCTCCATCCAGACTTTCGTTCATTATTCGGAGAAAGGACGCTTCGCCGGACCGACGCCTAGGCTAACGCAGCCATTTTCCCTTGATTTTAGAAATTGCGAATCACCAGCCCCGGCGGCAACCATGAAGGCGTCACTCTTTCTCACAGTTCCGGCGCTAGTGCTATCGGTTTCGTCCGAGCCCGTCCATCGTCTAGACGCCACCAAGGCCAAGCGTGACCTGGAGGCGCTCACATCGGTCGCCGCTCAGATAGAATCTGCTATCGTTAGCCTTGACGTCTCGGTCAAGCCGTTCGCCAACGATGACGACGGAGTACAAGTCATAGCGAACGCGGACAACCTCGCCAAGGTCATCCAGGAGGGCACCTCGAAGATCCAGGGCATCGGCCGCATCTCCCTCGCGGACGACCTCGGCATCACGGGTATCCTGACGTCTCTCCAAGTCAAGGGGCAGACGCTGCTCTCGGACATCGAGGCGAAAAAGACCCAGTTTGAGGAGACCCGGCTCTGCCGCATGGCCGAGACCCGGATGCAGCGCATCAACGCCATGTCCGCGGAGCTCATCGACGCCGTCTTGGCCGGACTGCCAAGCGTGGCGCAGGACATGGTCCGCGAGGGCACGGGCGGGCTCTCTGGCATCCTCAGGCAGGGCGCTGCATTCTTCTCCGCCGAAAACTGCAGGAACCGCGTCGTGGATGCGACGGCCCCCGCCGTCACCGGCGACGCGACCTTTTCGGCCATCCCACTGCCGCCCTGCTCCACGGCGCCCGCTCTCTCGGAGATACCCTCGTCTGAAGCGTCGACTTTCCCGGCTATCATGCCGCCCGCGTCGGACACGTCAGGGTTCCCCACGAATCCGGTCCCGACCGAGGCTGCGACGTCCCTTGCGGGCAGGCAAACCCCGCCGGAGAAGCAGACGGGCAGCGCTCCGACTCCGGGCTCGGGCTCGTCCTCTACCACGGCCACCACGACGAAGCCCCTGACCGTCGTCTCAAGCTCGACGCTGGTCGTCGTGCCGGCCACCACCGAGTCGTCGGAGACATTGCTCCTGATCGTCGCGCCTACCTCCACCGACGGGCCGCCCTACGGCGCGACCACGCCCGTAGGTGTCGGGTCGGCGAGTTTCTACCCCACGTCCACGCCTAGCACCCCACCCATCCCGACGGCGGCCGCTGCGGTAAACGCCGCCGGACCCGTGGGTGTGGCTGCCGGGTTGATTGCTGCGCTTCTGCTGTAGGTAGATGGACGATTGAGGAGGCTTATGACGTGCTCTCGCTTTGGTGCTGTGTCCTGGCTAGCGGTTGCGGTCATTTGATGCTCGGATGAGTGGACAGAATGGACAGTTAGCGTCGCATTGTTATTGCAGGAGGCACGTAAGCTTCGACTGGGTCACAGGGATCATTTTAGGTTGTTTGATTGGCGAGGCTCGGATACCCGCTGGCGTTCTCTTTATGCATAGTGCTTATATCATATAGTGGAATACCATACCATATGCCGCTATTTCTCTCATCAGATCACTGGAGCTGCATGGGGGGACGCAGGTAGCTGACGTCACAGTTTGCACTACAGAGTTGTCTTGCAGTTTAGCGAAATCCAATAACGAGCACATACAGCAATTCCTCCCGTCTTCATTTTGAACGGCGTACCTGCCGAACTCAATCCCAGAACCATGTCGTCCCTACCAAGCCAGTAAAAGCGAGGCTATAGTACGACCGTCTCATTAGGGCATGGAGGCGGCGTGAACGTCGGCCACGGCTCGCAAATTGAGAAACAGCTGCGGAAAATCAGCCGTCACTCCCCCTTAATCAAATCAATGCATCATCGCACGAGCTAACTCACCCTCCGTACATCAACGGGCTAGTCCCACAGGTCGTGATGAAATCCTGGCAGAGGCTCACGGTAGAGCAGTCGAAGCTCGACGTCGGCTTAGTGGTGGTGCTGACACTGCCGCTGCTGGTGGTAGGCCCCATTGGCACCGCGGTCGGGCCGCCCGTACTAGGTGTGGTGGAAGGCGAAGACGGCGGCAGGATGGTCGGCAGCCCTGGCGTCGGCTTGCACGGCGTCTGGTTGGGCCACAGGTGCGTGCTGCACCGCGGGAAGCACGTCTGGAACACTACGCCGCAGTCGTCGACGCCGTCGACGCAGACGGTGTTGCAGCTCGGGGGCGCCCGGGAGGTGGAGGTCGTCACGGGAGGCGTCTTCCTGCTAGTGCCGGTTGACATTTTCTTAGTGGTTGCGCGAGTGGTGGTGGAAGCCGAGCACCTCGGCGGCTTCGGCCGTAGCTCTGGATCACATGTGTCGTAACAGCCACCCCATCTCACGCCTATGCGATGATTAGCACTTGTCCGGAGCTTGTCGGCCGTAGGTGGACATACCGCATGGATTGACACCGTCGATACATAACGTGCGAGGACAGGGCTTATTCTCCGCAGGGGCTGCGAGGGTAGGAGCCGCAAGGGCCAGGATTGCAACGGATACGAGACTCAGCATCATCCTGGGACCTTCAGTATGACACGGTCCCGGTGTTTGCATGGGGAAGTGCTACACATACGAGACCGTACTGTCGGGAGGACGCAAGCCTTATTATACACCGGTAGAGTGGGACAGATTCCCGCGGGTGGCTCGCTTAGGTAGGCAATTTATGACCGATCCCGTCCCTGGCAGGATCTAAAACCTACATCACTGTGTCACTGCGGGTGTCGAAGTTTGCTCTCCCGCGGTTCGGTTTTAACGGGCTGATGCGGCCCTGGGGAAAAAATTCTGTTCGCTATCAGCTTGCCTAGATTCGCTGGCCCGCCTCAGGGTGGGTGAGAAGGTTCATCCGGTGTTTGCTCCGAACTCTAGATGGTATTCAATACGAACGGCCAAGAAACTTCTCCACTGGAATCCCCAATTCTTGCGCCCGGCACAGGAACTTGTTAGTCACGGAGCTAGCACCGAACCACTCGTTGGAATGTCGCGTTTCACACATACAGTGGTATGCGCAGGCGTCGGCAAGCTCGGGGAAGCCCTGGGCTGCGAGGTGAATGTTTGCTTTCACCCCCTTTAAAACGTGGTTTGGAGAAGTCGAGGTGTACTTCGTATTGGCCCGAACCTTACCCATAAGCGTGCCTAGGTAGCAACGAACTCTAAGCAACTGTCTGAACATACCAGGTTATGGACCGTAAAACGGGAAGTAAAAGTAAATCACCTACGACATCGGAGCCGGTCCGTAGTCTCCGTACTCTCAGGATATTGTATTTTAGCCATTAATTGAGTCTGGTTTTCCCGCCTGCCAAGAGTTGCACTTACATGCAAGTCAAACTGTGGGGGATCTACAAAAGGCTTGCACCAGACATGACATTGTACTGTAACTCTTCCAAGCAGTTCCATTCCACCGAGGCGGATACACTGCGCCAGACTGTGTGACTCGACACGCGTGATCTTGTATACTTGGCAAATCCTCGTGCATTTAACAAGGTGTCCTTAGGGAATCTTGTGCCGGGAGGTTGGGACGAGAAGGTTGAGGTTAGACCACTGGGCACGTATTGGAATAGCAATACAATGTATTTCTGCATGCGGTCGATGATATCTAGCACCCATTGACATTATAAATGTCGCTTTTCTCAGAGCGCTTGATTGAACGTATCAACTGTCGAAATTGGTTCTTGAAGCTTTTCGGGACTGTTGAAGGACTGCGCATATCATCGCGGCAAGAGTTGACCACCTGGGATTGCTGGCGGGACAGCTGAGGGGTCCCTCTGGACTAGTTCTCCTTTCTGGGGGACCACGACATTTAACCTGCGTTTTGTCCAGCTAAAACCCCCGGCCCAGCCACCAGCAGCTTTCCACCAAGGACAGGACCGGCCGTAAGAATTCATCCGAGGAGATACCTCGAACTGCCCGGGTACATTCACCGGATGAAATGTTCGTGCATTGCGAGGGGGACTACCTCACTTGCTCGTTCCCGCTTTCTCGGCCACACGTAGGTGACGTGGGCAGTTGAAGCATTCATCTACCTCGAACCTACCGCATCTCGATTAACTCTATGCATACTCTGTATGTAATTCGCGAATCGTAACAAAGACTGAATGGGAGGTCGTTCATCATAATTGCCATATCTGGATTTTAACACAGCTGGACCCTGACTAAGTACGGCCTAGTTAGCTGGTTAGCTTCGCTAACTTCAGCGTCCGCCATGATCCACCATGATCTCAATGCTACCCACTATGTACTTCCGAAGCTCCACCGCTATCAAATAAGTATCGCGCGAGTGGATTCCGATCTAAGAACTCTTGCTCAAGTGAGCGAGTGGGCTGTATGGTTCAACGAACTGCTGGTGCTAAGACTGACGTTGCTGACCTGGCAGACTGGCATTTGTCTAGAACGAAAAGTGATGAGATCACGGGTGAACGCCGACATTCTGTGTGACCGGCTGGTTAGTGCTGACACTCCATGAGGGCAGCTTCGACTCGGGCTACTATGTATGCATGACAGGTGATCTAGATGTTCAGCCAAGCCGTCATTCAGAGAGGGACAAACGGGAAACCCGCGCGGGTGACATCACCGGTCTGCACCCTGTGAGATTGCTACCCGAGCTGCGGAACAGCGCTTGTCGTACCAACCATTTTTGACTGGAGACTTGAACATTCGGTGAATGGGATGGGAGCCCTCCTCGGCAGTCACCGGAGGCCCGCAAGACCTACTTCGAAGTGCAGGCCTGGCAAATGACAGGACCCTACTTGCATGCTGCGGCGATTTACCGTAACTACTTAAGTATGTATGATTCACAACGATAACAAGCAGTCAGCTGTATGTCTTCCCGTCATTTGCCATTTGCGCAAGTCATAGTCTCGATGCGCTCTCTTTAAAAAGCCTCCAGATCTTTTCACCAACATTGCACCATCTGCTACTACCTAGGATTCCCCGCTTAACATTTCGACGTTGATTTTGGAGAAGCTCGCGTGAAGTAAGCGGAAGGCATTTGATCTATATACATATTTACCATGCCATCACGGTCAGCACGCAATAGTCGTTACGACGATCATCCATATGTCTTTGATGATCCCTACAGAACATCATCGCCGCCTAATAACGCCTACGAATATATCGGCACGGATGACCCCTCGGGCACTCCCGAGCATCGCCAGCGGCCACATTCGCCGGCAGGGGAGGGCGGGAGGATGTCTAGCCCACCTCGCCGATCGAGACACAGGAGGGATCAACGATCCCCGCCAGCCTCCGAAAGAAGTCCATCACCACGACGCCGGGCTTCTAGGCGCACATCACCACCGCCGAAAGCCGGCAGAGAGGCACCGCACCCCAAAAATAAGGGCTCTCAAAACAAATACCATGAGTTTGCCCAACGCCCGGGAGTTCAGCGGGCGCAAACCTTCGGTCGGAAGGGATTTGACTTCCTTAGCTCGGCCGCCGCAGCCTACTATGCACCTCAGACGCCTGGGGACGACCGACGAACTCGTTCAGTAGGTCGCGATGACGACCGACGGACTCGTTCAGTAGGTCGCGATGACGACCGGGAACGCGACCGCACCCGCCGTCATCGGCATCATGACGACTACTACGATTCAGAGGGACCACCGCGTCGTAGCCGCCATAGCCGGCGGCATAGACATAGCCCCTTCCCTTCCCCCTCCCCTCCTCGCCGACGGAAATCGGAACGGAGCAGGAGAAGGGACTACAGCCCATCCCCATCGGTATCGAGTCGCGATTACGGTCGCGATGGTCGCCGTGGCAGGCACCACGGTCGGGATCGACGCCGTGCATACTCGTATAGCCCTTCGCCGCCTCCAAAACGCAGCCGCTCTCGCCGAAAGTCCACTGACTACACGTCCCGCCCCGGCCCGAATACACCCGACCAGTCAAAGGCGGCACAGGAGCGCTGGCAGATGGCTATAGGCTCAGCGATCCGGGCCGGAGGTATCACGGCCTTGCGACTGCGTAAGGAACCCGGATCTTGGACCGGAGACAAGGGCGCCAAGATAGCCAAAGCAGCTTTGGGCGCCGCGGCTTTGGATGCGTTTGTGGATGTAGGTTTCTGCCCCCAGATAGCCTATTATAGGTATGGTTACTGATGGCCTCCCAACAGGATGTACCGAGAAAGAAGGAATCGAAGGGGGTCAAGGGAATGGCAGGGACTGTCCTCGCTAGCCTGATCACCTCGAAGCTGGTGGCGGGCCGCGGGTCACGCAAGAGCAAGCACTGACACTAGGTACCCACGTAGGGTCATGTATCCGGTGCCGGAGTTTATCTCTTTCCAGCGTTTTCAGTCAGCGATGATTACGGCCGGTATGGGTAATAACTCTCGGATATGTCCTTCTCGACCTGCACATAAGGCCGTGCTGTGCAATTAATGAGCCACGAAAAGTCTTTACAGAGTGAAGCTCGGACGAACGAGGTTTCGTGAACGGTATATAGGGAGAGGTTATAACGACTTGATGACATACGATTGCAGACTGTTCGCGTATATATATATATGTGCGAAAGACATAGATGGACAGCATGTCAGGCGCCATGGATTAGGGTTTTGTTCAGTTAATGCCCAGCTTTGCCTCTACTCTCCCGATTAAGCCGTTCGGCCGATGCAGTTATAGACTAAATACAGGTCATAGGGGCTTGTGAAGAAGACCTGCATACACTGCTAAAGTCAGCTATGAGACTGCCGAGCATAGCGAGACCCGGACCTTTTAACTGAGAACAGTCATTAAACTGGTCGACTAACATTCAGACCCCCTGTCATTAGTTAGACCCCAGGATTGAAGGGTTCATAGATCAAACGGCCCCAAAGCTGACGCCGTGCCGCTTCGTATAGGCCTTTGCGACGCACAAGGCGTTCAATTCTGTCAACCACGGCCAGCCGCCAGCCGCCTACGTCGGCAGCCATAAAGTAACATATGGCCTCCTTTAGATACTGCGACTGCCGCGCGCCCATAAAGGCCGGGTTCGCAAAGGTGCTGAGGGCCACCATGGTATTGAACCGATCAAGGGTGTCCGCCTGGGTGGGCATCGCCTCGTTCTCGAAGAGCTCTTGCGAGATGTCTCGTCCGACGGCTAGAGAGACCGCGAGTTGTGTGGCGTAGGTACGTATTCAGTCGGCAATGTTTTCCGCTGGCTCAATGGGCTCGAGACTCGCTGTTCCCATGTCCAATACGTCCTTCGCTATGCCTTCGATGGCCCCCTGCGGTTGTCCGGTTAGGTGATTCGCGTCGTTATAGGACCAGTCGAAACCATGCGGATGTCATCCCTCGGATTCTACGCACTGAGCCGAACAGCTCCTAACCAAAAGGAGCATCAATACACACTTATCCATCTACTGTAGAGCGCTGAAATCGACCAACTGACCGCGCTATGTCGGCCGTGCTCAACCAGCCCGGGCGGCTCGGAGAGCAGAGCTTGAACCTTGAAGATTGGAGCAATCGTATGTTCCAAGTTCCGCGGCGGACAGTTGCCGACGTCGACGGTCTCCGACTGCATATCACAGCGTGCTATTCTCATAGGGACTACGTCAAAAGCGATGGTCTCCTTCCGGGTTTTAGGAGCTGCTCTTCTCCCAGTCAATGCTAAGCAGAGCTATGGACTGCTGGCTCGATGAGTCTGCGAAACAGTTTGCATAAATAGGTTACGCGAACGCCAGGGGTTTCATTAGGGGCTTGACCAGCATTAAGTATCCTACTGTCAGCTAGCCAGGTGTGCTACAGCACCCTAACTAAAGAAGGCTACGCTCTGATCGGAGGATATATGTTCCCTTGCTAGGCTACACAAAAGCAGTGCTTGTGCGAAGCACTTACGCAAGTAGCCGAATACAACAACGGAACTGACATCCCTTATCCGACAGAAGCCCATTTTTATGGGTCTTGTTTGGCATAGTGGATTCTATGTCTGGACTCTAAAACCTCCGGCTGTGGAGGCTTCTATGCCACGAAGGCATCATTTATATGCAAAACTGGTCTACCAGATTGCCTTCCCCCTTCCTTCCCGACGGGTTGTACGAGCTGTCGAGTTCGGCTTCTGTCTTCCATCATCGATGGACATGCACTCGGGAGATTCAGAAACGGGGTCGTTGAATTCGCCGAGGTTCGTGTGGCTGTCGAACGTTACGGTCCACCCGGAGGCCGAAATGGCCCCTCAATACAGGATCGTTATATGCATTATCGACAAGTTTCTGGATCGGATTCTCTATAATGTCGCGCTCAGAATTCCGGAGTCCAAGCTCGCTATTAATGGGCCTGAGCAAAGGATCGTAGGTATGCCAATTGCTGCTCGGATAGTAATATGGCATTGGAAGAGAATGAGCGACCAGTGTGGAGTTGTTCCCAGGTGGGCTTCTGTATGTTTGTAAAGGTATTATACGGGATGATTCGCCTTGGGTAAATTCGGCCGGTTGGGTTTATCGTGTCGTCCTAAGTAATAAGGGAACGGTCGGTTATCACTTGGATATGAAATTAAGTAAAGTGGCATGGTTTAAGATATCAGTGGCTCTGGTGAGTTAGGCCACTGCCAACATTTATCTAGCTCATATTCCTAATCAACACATTTGTGAGACCCTGACATCGCGCAGTGAAGCATATATAACTGAAGGAGGAAGAATCATCAGGTTGACCTTCTAAGAGGTCCTGTCTAGAAAGAGAGGGTTGCGAAGCCTCCTTATATAAAATAGCTACAACTGAGGGAAAGCGATACCGGCGATAAGAACAGCGCATCTGTCAAACAGCCTGAGACCACGAAATTGAGTATCCTCGAACTGCTTACATGCGTATATTGATGATGGACGATGATAACAGCTAACCATCTTCTTCCGGGTCTCAAGGAATTAATCCCTTATACTGATTAGCTGTCACCCCTGTTACCTCCACCCCTTAGCGCGACATACGGCCCGATTCCTTCCGACCTCAAGCCGCTGTATCCGACAGCATCCCACTAGTAAGTAGCGAAGCTACCATAACTAAGCCACGGCGTTGCCAACAGACCTAGACTTCAGTAGGGTCTGACAAACGTTCCAATTCAAACTTCGCCCTTGCACTTCACTTGCTGTTTCGATGGAATAAACGATCTCGAGTCGCCATGGCAAAGACGCAGAAAAGGAAGAATTCAAGGGCCAAACCAAAAACGGTACGCCAGCCAGCCTTCACAGCCAATCCACAGAAAGAGAGTATGCTCTTTCAACTCCTCCCTCAAGAACTTCGCAATGAGATATACTCGCATGTCTCCTTTTCTACAAGGCTTGCATACGGTCGGAGAGCAGTCAGCCCAATCGGTCGCATCAGAATCAAGCCCGCTCCAAACGCTCTAGCCATTCTTCAATCGTGTCGCCGGGCAAAAGAGGAGATTGGGGATACCTGGATCGGCCAGATCCTTTTTAGCTTCGAAGATCCCGAGACGATGCTCGACAAATTAACAGCTTTGCCTCTCGGGATCCTCCCCAAGATGCGTCATTTGCGCGTCTTAGGCGATACTCTTATGCTCTCTTATGGAGACGAGGATGGAGACGAGGATGTTTACTATCGTCTGGCTTCCACGCTCAGACTTCTCCCAGGCCTTCGCCTCGATACACTGACAGTGCTTGGCGTCCGCACAAAGGAAGTTAGCTACGATACTTTGAATGGCCTCATAAGGGAAAGCTGTGGATGGAAGGAACTTCGGTACATTAGCCACAGCTCAGAAGTGCTGGGATTCGCGAGACTTGAGCCGTTTCACCTTGGCGATGAAGTTGAGAAGCACAAATACTGGCGTAAGCCTCAACCGGCACACTGGCAAAGTGTCCTGGAGGACAGGGACGGCGCTCTATCGAGACCCTCGGTCACCATTTACCGTTCAACCGTGTCTGACTGTCCCGGCTCAGTCATTGATGCGAACACGCGCGCGCGATTCGAACAGAAGATGCCCCAGGACACAGTAGCACAAGAAGCCTTTGGCATAACAGAGGATGCGGGATTGATGGCGGATGGCGAGAGAGGTAAAGAGGTTATGATCATCGCTAAGAGGGGCTCCGGTATTGATTACGAACAAAAGAAAGACTCGCCATTCATTAAAAGCGATATTCGCCGCGATATGCCAGGAAAGACTTGGAAGGAAATTCGATACGAATGCATCGACCGCATCTTCGCAGATGTCGACGATTCGCTGTTAACTGATGACAAAGACGAGGAGACGGCAGAGATTGATGCATACGAGGATGTTGACGAATATGTGTGGCCTCCCTCCGAGTGGTGAACTTAGTGGCACCATTTGAGTCTTATGATGCAAAGCCAATACGAGGGCCCATGTTGGTACCAGGCCTGAGGGCCGGTCGTCACTTGACATTGACCTGAAAACATGAACTATCACCACGCTCTCTAGTGAGTCGAATAATGGCTATTCTGCGGAACAGTGCTGCTTGCCGTAGACGTCCCGGTGGGCCTTCCAATCGGATTGTTGGCAGTCTTGAGAGCAGTATGGCCCCGTAGAGCACTTGGCGCATCGTTCCAGGTTGACCTTAAGCGAAGTCTTTTTTGCAAGTATTGCACAACTCAACCATTTTGGGTGAATCGTGGGTTGATTAGGAGTTACAGAATATAGCCTCATGAAATAGAGGGAAGTCGGTATCTATCTTTTTAATGGTATTGCCCAAGGGAGGGAAGTCCGGAAAATGGGAACCTGATCGAGCCTCAGCCTCCCCTCTTCCCGGCCATCCACACCGCATCAATACAACCCAGCCAGTTACCAAATTTCGCATCGTGAATATGGGTTCCCATATTCCCAAACCCGCCGATGCTGCCTCGGAGAAAGAGCTTCTCAGCGGCTTTGGACATCTTATCAATTGTGCAGAGGGCGACTACACCTACGTCGATAATGACTCGCCCCCAAGTAAGAAAGTAGCGACCAAGAAGCTGCAACGAGAGCCCGAGAGGTTATCCACTCGGCAGATAACCTCCTAGCAGAGCGCATTTCAGAGGACCCAAAGAACGAGTAAGCATCCCAATTACCCGACCCCAGCCGTCTCTTTATAACGCCAGACAGACGCGCACTCTCGGCTCTCAGCAGCGCCAAGCCCCAAACCGTCCTCACCTCTCTAACGACCCCCCTCTCTAACGACCCCCCTCTCTAACCCGCAAGTATTCAACCTCAAGATCCCCTTCGAAGGCGGCCCTATCACCAACCAGCGGTCCTCGGGCCGTTACTAGCTCTTCGCCTCGACCAACATCTTCCGCATCGCACCCATACGCCGCCACAACCTCCACTCCTTTAAGCCGTCCCAATCCTACCTTTTCTTCTGGGATAAGCTTGTAGTCGAACTGATTCCTGGAGCAGGTAATTATACTGCCTCTCACGATCTCGAGTCAAGACTCGTGCAGACGCTATTAGGGGATGTTGTTTCTGATAGGAGACAATGGGATGTGGTGTATAACCTGGTACACAAGTATAGTCTTGTGCCTCAGGCTCTATACCCCGATAGCTAGAACGCGAAGAATTCGCGGGTCCTAAACTCCATATCTACACGAAGCTTCGAGAAGCCGCCCTCAAACTGCGAGGCATTACCCAAGACAATGCCGCAACCGTAGAAGACGTTGCGGAGGTAAAGAAGAAGATAATGCAAGAAGTCCTCCTCGTGCTCACGCTCGCCCTCGGCAAGCCGCCTTCCCTAAACGGGGAGTTTACCTAGACCTTCCTAGACAAGGAAGAAACCGCCCACGAACTCACATCCACATCCAAGGCCTTTGCTAAGAATATCTGCTCCCCGGCGCCGCGGATTACTTCGGCTACGATGGCGGGAATGATGTCACTCGTCCACGATCCCCGCCATGAACCATTCACCCTGTTTATCGTCTCTAAACTGGGAAACGTCTTTTGCGGACGAGGGATAACTTACGTCAACGTCCCCATGGCAACCCTAAAGGCTACTTATGTGTCTATGCTCCGCGCCGGCCTCCCCGTCTTCTTCGGATCCGATATAGGTAAATTCTCAAACTCTTCATCTGGTATAATGGATCTCGATCTCGTGGATTACGAAACAGGCTTCAACATCTCGCTCCTAGGGATGAATAAAGCGGATAGGTTGGGGACGGGAGAGATGGCCATAACGCATGCGCTGGTTCTGACGGGTATGCACGTAGATTTAGATGGAGAGAGTGTGAGGTGGAGGATTCAAAATGGTTGGGGGAGGGGGCGGGAAAGAATGGGTGGTTTGTTATGAGTGATGGGTGGACGGACGAGTTTATGTATCAGGCCGTTGTAGACCCGAGGTTCTTAAGGAAGTGAAGGACGTTCTTGGCGGAGAGGCTGTTGTGTTGCTGCTTTGGGATCCCATGGGGAGCCTTGCTTAATACGGAGGGTGAGTATGAATACCGCATGGATCATAAGTGCTTTCTATGTACACCTAGGTCGGCCCCTTCATGTATCAGCCCGGCTACGCTTTAATTAAAGGATATATGTTCCGTTATTAGGCTATATAAAAGCAATACGTATGCGAAGCACTTATGTAATTAGCTAAATACAACAACGTAACTAACATTCCCTATATACAACAGATTTGTATAGGATATCGAAATTTCGTATCTTTTTTAAAGTTTTTTTTTAAATAGCTTTTTGAGACCGTTATTTATAAATTTTGTTAAATTAATAACAGTATTACTAATCTTTTTTAAAACTATTATAGTTTGGCTTTTTTTCCCCTTTTTTTTCTTGTATAGTAGTTACCCATTCAAATAATAACAAAATCGCCGTTTTTGGTGTGATTTTCGAAGTGGACCGGATTAATTTGGCCCTTTCTGTAGCTAGTTGTCGCGTAGCCACTGCAGCAAAAGACTGTATTGATAAGTGCGCACTTATCGCGCTACTTATCTGACACTAGTTCCCGTAATATGGACCTACCGGGGGGTCATCCTGGGTGGTTTTTTTGCCAAAACAACCCATTACCCATACCAATGCATACTGCTGTATAAATGCATGGGAGCCTCCGGAATTTGTTGATGCAAACCTACTCGGTAGGAACATCGCTGTACTTTCATTATATTACGGCGAGTGACTCATGAAATTAAATAAGCCGTGGACGATCTTCAATAATCCAAGACTGCAGTATCATGCCTATTCCTGGTTATTTCTTGTTAGGGCCTTGATGCTAGGCCACGTGCGCGGGCACGAAAATCTAATAGGCAATTGCGTGCTAGTCATTTGCTGTAGCCAAGAAGCCCCATCCGGTCCGCCCATCGCATATATTGGCTGCATGAACCCGTTCCCGATTCTCAGCAGTAGGACAGCCGCGAGACAACCTCCACACCCGGTGTCTTTCGTCGCGACGACACGCGACAGACGCGCATAATGGGTATCATTCCCTTTCCGGACCTAAGCGACAGCAAAATCGGTAGGAGACTCTGGAACACGACGAAAGAGAATTGGTATCTCGGCTTCACTTCCTTCGGAGGGCCGCCCGTTCATTTTAAGATTGTGCGCTTTGCCCAATGCTCCTCCTTTCGCGGGACAACACGCTGACTCGGGTGTATCAGTTTCGCGACAAGTTCGTCAATAAGCTACAATGGATCGACGACCAGGTATACCAGGAGCTCTTCAGTGTCTGCCAGGCCTTTTCCGGGCCCGGCAGCACCAAGATGCTCTACTGCATCAATCTGATACATGATGGCTTCCCCTCTGCGGTCTTGGGCTTGTTCTTTTGGATGTATGCAATGCTTTGACTGTTTACTCCCCATAAAACAGTGTTACCCGACTCCTGTGGCTAGTTCGGCTGCTAACCTATCTACCAGTCTTCCCGGCGCACTGGGCATGTATGGCTTGGCAGTCGGAGTCTCCAATATCGGTGACGCGCTACCCGCTCCCGTGTATGCGCTACTCTCGGGTCTGAACGCAGCCACCGTCGGGATCATCGCGCTCGCAGCGGTTGAGCTAGCCCACAAAGCTATCACGGACCGTGTCACGCGTGTGCTCGTGTTTTTTGGTGCTGCGGCAGGGCTCTTGTACAATGCGCTATGGTATTTTCCGGTGATCATCGTTATCGGGGGCATCATTACGGTAATACACGATTTCCGCTGGCTGCACGGTCCTGTCAAGGCCGTCCATAACGCTATGATGAGGAAAAAACAGCGACCTGCTGAAACGGAGGAAACTATAGACTCTCCACGCCAGAGCCCCTCGGTTGATGCCTCGGTTCAGAAATATGCTAGGGGAGAGGGTAACACATCTGCTGGGCCATCGACCAGCTCAGCACCCGCCGATGGCGCTGAGTCAGGATTGCCAACCTCCGAACGGGAGGCTGCTGAGTCCGGCACGGCCGCCGCTGCCGCAGCGGAGGAGCGACGTTTCGTGCCACCCGAGCGGCGCCTAAACTTCTCCTGGAAGTTTGGGCTAACCATCATCTGCGGCTTTTTTATCTCCTTCCTCGTTATTATGGTCCTTCGAGGTGTCCTTCCGAACAAGGGCTTGCTCTACAGTCTGTTCGCCAACATGTATCTCGCCGGAACCATCATCTTCGGCGGTGGCCCTGTAGTGGTCCCTCTTCTCCGCGAATACGTCGTAGCCGAGGGCTGGGTCAGCCCGCGGGACTTTCTTATAGGGCTAGCGATCATCCAGAGCTTTCCTGGCCCGAATTTCAACTTCGCCGTCTATCTCGGCGCGCTTACTGCACTTAATGGTGGGCGACTTTCCGTTGCAGGGGCATTCCTGGGTGGTATAGGCATCTTCTTTCCCGGTCTTGTCCTTGTGCACGGTACTATGGGCGTCTGGGGCTCTATACGCAGCTGGCGGTGGGTGAAGTCGGCGGTGCGCGGGGTTAATGCCACTGCTGTAGGACTCATCTACACAGCCGTCTACCGATTATGGCAAATTGGCTGGGTTGAGGAGACATCCCAGCAGGGCACGAGCTTGGCGAATGATCCCTGGTGGGTTGTGGTCACTGCCACCAGCTACGTTGGGGGCTGCTGGTTTGGACTCAAGCCTCCAGTAGCCATCATTCTAGGAGCAGTGTTGGGCCTGATTAGATATGGAGTTGTGTCTGCGTGAACAGGTATTGGCCGGCTTGTAAGATAATACGTTTGCCTAATAACCGCAGTGTGAAGCTTCCATCGGCCCTATTCCTGGTATCATACTGAGAAATAGTGTAGATGCCATAACATCCCTCCAAGTCGACGTCTCCCTTCACGTCGCGGCTTTCATCAATATTTTCAGTCGTCAATCACATTATAGGTTATCTAAACGGAACCAACAGCTAGGGGGTTGAACCGCTGGAGTGAAGTCTTTCCACGTCCTATCCAAGGTTGCATTGCCACGTGGATAAACGTATCGCCTTCTACCTATCCCATCTGGAAGCTACACTACCCGCCGCCCCCTCCCCCACCGGCTCTTGGTAGCTTTTGATTGCTAAGTATCAATACTGCCAAGTCAGATGGCCGCTCCAGTTTCTTACTCTGTGGTGTAACGTGGACTGCGTAAGGGGCTTAGCGGCAGAATGCCTTGGTGGCACAGCCACCTGCAGCTTGGCTGCAGCCGGGGCATACTCGTTTCTATTCTCTTGATTGATGATCCAACCAGAGCGAGTGCTCCAAACTTTCTGGCGTGGAGATTCTCACCCTTGCGCTTACCACTCCAGACGACCGCGATTTTGTCGTGCCATGGAGTTCACGCTGTATTTGACTGATGTACGCGATAACATTGTTATAAGATCTAATAGTGTCCCGCCACACAGAAGTGTGGGGCCTCACATTTTTCAGATCCGACAATTGTCACGCATGAGACCGTCCAAGAAATGGCATCTCAACAGGCTGTAACGGACGATGTTGTTGAATTGCAGCAAGTTGATCCGCGTGCTGAGTCCTCTAATGTCTACGCTACGATCAATCCCCAGGAGATCGGCCCGCCCGAAGCGCAGCGGCGAGCAGGCGACAATCCAGTGATCTCGCCAAATATGCTCTTTAGGCACCCACGGAGTGTCTTTTCGTCCGCTAGGTTCGTCTTCACTGGGACTAACAGGATCCTCGCTGTTTTCAAAGAGCCGAAAGAAAGGAAAAGTGAGGTTATGACGAAAGCACTGGCGATAATTGGGATCATCGCCGCATGTTTCGCTTTATGGCCAACATTTTCGTCTGCCAAGGATGGACGCAAGGCCACTCTCATTGCCGAGTGGACTGCGAAGAAGGACTTCCTAGAGTTCTGCCGGTCAGTATGTGGAACATTATGAGTTATGATGCCAAACTCTTGTAACTGAGGGGGTTGTATTAGATCAATTACAGAAGACTCCGGTTGTGAGGAAACAAAGGGGGTGTCTTTGGGGCCGCCTCCCAACTTCTCTGGGAGGGATTGGAAACGATTTGCTGAAGCTTCCGGTGATCATGCGTCGTATCATAACTGGGATCACAGCCTTCCAACAAATATCAGTGTTCAGACATATGGACTGGTAACCCCTCTAGTCGCTTGCACCGCTTGTGGACTGCTCCAATTTGGGAAATATGGATCTCTGCGTCGTCTTCGTCGCCTGACTCTCCGCAGTCACTTCAGGTCGAAGCACTGAAAGCAGCCTTTACAACTGGGGATATAGGTTGTCTCAAGGAACGGTGCGAACGTTGCACGCGGGAACCGCCCGGGATTTTAGGCACAACAATAACCAGGCTGTTACTCGACCTAGGGTAAAGGAGGAACCGCCCACCGGAGTTACCCACGGACCCATAGGTGACCCATGGGTCCTTGGCACAAGTCAGAATTACCCGCGGGTACTGTCAGCTAGCCAGATGTGCTAAAGCACCCTAATTAAAACAGGCTACGCTCTGATCGAAGGATATATGTTCCGTTACTAGGTTACACAAAAGCAGTACGCTTGTAGCAACGCTACGTAATTAGCTAAATATAACAACGTCTTTAATAGTCTCTATATCCGATAATTAGAAGTTTTATTTACTTAATTGGAATAATTATTATTAAAACGATAACGTCCCACACCCCCTCCCTATTCACATCCTCTCGCCGCTTGTTTTTTAACACTCCATAATAACAAATCCAAATAAATTAACCATAACGCATTAAATCAATGTAAATTAATCAGATTTCTTTTCGTTAAACGTATTTACAGCTTTTTCACAAATACGCGCATTATATCCGGGCTTACCGCAAATGCTATATTTCAGTTCTTTTATTTTAACCTTTTTATAACAATTACCTTTAGCCGTTATTAGCTGCTTTTTTTTACCACTTTTTTCGTTTTCGAGTAGAAAAACTTATTCTTTTTATATAATAAGTAATTTTTTTAAAGAACGTTTATTTTTAATCTTTCGGCAATTATTTAAAAAATTAATTTCGCGTAATTTAACAATTTCTTTTTAAAAAAAAACGTTTTCGTACAAAAATATCAAATTACTTTTTATTAAAAAATTAACCGATTTAACCATTTTTGTTAACAAACTTTTCTAATAATTTCTAATCTTTTTCTATAAGTATCGTTCCCGTTTTTTTGGTTTTTAAATATTTCGAAGGGTTTTCGACGGTAGGGAAAGAATGAAACCGGCGGAGATAAATAACAAAACGGTCGACGTAAATACAATTAAAAAAAAATTCAAATCAGAAAAAAAGAATCAAAATTAAATAAAACAAATCCAGCTTTAACGAAACCGAGCTCAATATTATTAGACGTTATAATAACTTTAAACACGTCGTAAAAACCGGCGAAAAAATCATTTTTTACGATATAAATATAATAATATCGCATTAAATTTTCGATAAAAAATATATAAACGCGTTTTAAAACGAAAAAGCAAAATACGTTAAAAGGTTAAAACCGATAAAAAACATATAAAACGTAATAATATCGTTATTTACGTAATATTTTTCGACTTTTATTAAATAATAATTTTCGTAACAGTTATAAATAAAAAAACGTTTCGTTTTTTTCGTACATATTTGAATATATTTATCGAAATATTAAAAATTATTTTAAACTTAATTGGTTTATTATCTAATTATTATAACTAATCCTAACTTTTTAAGTAATAAGTAATAAATTAACGTACTATACAAGCGAGATAGCTGCATAAGCGAAATAGCTGAACTTTTAATTTCTTTTAATAACTATAATATGGAACGTTTTATACAAGAAATTAAGATAAACTTAGCCGTTCAGGCTAAAAAACGCGACCCGAAACTTAGTTATACGAAATTAAGTGCTATATATACTGTTTCGGAATTAGCTTTAAAAATTCGGCATAACAGTATACCTTTCCGAACCGATATTATTTCCAATTCGCGAAAATTAACGCCGACCGAAAAAAAATTCGATTAGTAACCGAATCCTTAACTTAAATACGTAAGCGTTTCTTATCCGGCTTTAACATATTAAAAATATAGCAAATTTGCTGCTTACCTAACGTATTATTAATTACGTCGGAATTAACTTGGCGTCGAACTTCGTTCGACGGTAAAATAATTTAAAACGTATTTAAATCGAAAAATCGATTATTAAAAGGTATTATACGAAAATCAGGAAATACTTCGCAAATAATTCGAACTAATTCGAGTTATAATCGCAAAAAAAAGATTTTACAATTTTAATAAAACGGGATTTTTAATAAAACTTTTAATAATATATAATATAATAATTACAAATACCGAAAACCGTAAAACATCTAAATAAGTAGAATAAAGTAATTAAAAATGAATTATAATTATTTAAGTTATTAATTTGTAAAATTAAATTATACCGTTATTTATTATTTTAACGAAGAAAACTTACTTTAAATACTGGTATTACGATAATTTATTATTACCCGATTAAAAAATCGGAGTTAATTATAATAACTAAATAATAAACAAATTAAATTTAAAATAAATCTAGTATTTCGATAAATATATTCGAACGCGTACGAAAGAAACGAAACGTTTCTTTATTTTCGACGGTTATAAAAGTTATTATTTATTAATATTCGAAAAGTATTACGCGAATAACGATATTATTACGTTTTGTATACTTTCTTATTTTTTTATTAACTTTAATTTTTCGACGTATTTTATTTTTCCGTTTTAAAACGCGTTTATACGTTTTATATCGAAAATTTAATATAACGTTATTATACTTATATTACTAAGGAAAATTTTCTTGCCGGTTTTTTCAACGCATTTAAAGTAACCGTAACGTTTAATAATATTAAATCTGGCTTTGCAAAAACTGGACTTATTTCATTTAATTTTAATACCGTTTTTTCCTATTTGGAAATTCCTTTAGCTATATCTACGCCGACCGTTTTACCGTTTACTTCCACCGGTTTTATTTTTTCCCTACCGTCGAAAACCCCCGAAATATACAAAAAGCAAAAAAACGGGGCCGATACTTACAGAAAAGAATTAAAAATTACCAGAGGAGCTCGCCGACAAAGATGGTTAAATCGGTTAATTTTTTAACAAAAAGTAACTTAATATTTTTGTACGAAAACGTTCTTTTTACAAAAGAAATCGTTAAATTACGCAAAACTAACCATTTTCTTAATAAACGCCGAAAAACTAAAAACAAACGTTTTCAAAAAGGAAGAATACTTACTATATAAAAAAAACAAGCTTTTCTTATCGAAAAAAAAGGGGGGGATAAAAAAACGCAGCCAGCAACGGCTAAAGATAATCGTTGCAAAAAGGTTAAAACAAAGAAACGGAAATATAACGTTTATAGTAAGCCCGGATATAATGCGCGTATTTATGAAAAAACTATAAATACGTTTAGCAACGAAAAACCTAATTAGTTAAAATTAATTTATGGCGTTATGATTATTTTATTTAAATATATTGTTACGAAGTGCCAAAAACCAACTATCTCGTTTATACAGCTATTTCGTTTATGTAATACGTTATTACGATATTAAAATTTAAAATAAACTTTCTTTATTAAAATAATAATATTAATATAACCTAACTTAACGAATTAAGAACTTATATAACTATAATGTATTTCCAATTACTTTATTAAATTTATTTAAATCTTTTAGGTTTTTCGGTATTTATAACTATTATACCGCATATTATTAAAGATTTTATTAAAAAGTCCGTTTCGTTGAAATTATAAATATCTTTTTTTACGATATCGTATTTTATAATTATAACCCGAACTAGCTTAAATTACTTGCAAAATATTTTCAAATCTTTATATAATATTTTTTAATAATTAACTTTTCGATTTAAACGCATCCGGAATTTTTTTTGCCGTCGAACAAATTTCGATACGCAGTTAATTCCGACACGTTCTGTAACCCATTAAGTAAATAATAAATTCGCTATATCTTTAATATGTTAAAGACGGACAGGAAACGCTTACCTATCTAAGTTAAAATTTGGTCAATAATCGATTTCTTTTCGGTCGGCGTTAATTTTTCCATATTAAAGATAATGACGGTTCGGAAAGCTATACCGTTTTATCGGTTTCTTAAAGTAGATTCTAAAACATTATATATTATATAAAAACATTTATAATTAAGTTTTAAGTTTTGTTTTTTAACTTAAATGGCTAATCTTATTTTTAATTCTTTTATAAGTCGTTCTATATTATTAGTATTGAAAAATAAGTAATTAAAGCTGCGTTATTAAAATAATCAAAAAAAACGAACGGCGAGGCAATGTAAGCAGAAACAGGGTATGGGACGTTATAAGGTTTAATACAAACGAATAAAACATATAAACGAACAGGACATTCTTTTAAATTTCCAATTATCTAACTGCAATTATTTATCTTTAATAATTACAATACAAAACGACTTATAAAAATATCTGAAATAAATCTAGCCGTTTAGATTAAAAAGATAATCCGAAATTTAATTATAAAGAATTTGATTTTATTGATAACGTTTTACATATTACTTTAAAAGCGCGATTTAACAATAAATACGCTCCAACTGAAAAACTTTTTAGTTTGCGAAAATTAACGTTTATTAAAAAAAAACCTATTATTAATTAAAGTTTTAACTTAAATACGCAAACGTTTCCTATACGGCTTAAACATATTGAAAATATATCGAATTTATTACTGGTTTAACTTGTTATAATAGGTATCGGGGTTAATTAAATATCGAATTTTGTTCGACAGTAAAAAAAGCTTAAAAGGCGTTTAAATCGAAAGGTTAATTGTTAGAAATATTATATAAACATTTAAAAATATTTCTTAAATATTTTAAGTTAATTCGGATTATAATTATAAAATACGGTACCGTAAAAAATATTTATATTTTTAATATGATAATTCTTTTAATAAAGAATTTAATCACATACGGCATGATAATTACAAATACCAAAAAACGTAAAACACTTAAATAAACGTAACTGAATAATCGGGAATAAGTGATAATTACATAAATTATCAATTTGAAAATTTAAATTATACCGTTATATTATTTTAATAAGAAAACTTACTTTAAATATTGATATTGAGATAATTTGTTATAATTTAATTAAAATAATAACGTTAATTATAATAACTAAATAACAATCGAATTAAGTATAAAATCAGTTTAATATTTTAATAAACATATATAAACGCGTAGTAAAAAAACGGATCATTTTTTTATTTTAATAATTACGAAAGTTATTATTTAATAAAATTCGCCAGGTATTACGCGGATTACGAGATTATTACGTTTTACATACTTTTCTATTTCTTTTATCGGTTTTAACCTTTCGACATATGTTACTTTTTTATTTTAAAGCGTTTTGTACGTTTTATATTAAAAACTTAATATAACGTTATTATATTTATATTGCGAAAAAGGATTGTTTTACCCGTTTTTACAACGCGTTTAAAACCGTTATAACGTTCGATAATGTTAAATCCGGCTTTACTAAAATTTGCTTTGTTAATTTTAGTAACGTCTTTTCCGATGGAAGATTTTCTAGTTGTATTTACGCCGAGCATCTCGCCCTTTACCTCCGCCGATTTTAATTTTTCCTATTTTCGAAAACTTTTCGAAATATATAAAAACCAAAATGACGGAAACGATAATTATAAAAGAAATTAAAAATTACCAAGGGAGCTCGCCTATGAAAGTAATCAAACCGGTTAATTTTTGAATAAAAATTAACTTAATACTTTAATACGAAAACGTGTTTTAGAAAAAACCTGTTAAATTATTCGAAATTAATTCTTTTTAATAAGCGCCGAAAAACTAAAAGTAAACGTTTTCTAAAAAAGAGAATATTTACGATATAAAGAAATAAGTGTCTTAATTGAAAAAGAAAAAGGTAGTAAAAGGTTTTAATTAATAACGGCTAAAAATAATCGTTGTAAAAGAATTAAAAAGAATAAACAGAAATATAACGTTTACAGTAAACCGGCATATAATACGAGTATTTATAAAGAAGATATAATTATATTTAACAGAAACAAATCCGATAAATTTAAATTAATTTATTATGCTATAATTATTTTATTTGGACTTATGGTTACAAAATGCAAAGAAATGTGCCGTTTACTTATCTATTTTGTTCGTTTATATTATAGGTTAAGTTCAATATTAAATATATTTATATACTTTAATAATAACAATAATAACTATATTGTTACTATTTTTCGTTTTTTATAAAAGACTTAGAAATTGAAACCGATTTAAGAGCAAATTTTAATCGAAAACCCATATATTTAATATTTAAACTTTACAGATCTTAATTAGGTATTTTCTAGTTTATTAAGTTTTAAAACCCCGATATAGCTTTTAACACGAAAAGAAAATTCGTTATATAACGCGATTTAATATTTTAGTTGTATATTTATATTTAACAGAACTACACCAAAAATCGTTTTTACGTATTACGTAACAAATATATTTAAGATAACCACCGAATACAGATATACTTATTATTAGGATTTTGCGGCGTAGATTTATAAAGACTGTAAGTACGTTATTCTTTACAAAAATATTCACGATTTTACGATATACGTTGTAGAATTTGTATTTTTAATTATTAAAAAATAACTTTTTAAAAAAAGAAGTTACGAAAATAATATACGAAAATCGCCGAATCCGGCAAAATATACGATAATAAATTCCTAATTAAGAATTAACGAAAAACCCAAAAAACCAAAATAAGCGTATAGTTATATAAAAGTTATATAAGTAAATAATAAAATAATAAAAGATATTAGTTTATTAATAACGATACGTCCCAATAGCTCAGTAGTCGCGAGCTTGGGTAGTCTCGTTTCGCTTGTTATTGATCCGGGTAACCAAGAATTTGCGAAAGGCAGCTGGTTCGAATCCAGCTTAGGACAACTTGCTCTGGGTTGCCAAGCCCAGCGTATAGATTAGCGGAAACGTAAGCGCGCTTTCAACCGGCACCAATTCAAGTAGTTGAGTTAACTAAGATTTGGACTAATCAAAAATATCGTGTATACTTATTAATTTGTTATTGTATTGAAATTTTCTAAACGGTCTTTTATTCAGCTTTTTATAAGTACGGTTTTTAAGAAGTTTTCTTTGGTTATATTGTTAAGTTAAGCGTGAATATATATAATAAAAGCAGGTTTACATTGCTAGAAACCTTAATATTATATTACCTTGCATATTAATAACTATATTGTTACGGTACTAGCGTTACGGCTTAGTTAAGCTACCGCAACGTTATATCTACGCCGGCGTTTTGCATTTACTAGGTAATTTTGCTCTTTTTTCCTTATGTAATAACAAAATACTTTATCCAAACTAAAAAAACAATTAGCGCCGTAACAGTTTGTTGTATCTTTAAAAATAAACTTTTACGGTATTTTACATTTTTTCGCCTTAATTACGATTTAGTATAACTCTAGATCCGCCGTTAATCCGTTACCTTTTCGTTATAACCTTATTTAATAATCGAACTTTAAAAGTCGATATAATTTTATTAAATATTTTAACCCTAAAAAAAGGTATTACAGGTATTAATACTTCTGCTCCCGATTAAGTACAAAGCGGTAACATAACGTTATTATTTCAACTTACGAACTTCAAATTTTTTTTTAAATTTTCTTACCTAACTTTTATTACAGTACGAATTATTTACGATTTTAGGTTATTAAGCCGGCTGCTCGAAATTTATAAACAGCCCCAAAAAATCCTCAGGAATATTTTTATAAATTTCGAAAATAATTATAAATGCTTACAGTACGAAAAAAAAACAAATTATAAGAACGCCTTACAGCCGCGAAATAGTTATTATAGAAAACAAAGCAATTATTACATAAAAATTACCAATTTCGCAAATAACTAACTGCTACCGAAAAATCGCTATAACAGGCCCGAAACGAAATTACCGAAAACGCGCTATTACGGAAACGTTTAACAACCGTAAAACAGTTAACGCGCTAAACCGCAACTTTTTATAACGTACCAACAAGGCCTTTTTTAACGGTTCCATAACCTACTTTCTAAGGCTATCTTTTATAAATAACGTAACCTGTTATTAACATATCAAAAAATTAACGTCTCCGTAATTCCGAACTCCCGGTATATAAAAAAAACGTTAAAAACCCGATAATTCACTAAAAGGAATATATTAATTAACGGTTTTTTATATATTTAAAGCTTGCGATAAATTAAAACGCCTACCTTTCGCTAATTAATTACATTATATACGCTGTGTAAAAGCTTTAAAGGAACGCTTATTTGCATATATACGAAAAGGTTAATAAAATAATAACATTATTATTAAATTCCGAAACGTAAGCGTATAATTAAGGTAACGTAAGCGATATGTTATTATTTCTGGATTAAATTTATATTACGGTAAATATATTAATATAAGCTTATAAAAATTTCCAAATCCTAGAATAAAGGTTAACTGCCTTTACTAACTTTATCAATAATTTTATCCAATTAATCGATTAAAACCGATAATTACCAACCCTATACGTTATTACATTATAACAAAAAGTTAACGGGGCGTTATAGGAAACCATTATACCGCAAATATAACGCCTTAATCCCGAAAACGATACGGTATAAATACGCCTATTTAAAAACCTTTCCAATAACATAACGGACCGGTTTTTCCGTAAGCATATAATAAAATACAGAAATAATTATACCTTAATACCGCAGTAACAGGGTAACGCTTACGTAACGCCAAAACCAAACCCTATACAGCTAAATATTATAATAACAAAAAAAAAAAAACGGCTTACGCGTCCTTTTAAACGAAAAAAAAGGTAACGCCGGCGCAAAATAAACCTTTATATATATTATAGAAAAAAAGAACATTACTTTTTTATCTGCCCCAATCGGCGGCCATAATTAGCTACCGGAAGTACGTCGTCCGTATTCCGTAACGGTAACGATACGCCGTAAGGAAAAAAATTAACTTCTAAAACAAGTTATAACTGGAAACTTCCGTTAAGTTATCAAAATAACAATAAATCCGACTTATATATACGTTTTATAAATCCCAATATATCTTTTTCGTTTTCGTTTTAATTATAACTTCCCGATAACACATTATTACTAACGTAAACCATAATTAATTACGGTTACTTGCTTATAAAATTTATTAATAATAACTTTATACGCTAAAATAACCTTCCTTTTTATTTTATCCCTTAACCCCGCTAATTCCGGCTAACAAATAATACCGTAACCGGTTCCGTTATTTTTGCGTATATATTACGGCTTTATTTAAATTTTATTACAGAAAAAATCATTTTATATCGGTAACTTTTAAACGGTTTTAATATTATCTTAAAATTGCCTTAATTCCGAAAACATAACCCGGATATCGACTAAACGGCGGAAACCATACGTATTAATTGCAAAACGGTATCGGAATTCCCGCTAACCCTTATTTTAACAAACCTAAACTTCGTTTTTATTATCTTACCTTTTCTTTTCCGAACGAACCGGTCCAGGTACGGTTTTTCCGCGTTATTAACTTCCTAACGTTTTGCCGCTTAAAAAATATCGTAATTAATTTTATACCTTTAACGAAATTCCTTACTTTTACGGATGCTTTACAGGAAATAACGGCTTTACTTTTTTTAACCATTTTTAATTAACGAAATAACATCGTTAATATTTAATACAA
This sequence comes from Monosporascus sp. 5C6A, assembly GCA_004155035.1. NCBI lineage: Eukaryota > Fungi > Ascomycota > Sordariomycetes > Xylariales > Monosporascus > Monosporascus sp. 5C6A. Next base: position 32,858 of record QJOB01000012.1, read on the forward strand.
TTCTCCGTAACATCTTTATTTAAAACGATAATATCGACCCGGATATTATACTCTTTAAATTACGGGCCTTTCATAATTAAATAACCGAAATGCCTTAATTACGCCGCGTTACCGAAAAAATATACAAAAATACCTCGACGGCAAGCTACCCATAACGATAACCGAATTTTAAAAAAATTACTACCGGAATACCACGATTTAACGAAAACGTTTATCCTTAGCAAAACCGACGAACTACCGCCGTATCGATCTTTTAATCATAAAATCGAGTTATTTCCAAGCCAAACGTCCCCGTACAACCGCGCGTAAGCTATGTTACCGTATAAATTACTGGCGATACGGAAATATATCGATAACTATATGGAAAAAAACTTTATTTACCCTAACAATTTTTTTACAACAACCTTTATTTTGCTTACCAAAAAACCAAAAGGTAACGTACGTATTTACGTCAATTACCGGGGCCTTAATAACGTTACGGTAAAAAACTATTACTCCATTCCCTTAATCCGCGAAATCCTAAATACCCTTTATTCGGTACGTATATATACCAAACTCGACATTGTAACGGCTTTTAACCGCTTACGTATCGTCCCGGAAAACGAATAAAAAGCAATATTTATAACAAAATTCGGCCTATTCAAATACGTAATAACAAATTTCGGTATAACCGGCACCCCGAATTCGTTCCAGCATTACATTAACCATACTTTATTTAACTTTTTAAATAAATACATTACAATTTACCTTAATAACTTTTTTATTTATAACAAAAACAAAAAAAACATAAAAACCACATACATAAAATATTCCGTGGTTTTATAAATACAGGGCTAACGGTAAACATCCGTAAATGCAAATTTAATGTTACGAAAACACGGTACCTAAACTTAATAATCTTTACCGACGGCATCGTTATAAATCCTAAAAAAATAAAAGTTATTTAATAATAAAAACTTCCCAAAACATTACGTAAATTACAACGTTTCGTTAATTTCGCAAATTTCTACCGCCGATTTATTAAAGGCTTTTTGCAGGTTACTAAACCCCTTACTACTTTAATAAACAAAGCTAAATAAACGGGCTTTTTAATAACCGACGTTAAAAAAAAGTTCCGGCAACTTAAAAATACCTTTTGGACAGCTCCAATATTATTTTATTACGACCTTTAACGTCATATGGTTTTAAAAACTAACATTTTTAATTAAACGTTAAAAAAGATTTTTTCCTAATACAACACATAAAATATTTTTTAATTTATCGCCTTTTTTTCGGCTAAATATAACCTAACCGAATATAATTACGAAATTTACGATAATAAATTATTAACTATTATTAAAACTTTTAAAAAATAACGCCCGGAATTACAAAAAACTGAAAACCTTATCGAAATTATTACCGATTATAAAAACCTCCAATATTTCGTTACTACAAAACTTTTAAATTAACGCCAAATCCGGTAATCTAAATTCCTTAATAACTTTCGGTTCCAAATAACTTATAAACCCGGAAAAAAAGTTACGGTTCCAAACGCCCTATCACGTTAACCTAATATAAAACCGGCAAATCGTAATAACAAAACTAACAAAAAAGTTACGTAACGATATAAAATAATATTCTTACCAAACCGATAAAACCCCCTTTTAAAAACATACGCTATAAACGTTAACGAACCAATAAACGCATTTATCGATAACTTTTACAAATCGTTCCAATTAATTAACAATATCTTAATTACGCTAATAAACCCAGCTTACAAACGTTTTAAACAAAATATCCGCAGGAAATTTAAAGTTACAAAAACCAACTACAAAGCAATATAAAGGCATATTTATATCCGGAATAAACTATTTATCCCAAATAACGACATATTTAAACTTCAAATCCTATACCGAAACCATAACGCAATACCGGTTAATTACCCAGACCGTTACAAAACGTATAACTTATTACGGCAAAATTATTACTAGTTACGCTTATCCCGGAATATAACTATATTTATATAAAACTGCCACTTTTACTGCCGTATCAAAACGTTTAAAACTTTACTTATTAAATTCCTTAATCCCTTACCGGTACCGTTTTATCTATAAAACGACATATTAATAAATTACGTCGGCCCATTACCACCTTATAAAAAATTCGGGCATACTTATAAATACGTTTTTATAATAATTAATCGATTTACGAAAATGCGCCATTTCGCCCCTATAACAAATATAACTACAAAAATCCTCGTTAACGTTTTCCTTTCCGACGTATACCATTTACATAATATACCGGCTACGATAATATCTAACCGAAACACATAATTTATCTTTACCTTTTAAAAAAAACTTAATTAACGCTTAAACGTTACGTTACGCGCTTTAATTACGTATTACCCGTAAACTAACGGTTAAACAGAAATAATAAATATTATTTTAAAATAATATTTTAAAAGTTATTATTTTTTTACTAAAATAATTAAATAAACTAATTCCTTTTAATTAAATTCGTTAATAATAATTACGTATCAAAAATTACTAATATTTCGCCGTTTTTCGCCAATTACGGATTTTACCTTAACATAAAAACGGAACCGTTTCGTAATTCAAACGTTTCCAAAACGGCAACGCAACAACAAAAATACAACAATACCTCGTATTACGCAAACAAGTTAAAACGGGGTTTTAAACGCGTTAAAACGTTAATAACAAAATTTTAAAACCGTTACATAAAGCAAACAAACCGATACCGTTCCGACGCCGGTACGTTTAACGAAAAAAAACGTATATAAGTTAATACGCAATATATAAAATCCGGCAGATTTAACAATAAATTTAACAATAAATAAATAAACCCTTTCGCTATTACGAAAATATACCCCTATATCGTTACCGTATAATTACCTGCTTATTATAAATTATTCCCGATTTTCCATACCTTTTTAATTTAACGTTATAAACCGGGCCTATTAAGCCAAGAAAATATTAACGTAAAATGGAATACGCGCGCTAAAAATGTTATCGTTACGAACGTTAATAACCAAAAAAAAATTAAATAACATTTTAAAAAAATCCTAAACTCCAGAGATACCAAGCAAAGTTTTCAATACAAAGTTAAATAACCACATTTATACCGCCTTACCTAAGAACCGGCTAAAAACCTTTAAGGTTACAATTTTAACATAACCGAATTCCATAAAAGCAACCCTAATAAACCTAAACCACCCGATTAGTTTAAATCTCTATAAAATAAATACGGCCGCAACCGGAATTTAGAGGTTACTAGAAAAACCTAAAATAACAAACAGGCATAATACCAGATATTACTAAATAAATAACACGGAAAAACCGAAAAAAAAAAGATTTAATTAAACCGGCGCCGCGGCGATACTACGACAAACAATAATCATATTAAATTAACAAAAAAAAAAACATAAGCACAAATTTTACTAACACCCCAAATACCATAACTTCAAAAACGGCAGCCAGACAGCAACGCGCCAACACAACGACCACATAACAACAACGGAACGTAACGAAAAACAAAAACGCGGCAGCACGAAAACTTAACGGTAACTAAATACCTTCGATACGCAGGGAAAACGTCGCCATATCGACGGCAAATTAAACAAGGCCCAAGGCAAAAATAACCGCAACGGCCATCCTATCACGGAAAATACGCTTAACCAAAGTTTACAACTAATACCTATCGTTACCGGATACCAAACAATACTTAATTACTTTCTTTTAAACAATAATCTAAACGTCGGTTTATTAACGTTTCGTTAACAAAACGACAATAATACGCAAATACGACGGTATATTTACGGCGTTACCAATAAAACTGAAATACCATACTTATATCAAATACGGCAAACGGCTACCTAAACAAAATAAACAACCGGGTTTTTCTGAAAATTATATCAACGATATAACTATAACTATAATAAAAAACTAACCTTCTTTTTAACGCCCGTTACAACTTAACCGGAACAGTAACTTTTTTCCGACATTTCGAAAACGGTACATAAACGTAATACCGCCCCGTAAATTTCCGTACGAAAATCGTCGTCGTACTCGTAAACCTCGTCGCCGTCCGCGTCAAAAACGGAATTACCGTTAACATCGTAAACCACGTCGAAATAAAAAATAACCTAATTAAAAAAAACTTCGAAATCTAAAAGGTTACTTTACATACCCTCCGCCGGCTAAATACTAAAAAATTAGCGCATTAATAACGGCACGTTTACGTAAAATTAACAAAACAACATATTAAAACTTACAAATTTACAAGCTTTATAACGTTCGGAACAAAATATATATTTACTAATAAAAACAATAACAAAACAACAACAAAATACCGGTAACTTACCGGACGCGGAAACGTAATTTAAAATTATATAACGAAAACATATCATACAAAAACGTTAAGCCTTAATAAACGCGGCATAAACAATATAAAAACAAGGCATAATAATTACGTAAACGTTAAAAAAACAGAAAATAATTTTTAAAAAGCGGCAATAAAATAATACGGAAAAAACGAATAAAAAACGCGGCGGTAACAATATAATAATAATACGGCGGTTCTAAAAAAAAAGGAAAACAAAAAAGAAAATAAAAAAAATGCGGATATTTATTTTACAGAAACGGTAAAAAAATTAACGGAACCCCCGCACAATTAATAAACAAAACCCGACGGCGTAACGACATTATCATGTTCGCCGCCGGCCTTAATATTATATTCCCCTACCCGGGATAACGCCCTTTATGCAGCCCTATTCCAGTACCACGCCGCCGACTCTGCACTACCTTTACACCGCACCGCAGCACCTAACATATTACATAAAATCCAAGGTTTAAACCTGGGATATACCATTTAGCTTAAATTTTTCTTTTAAACAATTAGGGATAACTACCTTAAAAAAGGGGAACTACTATTACAATATTAACGTTACGGCTTAATTAAACTACCGCAACGTTATATTTACGCCGGCGCTCTCCGCCTACTAGGTAATTTTGCCCTTTTTTCCTTATGCAATAACAAAATACTTTACCTAGACCAAAAAAAAGATCAGCGCCGTAACATATATACAGTTTCAAAAACGAAAATAATAGTTATATAAAATAACGATTTATATGTAATTTTGCTTTTTATTATAGAAATATAAATAATTACTTTCTATATAATAAAAAAAGCCAAGATTAATAACGAAACAATTATTTATTAAAAAGTAACGGTTAGCTTTTTGGATTAGTAAGACATTTTTATTACGAAATATTAAGGTATTTTTTTAAACTTTTTACGAAACTTTACAAACTATATTAATTATGATAAATTTGATTAAAAGGAAAGTAGGCTTATTAACCACTAACTGCAACGTTAAACTTCCGGACAAGAATTAAAATAGAAAATCGTAAAGATAACCTTTATTATAAATAGCTTTGGTATTATTCTTTATTTTTTAATCATGCTTTAGTTAACGTCCTTATTAATAAAGAAATAATAAAATAAATCTATTAGCGAATTAACTTTAATTTCCTTTTAAAAAAAGAAATTAACCGTTTATTCAAAATTATAACCAAAGTAATTCTGGAAATTAATTAATTTAAATAGAAAATATAACAAATACGAGTTTGAATAGGTCCAACTTTTATTTTCCAAGCTGAGCTAATATATAGAAATTATTATACGATATAATTTACGCGGTAAATACTATACTTAACGTCTTACATAATCTTACCGCTTACACAAGTTTACCGCTTGCTTTTTAGTACTTTATAACAACAAATTTAAATTAATTAACTATAACGTAATAAATTAATTCAAACTGATCGGATTTTTCGTCGTTAAACGTATTTACAGCTTTTTCACAAGTACGCACATTATGTCCGGGCTTGCCGTAGACGCTACATTTTCGTTTTTTCGTTTTAACCCTTTTACGACGATTATTTTTAGCCGTTGTTGGTTGGGATCTTTTATTACCTCCTTTTTTTTCGGCCAGGAGAACTTGTTTTTTTGTATAATAAATGTTTCTTTTTCTTAAAAATATTTATTTTTAGTTTTTCGGCGTTTGCTAAAAAAAATAGTTGGTTTTACGTAATTTGGCAGTTTTTTCTTTAAAAAAAACGTTTTCGTACAAAAATATTAAGTTATTTTTTATTAAAAGATTAACCGATTTAATTATTTTTGTCGGCGAGCTCCCTTAATAATTTCTAATTTGTTTTTGCAAATAACGTTCCCGTTTTTTTGTTTTTTGTATATTTCGAAGGGTTTTCGACAGTGGGGAAAGAATGGAACCGGTAGAGATAAACGGCGAGACGGTTAGCGTAAGTACAGCTGGAGGAATTTCCAAATCGGAAAAAACGTTATTAAAATTAAATAAAATAAATCTAGCTTTTACGAAACCGGATTTAATATTATCGGACGTTATGGCGGTTTTAAATGTATCATGGAAACCGGCAAGAAAGTTTTTTTTCGCTATATAAGTATAATAAGGTTGCATTAAATTTTCGATATAAAACGTATACGCGCGTTTTAAAACAGAAAAATAAGATATATTAAAAGGTTAAAACCGATAAGGAAAATAAGGAAATATATAAAACGTAATAATATCGTTATTTGGGTAATATTTTTCGAATTTTATCGAATAGTAATTTTCGTGGCCATCGAAAATAAAAAAAAGCGTTTCGTTTTTTTCGTACGCGTTCGAATATATTTATCGAAATGTTAAATTTACTTTAAACTTAATTCGTTCATCGTTTAGTTATTATAATTAATTCCGATTTTTTAATTAACAGGTAATAAGTTATCGCGATATTAAGATTTAAAGTAAGTTTTTTCTATTAAAATAATAAATAATAATATAACTTAACTTTACGAATTAATAACTTATATAATTATAATTTATTTCCGATTACTTTATTGCGTTTATTTAGGTTTTTTACGTTTTTCGGCGTTTATAATTATTATATCGCATGTTATTAAAAGTTTTATTAAAAAACCCGTTTCGTCGAAATTGTAAATATTTTCTTTTTTACGATACCGTATTTTGCGATTATAACCCGAATTAGTTCGAATTATTTACGAAATACTTTCGGACTTTTGTATAATACTTTTTAATAATTAATTTTTCCATTTAAACGCGTTTTAAGTTTTTTTTGCCGTCGAATAAAGTTCGACGCCTAGTTAACCCTGACGCGATCGGCGACGCGCTGGGTAAGTAGTAAATTAACCATATTTTCGATATATTAAAACCGGATAAGAAACGTTCGCATATCTAGGTCAAGGATTCGGTCGACGATTGATTTTTCTTCGGTCGGCGTTAATTTTTGCAAATAAGGGATAATGTCGACTCAGGAAGCTATACCGTTACATCGATTTCTTAAAATACTTTCGGAAACGCCATATATCGCATAAAAACGGTTATAACTAAGTTTTGAAGTTTTTCTTTTAGCCTGGATAACTAAATTTATTTTCATTTCTTTTATAAGCCGTTCTATATTATAAATATTAAAAATTAAGTAATTAAACTTGGAAAGTTAAAATAGTTTAAAAAACGAGCAGTAAGCTTATATAAACGGGGAGCTTGTGTGAAACGTTAATATCTCCGTATTTAAGAACTAATTAAATGGTTCTTACGGTTAGAATAAATTACATACTTTGGACCCATATCTTATTCCGATTCCGACTGTTGGTTACCGATAAACCTTTATATTGATAAGCCTTATGCCCGTTAAAGTTTAGTACGGTTTTTAAAAGCAAATAATAACTTTACGCGGTAAAACATAAATATAAACCTTTAATATGTATAAAAAGCTTTTTAAGCTTTCGTTACATTTACGGTTAAAAAGTCCAATTTCGATCGTTTTTATAGCTTTTTAAATTACCATTAATCAGAATACTAGATAAAATAATATAATATGTTAAGTAACTTAAAATACGCGATATAAGTTATCCGTAACGGAAAGGTTGATATAAAACCTATTACATTTATTGTACCTTATGCATGGAAACTTATCGGACGATTTAAGGCGGTTGACGTTACTGAAAATCTAGAAAAACGTTTCTAAAAATATTAATTTCGAGTTCTAATTGTCGGCTACCATTTAATTTTCAAATAGAAATAATCAATAGTTAATATAAGATAACTTTGGTTTAGGAAAGGTATTACTCGTAAAACTGAAAAGAAACGATTATAATAAATTTAAAAACTCTGAAATTTAGTTTTAAAATAATGCATAAAAAGTTATAAACGATAGTTTGCTGGTTACTTAGGATTACGAAAAGCTTCTAAAATTCTGACAAATATCGACGTAGATAAGAGCGAGATTAGACAGTTTAAAGTCGCCTTGAAATGAGATACCTGCGAGAATGATAGAGATTAATAAAATTTAAAAATTGAGGTAGCGAATCTTTATTTTATTCAATTTTGTTTATACGGTTTCTTTCTTTTAGCAAAAGGAAGAAAACGAATATTAGAGTATTCTTTAATTATTAATATACGGAGTTTTATAAATGTTTCGTTTTATCTTTTATAAAATTTATCGATTTTGGATTTAGGATTTACGATATACGTTTTTAATTTTATTAGTATGTTTCTAAATTTCAATTAACCGGCGACGAGGCATGCAAGGTAAAAATAAGTCAAGCCTGGAAAATAAGACTAAGCCATTACATAGAAATTATTCTACAATTAATTTCTACGATAGATACTATACCCAATATCTTTAAACACGATAACTTTTTAAATAGTTTTTTACGGTTTGAATAGATTATATATTTTAATTCCGTGCCTTATTCCGATTCCAACTGGTAGTTGCCAATAAGCTTCGGCCCTAATAAATCTTATGCTCGCTAAACTCGGTTTAGCAGGGTTTTTAAAGGCCTTATAAATAATAACTTTATATAATAAACCTTATAAATAAACCTTAAAAACGTATAAAAAACTTTACAAACCTTTACTGGTTTTACGATTAAAAACTTTAACCTCGATCGTTTCTACGGTACCTTCTTAAATTTTCATTAAACAAAATACGAACCGAAATAATACAATATATTATATAACGAATACGTAATACCACGTATCCAAAACGGGAAAATTTCGACAAAAACCGTCGCATTTACGGTAATTTATTCGAAAAAAATTGCCGGACAATCTAAAGTAATCGACATACCTATCGACTTAGAAAATTATTTCCAAAAGAATCGACTGCGCCTTTTAATCTTCGGATATTACCTTATTTTTACTAAAAGAAATTTACTTTTTAATAAACTTATTATAAATAATCTCGATTTGACGGAAAAACTACTAGCGAAAATACAAAAAGACAAGGATAACAAAAACAACAAATTAAACAGTTTCGAAATCCAGCTGTTAAAACATTACATATTAAAGAATTACGAACGCTAATTTGCTCGGCTACTTAAAACTGCAAGGAACTTACAAAATTCCGACAAAAGTCGACGTGGATAAAAACGGGACTAGGCGGTTTGGAATCGCCTTAAAGTGAAACACCTGCGAAACGGAAAGGTGTTAATAAAACATAAGAATTAAGGTAGCAATCTATCATTTGATCTAATTTTGTATATATAGTTACGTTTTTTCGAAAAAAATCATAATTTTAAACGTTTTACTTTTATTAAATATTTATATCTTTTATATAATATAATTCTAACTTTATTTGTTTATTTATTAATAGAATATAAAATATTTTTAATAAACCATATTAACGAGTTTCTTATATAAGCAAATGCCTCATTTGTGTAGCGATTTCAAGTATTTCATATTAATTATTCTTTTAAATTAACAATATAAAGCAGTTTATAAAACAAAAGGCGAATTTAGCTGTATAGACTTAAAAAAATGCGATACTTACTTTTAAACGTTTTTATATAATATATAACGTTTTAGATTTTATTTTAAAAAATCGATACAACGATAAACGCGCTCGGAAAAGCAATGTTTTTAATTGGCGAAAGTTAACGCCAATCGAAGGAAATTTATTATCGAACGAGCCCTTAATCTAAATATATAAGTGTTTTTTATCCGGTTTTAAAATATTAGAAATATAGCGAATTTATTATTAATCTAATACGTTACGATCTACGTCCAGGTTAACAAGGTGTTAAACTTTGTTACATGGTAAAAACCTTAAAACGCGTTTAAATCACACCGTTTATTATTAAAAGATATGATATGGAAATTTAAAAGCGTGTTATAAATAGTTCAAGTTTATTCGGATTATAATCGTAAAAATACGACATCGCAAAAAGATACTAATAACGTTGATAAAACGGGCTTTTAAATGAGATTTCTTATAATATCGAATATTGTAATTACAAATATTAAAAACGTAAAGCCCTAAATAATCCTGATAGAATAATATGGAATAGGTTATAGTAATTTAAGCTATTAATTCGTAAGGTTAGGTTTTGCTATTATCTACTATATTAACTAAAAAAACTGTTTCCTAGTCGATTAAAAACTTAAAACCAGTTGTAATAATTAAATAAAAACGAATTAAATTTAAACTAAATTTAATAGTTTAATAAACATATTTAAACGCATAGATCAAAATCGACTCCTTTTTTTTCGACGGCTATAAAAGCTATTATTTGATCGATTTCGAAAGGGAATAATAATAATATTATTATTTGTATTTTTACGAATGTTCTTTATCGGTGTTAACCTTTTAACATATTGTATTAGTTCGTTTTAAAACGCGTTTATTTGCTTTATATCGAAGGTTTAATTTGATGTTATTATATCTATATCGTGTAAAAAGATCTTTTTGCCGGTTTTTATAAATCTTTTAAAGTTGTTATAACGTCTAATAATATTAAATCTGCATTCGCAAAAAGTAAACATGTTATATTTAATTTTAATAACATTTTCATTTAAATTAAGGTTTTTCCCTCTATATTTATACCTATCGTTTCACCGCTTATGTCCGCCGGTTTCATTCTTTTCTCTTTTATAAAAACGTTTAAAAATTTCCATAAAGCAGTAAGTGAAAACGTTATTTGCAAAAGAATCAAAAAGAATTAAAAAGCTTACCGACAAAATAAATAAAACCGGTTAATCTTTTAGCGAAAAGTGTTATAATCTAACAAGGCTTGGCTTTTCCAAGAACGGTCGGAATCTCAGGAGAAGAAGATCCGATAGTAACCCAGGGTTACGTAACCGGCTTAAAAGACTTAACGGTTTTGGCACTTTAAGCGGCTTAAGCTGCATGGTAACGCTTAAAGAGCTTAACGGTCTTGATACCTTGAGCGGCTTGAGCTATATAGCAGCGTTTAAAAGGCTTAACGGGTTTAAAAGTTTAAATGCTTTAAGCGCCTTAAGCTAGAAAAAGGATATATACGTTTATTATTTTCTATAGTTTTAAATAACACCAGCTTATAATATAACTTTATTACCTAAATTATGTTTAATTATTTGTTATTACTAAATGTAATTAATCTTTTTATTATTGCTTAGTTTTTTATAATATTATTGTTAATATAAACCCGTAAGATTAAATTTAATAGTTGATTAATTAACTTAACCGTTATACGTTATAAGCTTTTGTTTAATGGTATAATTAAACTTTAAGTAATATTCGGATTGTTAATACGTCGGTTAATACGTAGATAACATTTATTTTGAAATTTACAGCTTATTAGTTTTAAAATAAGTTTAAGAAATTTAAAGTTATTGTTTAGTAACTTATTAACGAAATAATAGTAATTTAGCGAGTAAGTTTTCGCAAAATAAACCTTAAAAAACTTTAAGCTTATAATAAAAACGAAATATCTAAGGTTTTTTAATTTAGGTTTAAGTTTATTTTCGTATCGAAAGATTTACCGACCTAGTAGATTAGATCCTTACTGTCGTTATTTATTTAGAAACAGATGCTTTTAATTAGTTTAGACCTATTATAATGGACTTTTTGGAAAACGGAAAGTTCGATTAAAAGGAAATTATTTGGAGGGTTTTTTTCAGTTATATTAACTTTAAAAATAAGCTTAAAAATAATTTTGAAAACCCGAATAAAAAACAAGTTGCAGCCCAGAAACTCCTTTAATTGCGTTAAAAAAAATTTAAACTTTTACGTACGTTATGGAGTTTAGAAACTTCATGGTAAAAACAGGATAGATATATAAAAAAATGATATTTTAATTAATATATTTTATAAAACTTTAAAAAGAAATCTTACAAATAAAATAGAAACCTTTTACGATTTACGATATTTATTAAATATATTACGAAAACAGTGAAAAACTATTTGAAAAGTCATCGTGTTTGAGGATACTGGCTATAGTATCTATCGTGAAAATTAATCGTGGCATGATTTCTGTGTATTGGCTCAGCCTTGTTTTCCAGGCTTGGACCTATATAGTTACCTTGCATTACGGAAACAGTCAAAATTAATAATTGATAGTTTAAGAAACGATAAAAAAAAAGAAGATATTTTATTTTACAGGTAAAACATTTTAAGATTAATTAAGAAAAAAAGTACGAAATACTTTTTAATTTTTTTGAATAATTACAGGATTTATGGAATTCGGTATTATTTAACAACGAGATATAAGTTAACTATAATGTTATTTTTGCAGCAAGATAGGATATATAGCTAGATAATATAAGTTGTTATAAAAGATTAATAAGAAAATGTATTAGATTTTAATATCCGAGAGATTACCGAAAAGTTAAAATGGTAATAGATAATTTAACATGATTTATAGTTGCCGTAATAACGAATAAAAAGAAGCGTAATAAGGATTAAAAGCGGTTAAGGCCTTTTTATAGTCAGTAATAAATAGGTAAATCTAAGAAATTCGGCATGCGGACTTTTATTTTATTAATTGTGATTAGTTTTAATGTTTTGTTTACGTAAAAGAAAAAGTGCGGATTTATAAGCGAATTATTCGTATGTAAGAGGAAGGTTTCGATTTTTATACCCGGATGGGGTATAATTAGGAAAATTAATAATAATACCGAAAATTATAAGTTTATATTATATAAACGAAGGGTGAAGATATAGTATTAGTATTGATATAGCCGGAAGGCGAAAAATGTTTTTAAGGGGATTTTATATGTTATTTTGGATGGTGCGATTATTAGATTTAAGAAAAGTTAATTTAAAGGTTTATTAATAAATATTATTAAAAGGTTATTACCAAGATTTAGTTATAATTAGTTTTCGAGATAATCTTTCGAAAAAAAAGAAGTTATGAGAAAAGTTAGCAAAATCTTTTTAATTAAAGTTAATTAGTTTTTTATACTGGATGGGAAGTTATCGGAAGATTAAAAGAAGATAGTTGCAACGTATTAGCCCGGTTATATCAGTAAGAGGAAAAGATTTTTTTAATTCGAAACTTAGCTGTGCCGTTAGAAAAGCCAGATGAAGCAAGTATAAAAAGTATGTAAGTAATTTACGGAACAAATTTAATAGTTTATTAAATCTTTAAAAGAGGTACGTTACTTGTAGAAATGCCTTAGAATGGCGAGAATTGGGAATAGTAGTAAGGATTTTTTAAAATGGTTTTAAGTATGATAATAAGAGTTAATAATGATTTTGCTACTTTGAAAATACGAATTGGGATATATTAATATATCGTAATAATAAATTACAGAGCTTTAGACGTTAATTATATTACCCCGAAGTTGGGAAATTAATTTAGATTATTATAAAAGGATAAAAAGAACCTTTATATCGCCGAGAACGTAAAAGGTTAGATATTTATTTATGATAACGGAAAAATTATACGCGAAAATGATTATTTCGAGATTTTTATTTCGGGACGAATTTAGACGGTTGATTTTGATATTGATCCGTTAAGGAATTATAACATGATTTTAGAAAAACCATGGTTGTATTAATATAACTTTTTAATCGATTGGAGTATTGGCTAAGTGAAATTTATTTTATATTTTATTGACAAGTATGAAAAATAAACGAGAATTTTACATTTGATTAATAGAAAGGAAAACGACGAATGTAGGCATAAAGATATGATAGAAACTTTATTACTTAAAAAAATAAGATATAAGAAAGAAAAAGGTTATAATAAACGTATTTGATATATTATAATTATTATCCAGGTATAGCTTTATAACATAAACGAAATTTTAAAATATTAGCCCGAAAAGCTAAGGAAGATATAGTTAATGTATTATTATAGTATCGTAAGTATAAACGATTGTTTTAAAAGAAACTTAAAACGAAGTTATTAGAATATAATAAATAAGATTATAAGATTATTTTTAACGAAGACATTTTATTTAAGTTTTACTTTCTTTATAATTGAAACGAAGCAAAATTTTATACCTTATGTACGTATTTAAAAGATAAATTCTAAAAGAGATAGATTTAACGATTTACATTTTTAGCCAGATATTTTATGTTTTTCGTATTAAAAAATAGCAAGTTACGATTAATAATAACTTATCGATATTTTAATAATATTATTATTAAAAATAAGATATTTTTATTATTAATTACGGAAATAAAGAATCGTTTATGAAAAGTTAAATAATTTACCGTTTTAGATTTTAAGAACAGGTATAACTTAATTTAAATTAAGCTACGATATAAATAGAAAGCGGTTTTGAAAATAAAATACGGATTATATGAATATTTAGTTATATTAATAAAACTTACGAACGTATTAATAACTTTTTAACGAATAGTTAATTACGTATTTCGAGAATACCTGTATATTTTCGGTATATGTTATTTAAATAATATTTCGATTTTTTTAAAGTCGGAGAAAACATATATAATATACGTTTATTAAGTTTTCTAAGCTTTATAGGACGTTAATTTATTAATTAACGCAAAAGAAAGTTAGTTTTATACGTAAAAAATAAAATATATGGGATATATTATTATTCTAATAAAATTACGATATTTCTATTTAATTTTAACAAAAAAACCAATTTTAATAAACGATAAAGGTAAATAAAGTTTTTTAATAAATTAAAAACGCAATTATTAATGAACCAATATTGATTATATATAATTCAAAACGTTTAGTTAAGTTAAAAACCGATTTTTTAGATTATGCGTTAAGCGTAATTATTAGATATCGAAACGATTAAAAAATACTTTGCTCGATTGCTTTTTATTTTTATAAATTAAACAGAACAAAATTACATTATGTTATTTCTAATAAAGAATTTATGGTTATCGTTAAAATATTTTAAGAATTTTGGTATATGTTTAAAAGAAACCTTGAATAAATTAAGGTTTATATTAATTATAAAAATCTTACCTGTTTTATTATTATACGAGAATTTACAGAACGATAATTACGTTATGTAAAGGAATTAACGGAGTCCGATTCGTAATTATTGACTAAAAAGGTTTTAAAAACGGCAGAAAATATGCTTTTAATAAACAACCGGATCTAGAAGAAAAATTGGTTAGGGTTAATTTCAAAATTCCTAATATTATTTTAAAAACATATTTGAAATTACGATAAATCGTAACGATTAAAGCAGTGCTTTTTCATTTATATTGAAAAAATACCGTAATATAATAACAGCATATTTAACGATTAGAAAATAAACAAAAATTAGATTTTAGAAGATTGTTAATAGGATTTAATATGAGATATATAGTAACTTTTTTTTTATAAATATCTAGAGATTTACAAACTTTAAAACGATTATAGCGTATTTATTATATTTTTAAGATGAAAATAGTAATATAGAAAGTTCAATAAAAATGCGACGTTTACGTTAAAACTAAGGTTTTATGGCATAACCTTTACAGAAAATTGTAATTATTTTTAGATTTATAACGATTATAAGATTTGATTATTATGGATTTTATCATTAAATTTCCCTTATTCAAAAACTTAACCATAGCAGTATATTATGATAGCATTTTCGTGATAGTCGACCGATATACGAAATTTTCTTATTTTTTACCTTATTACGAAGATATAGACGTAGAACAAATAGCGTATATTTCTTTCCGATATATTTTTAACGTATATGAATTACTAACAAAAACTAATTTAAATAAAGGCATTACGTTTATTTTTAAATTTTAATAACGTTTTATAGTATAAATCGGTTTGAATTATAAGTTATTTAGCGTATTTAGACTTTAAATAGATGGATAAATAAAACGATTAAACCAAACTTTTAAAATTTACCTACGATGTTATATTAATTACGAACAAAATAATTAAAACAAAAATTCATTAATAACTTAGTTAATTTATGATACTAATTATAATAAATATATTTAAACAACCTTAATAAATGTTAATTTTGATTATATATTAGAAATTTATAAAGAAATACGCCATAACGCCTTAATTAACATTAAAGTGATTTTGATATTAAAATGATTTAGATAGTTATACGTAAAAATAAAAACGGAATTTAAATTTATACGTAATTAGATAAAAAAAATTTTACAATCAAAAAAGGTTAAAAAGATTAACCTTTTTTTTAAAAAAAAATATGGTTTACTTAATTACTAAAAACATCAAAACTAAACGTCCAAATTAAAAATTCGACTTTAAGTATATCGGCCTATATAAAGTTACTAAAAAGATTTAGATAATAACTACGAATTAAAGTTATTTCCGAAAGTTAAGCTTTATTTAATTTTTTATATTTCTTTATTTAACTTAACTGTAAATATTATTGAAATTAATATAAAATAAAAGAACGAAATAGAAGAAGATGTATTAGTATATAAAGTAAAGAAAATCCTCGATGTATGTAAAAAAAAAGGATTTACTAAATACTTAGTTAAATAAAAATATTACCCAAATTTCGAAAATACTTATCAACCTGTTAATAATTTTATAAACGCCTAACGCTTTTTGAAAGACTTTTACTAGTAACGCCGGAACTCGTTATAAGCGCACCCCAATTTACATTATTAGGATTAAACCGATCGGTAACGTTAATACTAGATTAGTCGGTCGGGATTACGGCCTATATTAACACAGTAATTTCGGTAAATAATCTTTTTATTTTTCCTTAAAACGAACAAACTTTTCCATTACCTTAGCATTTTGAATATTACGACGAAGCATTTCCAGCTTACGATTACGAAGCAGTTACCGTTGTTTTTAAAAACGGTTTAATTTATTAGCGGCAGTACGTAATACCTCCCGAACCTGCTTCTTTTCGCATTCCAAACGGGTTTTTTATGCAACAATTTTTTGTACTCCGTTTCCGAAGGCCCAAAAATATCATAAGGATCCCCGTACCGAATACAACGCGTACATTTTCCAAAATTCCGAAAAATTTTACAATCTGTATTTTGTTTATATCGAAAATAGGAAAATATCGTAAAACTAATTCGAATAACCCGTTTAACTAAAATACAAGCCTTAATACGTTAACGAAAACGGACCTTTTCAATTCAACCCAACATAATAATCAGCTTTAGGAAAGACTTTAAAAAAAAGAAAAAAAAACAAGTTAGTTACCGAAAATTAGTAAATAAACAAATTAATATTTAAAACCAAAAAATTTAAAAAAAGGAAAATTGTATTATAACCTAAGAAAACTTAAGTTCCCTAAAAACGGTCGGAGTTTTAAGAAAAGAATCCAACAGTAACCCAAAGTTACGTAACCGGCTTAAAAGGCTTAACGGTTTTAGCACCTTAAGCGGCTTAAGCTATATAGCATCATTTAAAAAGCTCAATGATCTTAGCACCTTAAACGGGTTAAGCTGTATAACAGCGCTTAAAAAGTTTATCGGGCTTAAGAATTTAAACGCTTTAAACGCCAGAAGCTAAAAAAATATATACGCTCATTATTTCCTATAATCTTAAATAATACCAGTTTATAATACAACTTAATTACCCAGATTACCTTTAATTATCTGCTATTACTAGACGTAACCAGTTTTCTCATTATTACTCAGTTTCTTACAATATTACTGCCAATATAAACCCGTATAACTAGGTTTAATTATTGGTTAACTAGCCTAATCGTTATAAAAAGTAACTTGTTACTCTTATTCGAAGTTTTTTTTAAGAAAAAACTACTTATTTATATAAAACAAATCGAATATTAAATAACATTAAAAGATTAAAAATACACGTTTTTAAAAAACAGCGATATTATTATATAAAAAAGACAAACTTTTCTAGTCGAAAAAAAAACGGTAATAAAAAAAACGGTTAATAACAGCTAAAAGCAAGTATCATAAAATAGTTAAAATAAAATAAAAAAGCGATATAACGTTTACAGCAAGCCCGGAAATAATATACGTACTTATAAAATAGTTATAAATATATCTAGTGATAAAAAGTTCGATTAACAGGAATTGATTGATATATTATAGTTGATTTATTTAATTTTCTTTTAGCGCAAAATGCTTAAAAAAAGCGACTTGCTTACGTAATATATTATATTAAAAATAAAAGAATTTTTCAACTTTAATAAAGTATATCTGTTTTATTACTTTTAATTCAATCAAACGATTTGTTTGTATCGTTTTAATAAATCTAACTTATATTATATTACTTTTTATAAAATTATAAATTCCTACGTTAAGTACTATTCCATTTTAACTTTAGAAGTATTCAATGCTAGCGTACTTCATTAGGTGGGGTCCGAGGTTAAATGCCATACCCCAATCCTTTGCGACCACCTCCTTCTTTGCCCGTTTTACTGGGAAAAGATGTCCAAATCGCATTATCTTATGTGTCGTACTGTAATGCGAAAAATAGCCTGACCTAATTTCAACCCACTACCGCGCCCATCATCCTCCTGCCGGTGTTTCCCTCTTGCCCGGCTTCGCCTCCATACTGGAATCGATACATTGAACTTCTCCCTTCTGTCGGGTTCCGCTTCTTCGGAGCCATTGCTCTATGCGGAGAGAGGCCGTTCCCGGCAACTCGCCACCGTCCATACATCTTGGGCCTCTCTGAGGGCTCTCAACCCGCCAGACAACATCTATGTCATCACCAGGCAGAGCCGGGTCCTCTAATACTGCGACGGTACGGGCTCCCTCTTAACTAAGCCTGGTACGCTTGTGACTAACTAGTTCTCCCTTCATGCTAGTATTAAATCCCTACGAGCAAAATGGACAACCTATATCACCGTCTAAGTGTTCGCAAAGAACCTCAGTCCTCCGGTCTATCCATTCGCCTTCTCACGATTCCAGCCAGGCTTCGGGACGATACCAATATTATCTCATGCCGACTAAGCGTGCATACCCTAGCCAGCTGTCCCGAATACCTTGCGCTATCATATTGTTGGGGTGACGCAAAGGTAAAGAAGAGTGTCCGATGTAACGAGGTGGAACTTCCCGTAACGGCGAATCTCTTCTCGGCACTTGAATGCCTCTGTTATCCGGACAAGGACATGTTGATTTGGATCGATGCAATTTGTATCAACCAGGACGACTCGGCCGAGAAGGAAGAGCAAGTAGGTATCATGCGGGACATCTACTCCAAAGCCCTCGAAGTCTTAATATGGCTCGGTCCTGCCGCGGACGAAAGCGATTTAGGAATCAAGGCCTGCCAGAATCTTGCCCTGGCGATGGCGGACTTTATTTGCCAACAAGCTGACGACGAGGATGAGCCCGATGATCCAATTAGCCAAGTCAGGGCTGAGTTTGCCATTCAACGGGGCTCGCTCGAATATAGGATGGCCGAGGATGCGAAGCTACGAAGGAAGTGGAGAAAATTGAAGAAGCTCTTCACAGATTTCAAACCCAAGAGGCTGAGCGAACGAGAAGTTCGAGCGATTCGGGCAATCGTCTCGCGGCCATGGTGGACCCGTATATGGATCGTTCAAGAGCTATGCTTAGCAAAACGCGCCCGTATAATCATTGGCCAGTCGTCCATCGAATGGAAAGCGTTCTCACAAGCCGTCGACGTGGCATCTTATCACCACCCGGCATCCCTAGGCCTAGCGCGCTCGGCATTTTTCATCCTCTCCGATCTTAAGAACGACTGGGATTTCGCGAGGCACGGTGAGGCCGAATTTCCAAACTTGACGACAGAGTTGGATTCCCTCCTCCTTCTCTTGGCTCGATTGCGTTGGAATCAGGCAACGGACGCGAGAGATAAAGTTTACGCAATCCTCGGCCTAGCAAAACACGGCAGTGCTCTGCCAGCCAATTATCAGGTCACGGTTGCGGAGACATATCAAAACGCGGCCTTTACGATTATCCAGGAGACAGGGAGTCTGGACGTGTTGGCTCATTGTCTACGTCCTCGCCTCTCCATACCCTCGAAGCTTCACCTGCCATCCTGGGTTCCTGATTGGAGCTACGACAAGACCCATCTGCCCAGATCACACGACACGGTCTGTATGGATTCCGGGGTCATGCAAATGAAACGTTACCAAGCAATAGGATCCAAGCAAAACGGCCATCATGATAGGGCCACACCTCGGTTATTGCATGGGAATGTCCTGGCGTTGGACGGCGTAGTTCTCGACCACATTGCAATTCTTTCCCCAGAGATATCCTGGACGCTTTTCAATCCACACCCTTCGGGACCAGCCGTGCAACTCTATGACGATATCATTCACCAAGGGCCACCTTTCACTTGGCCCCCGTTGCTCAACAACATTTGCTGTCTAATTATTCATACGCCAATCATGTGTCTACAGGCGGTCAAGTCCCTTTATCACTTTGGAGCCTTGTTCGACATATTCCTTAATTATTATGAGCTGGCCGGTAGCGCTCAGATTATGGGAGACAAGCTTGGACACGCGGCGATACTGGTTAGCACCATGAATTGGGGAGTATTACCGGAGCATGACACCATATCCAGAGCAAGTCGGCTATGTCGGCAGAGGCAGTACGCATGCCGGTATCTTGTGTTTCATATCATCCGCTGGCTTCGACTCCACATGATTTTCCCTTTTTGGTACAACGTCAGCCTCGGGCTATCAATCTACCTCGCAATTCTCATGGACCTAATCTCACACTTGCTTGGATCGTATCCAGGAGCCAGCATTGACGAGTCTACATCTTACACAGCATTCACGTCTCCAGATTCCGAATTCCGGTTGATTCCGAACTTGTTTGCCGGCGCCGTCGATTATCGGCTGGGAAAGACTAGGACCGGCCGAATTGCCCTCGTCCCATTTTGCACGCGGGCTCAAGATCGAATCGCACTGTTAAAAGGTGGTAGGTCGCCCTTTGTGGTAAGGCCAGCTGAGATGAGATGGGAAATTATCGGTGCTTGCTTCGTGTATGGGATGGCAAATAGCGACCACAATGGCTATGTAGAGATGGAGTTTGTCTAAGTAGAATAGTCCAAAATATTACCGTTTAGGTCATTTCCATCAAGTCCCGCCTGAGGGTAACATGGCGAGAAGGTCATACGATTACCACTTTCCTTGCATTTACACAGGCCAAACCCTTTGATTTGCGAGACTCACGTCCCGTCTAACATCTTGAGTGCTACACCTGATAGACTCTCCGCCTAATAGGGAGGAAGACGTTAAGTCAGTGGATAGAATCTGAATTAAAAGTAATAATGATGTGTGATGGTATCATACCGTAACTAGACGACCGTTAACTGACTAAAGCAGCAACCTTTCTTGGAACTCTTTCCTTCAAATGTTCGGCGTCCCATTAGGTAATTGTAATCATCCGAGGATTCAGCATCGTGATAGGCTTCTTGGTTCCACCGAACACCCGCATAACCCGGGAGGTAGGATGGAAACCAATCCTCGTTTCTTGAAAACTGCGCGAAGGAAAATAATGAGACCAGTTCGTCCAGGCTTTCTTTAGCGGGCCACTTGCCGGGCTGGCCACTCCCTGTTGACGTAAAGTCTCTTTTAAGGGATTGCAGCTTAATACAGTACACAACTAAAAAGCACTGTATGCCGGAAATCCGCAACTATACTATGGTATTAGGGGTAATATTTCGCCTCTAGTCAGGTATGTAAGTCAGGAGGGCCACCTGGTAATAACCTACCTTGGATTAATGTAATCAGTTAAGAAAAACTAATATTTCGCGGTAACCCTTTTATTTCTAATTCTTATCATCAACATTTAAAGTTATACGTAACATATATAAATATAAAAAAATAACCTAATACTTTATATAACCGCTTTAAACGTCGATAATATTCTAATAACGCGTAAATATCTCTAGTAATAAGTTTAATATTTTAATTAAACCGTTAACGATAGATTTTATTATCGTAACAATATAATAAATATACTTCGTTATCTTATCTACGACGATAAAAATAATAATACAGTTTTTTCGCCGTATAGCTTTATAAATAACGGCGAGTTTATAATAAAATCTATATTGATTTTTTTTAAACGGGTAATCCGGAATTAGTAACGAAATAAGCTTTCTGTAAGGTTGATATTATACCGCCTTAAATCTTTAGTATTTAAGGTAATTTTTGAAATAATTTTTATATCTTATTTTTGCATATTTTAAAAACAGTTTCGAACTAACCATTTATACGTTTTTGTAACGCCGAAATAATCTGCCATAAAAAAATTATAATACTAATTAACGAACTTCTTACGTAAATCCGGGTTATATGGCATATAAACTGTGCCTTTATATATTAATAGGCCGTTTTTTTCCTCAATATACCATAACTACCTATTCGTTTCGTAGTTTTTAAAACCTTTAACTTTCAAAGTTTTGTTAAAGATAAATTTATCCTTTTACTGCAACTTACAAATTAAAATACCTATTAGGTTCTCTTTCGGCAATAATACCGTTTCGATAACGTTATTAACGTTTTGCTGCCGTAAAACGAACAGTTCGTAACTTGCAGTTCCAGCTAATACATACCTTACTTTCTTAGATACGTCCCTAACCGCCTTATTTTCGGGCCCGTATATATCTGTTTTTAACGAAATATTTACAATTTCATTAATAAACCGACAGATATTCGTAGTTTTAAAACTTAACTAAGGTATCTTTATTTTTAATACTTTTCTTATTACCTTAACGTTATCTTTTATCTAGGTTTTTTTTCGTTATCCCGTAATAAATTAAACCTCCTTAATAATGTATTAACTGGGTTACTTCTTTCCGGCCGGAATATAATAGCGAAATTAACCGTTATAAAGTAATTTAATTATTTTAATTCTAAATACTTTAAATTAAAATAATTTATAATAATCTTAATAACAAATTACGAATAATTAATAAAATAACGCCATTTTTCGAAGCCGTCGACGATAGCTAGAAATTCGTTATTTTCTATAACGTAACGATTTTTTTCCGGTGTTATCTTTCGAAACCTAAATATTATTAAATATTAACGGTCTCTATATAACTACGATATAATTATTCTAATAACCTTCCTTAACGCATTTGTTTCAATACGAATAAATAATAACGGATTAAAATATTAAAGTATCTTCCCTGCTATTAAGGTTATTTGAAATATTTCAAACGTTATCCTTTTACGAAAAGATAACTATATAAGGTCTTTAAGCTTTCTATAAAGCTAATCCGTTAACGATATAAATATTTTTATATAATTTTTAATAAATTTTCGATAAAATCCTGTAAGTTTTATAAAAACTTAAATATTATAAATGTTTTTCAGTAGCTGCTAGGTTTTAATAATTTCGACGTAACCATTTTTTATTTTAATACCATCCGGCAAAATTTAAAACCTTAAAAAGAAATTAACGATATATAAAATTTACATTTATTTATATTCGCGTAAAGTTTGTATTTCTTTAATTTTTCGAATATTTTACGAATATTTTATTTGTACTTTGCTAGGTTTCTGTTTTATATCAATATGTCGTCGAAATAGCTTATATAAAAGTTATCTTACAAACCCGTTAAAGTTTAGTTAATATATATCTAGAATGTAATTAAAGCGTTTAAAAATTTAAACGGTATTATTAAATATTCGAAATAACCATATTTCGTTTTAAAAGCGGGTTTTTAATATCGTTCTTCTTAATACGTATTCGGCGGTACGTATTTTTCAGGTCCAGCTTCGTATATATATAAGCAGCTATTAAACGAGTTAGAATTTTTTATATTAATAGTAACGGAATGCGGTGTTGCAAATTATCCAATTAAATCTTTATAATCGATATAAAGGCGTAACGTATTTTTTTTCGGGACGAATAATATAAAAATTCCGGCTGGGTTATTATTTCGTTTTATCCATTCTTTTTTTTTTCTGTTGCTTTTAAAAATTTTGTAAAAGCCTTAAGTTTCTTTTCTAAAAGTGGATAAAGGGTGTTTTAAGAAGGTTTTTTTCAGTTAAATAAGTTTATTGCATATTCGTAAAGTAAATATTCTAGTAACTTAACAACTACCTTGGAAAACATATCGGCATAGTTGTTGTAATATTTCTTTTCGTATTTTTCGTATCTTTTCGGTACAGATTTTTTAACTTTTTCGTCCGGCATTATAGGTATAATAACCGCCACTATTATAACGAAAGTATTGTTTCGCAGTTTTTTCGTTAAGCTAACGAACTTAATTTTTTTAAGTTCGAATCGGTACTTTTATTAAAATAATAAGTTATTAATAACGGGGTTTATTTTTCGAAGTTATAAAGGCCTTAATAAGATATCCGGTTTTTTTTATAGCAGCAAAGCGAAACTTTTTTAATTTCGTAATGTTAAATAAGTTTGTAATTTAGATTTATAACGTAACATATCCGTATATCGTAATAAGGTCGTTTAAGTAAGTTTTTAACTTTAATCTAGATTTTAATTAAAATAACTAGTTATTTTTTCGAACGTTTCGAACGTTTCGTATTATGATATATCTTTAAATCTATTTAATTACGAAACTTTATTTATTAGCTTTTTTTACGTATTTTTAAAAAATAACATATACGTAACAAAAAACCTTCTTCCTATCGGCGAAAGTTGTTTATAAAGCTCGAATTAATACCTATCGAAACTTTTTCCGGGTAATTTATTTGAAAATTATCTTTTATATTATAACTGTTAGAGATTATGAAAACGCCAAGGGCTGCAAGCTTGGCAAGTCCATGCGTAGCTTTAGCAGACCCATAAATAGCCAACTATCTTACCGATCTTGATATTTTATTTTTATTTTTTGGATTTTTATATTATCCTACAAAATAATCTTTAATAAATAATGTTTATTATCCGGGTCGACGAACTAGTTATCGTTAGGGAAAAAGGCCTTAAGATATATAAACTAAAGGTTTTATTAAATGCAATACTTTTTTATTTGTTTTTCGTTAACTTACATACGTTATATATTATTACCGAGAGGGGAGATAGTAATACAACATATGTTGCATATATTTAATACGGGTTAATTTCGTTAAATTATATCGAAATCGATAATTTCTTAATCGATTGCAATATCGATAATTTTATTAACGTTAATTTCGCTGATTTTATCGACAAAGTTAGCACTATATCTGCAACTTCGACGACCTTGTCGTTAATAGTTAAATCGTTAAAGCTAGCATTAGAATTACTAGCTTTAACGATTTTAACGTTAACTATTTGATATTAACAAACTTTTATTTAGTAGCCAATCCGTCGATACCTTCTCATAGTCAAGTCGGCGACCCTAACCTTATTAATAATTGCCGATAATCTAACCGATAGCTCTTTTACCGACAATTTTCTTACCGACAGTTTTTTAATCGACGGTTTTTTAATCGATAACAGCTACACCGGCAACCTTGCCAACCACCTTATATTTAACGACGATATAATTAAATGGTTTCGTATATTAAAAAATACGACGTTTACGGGCGGCGGAATTTGCTTTGATATATAACAAATTGTTATTACGATTAGGAAGTAATATCGGATTTGATAACTTCGACGGGGCTAACGTCGAGTTTTGCCAACTCGACGGTTGGAAGATTTACCTTTCCTTTTGCCAACTTCGACGGCTACAACGGGTATAAGGGTGAAGACATTTGGATGAATAAGATAGCGAAGCATGTAGCACCTGGGACAGCTGCATTTGCTTCGTCCAAGGGGGCACCTGTTAGGGATTATGGGGACGCCAAGGGTTGCAAGCTTGGCAAGTCCATGCGTAGCCTTGGCAGATCCATAAATAGCCAACTATCTCACCGATTTCTGTATTCTAGCTCTAGTTTTTCAGTTTCCACAATATGTTTCAGAATAATCCTTAACAATAACTAAAATATGTCATTTCGGGATAGTTACTAGATATATAACCCCTTTTAGCGCAATAAGCCGCATATACATCTTTAGGGTATATCGGATATATATTTTAATAGCTTAAAACTTAGCTGGGCCGTTAAAAAAGCTAAATAAAGCAAATACCGAAAATATAAAAACAACTTACGAAATAAACCTAATAGCTTACCGAATCCTTAAAAAAAGGACGAAAATTAGCTTAAACTGCTATAAAAAAATAAAATAAAAACTTTATATTACCGAAAACGCCGAAAGTTAGGCATCTGCTTACGATGATAGAAAAGTTAGACGCGAAATTAATTATTTCGAGATTTCTGTTTAAAAACAAATTTAAATAGTTAATTTTAATATCGTTCCGTTAAAAAATTACGATAAAATTTTAAAAAGATTATAGCTATATTAATATAACCCCTTAATCGATTAAAGTACCAACCAGGTAAAGTTTATTTTATACCCCATCAACAAATAAAAAAAACCAACGAAATTTTCATATTTAATTAATAAAAAAGAGAACGACAAATATAAATATAAGGATAGGACAGAAATTTTACTACTTAAAGGAATAAAACATAAAAAGGAAAAAAAAGCATAACAAACGTATCCGACGTATTATAGCCACCATCCGAGTATAACCTTGCAATATAAACGAAATTCTAAAAAATTAACCCGAAAAGTTAGAAAAAAATACGATTAATGTACCACTATAATATTGCAAGTACAAGTAATTGTTTCAAAAAAAGCTTAAAACGAAGTTACCAAAATATAACAAATAAAACCATAAAATAATCTTTAAAAAATACCTTATCTAAGTTCTATCTTATTTACAATTTAAACAAAACAAAACTTTACATTTTACGAAAATACCTAGAAAATAAACTTTAAAAGGAATGGATTCGACCATCTAGATCTTTAGGCGGATATTTTATATTTTTCGTACCTAAAAAAAAACGGTAAGTTACGACTAATAATAGATTATCGATATTTTAATAACATTATTATCAAAAATACGACACCTTTGTTATTAATTACTAAAATAAAAAATCGCTTACAAAAGGCTAAATAATTTACCGTTTTGGATTTTAAAAACGGGTATAACCTAATTCGAATTAAGTTAAAATACGTATAAAAAATAGTTTTTAAAACAAAATAGGAACTGTACGAATATTTGGTTATATTAATGAAACTTACGAACGTATCAGTAACCTTTTAATAAATAGTTAACTACGTATTTCGAAAATATCTGGTTGTTTTCGTTATATATTATTTAGACAACATTTTGATCTTTTCAAAACCAGAAAAAGCATATACAGAATAGGTTTATCAAGGATTTTTAAAGTTTACAAAACGTTAATTTATTAATTAGCGCCGAAAGAAATTGGTTCCATATAAAGAATGGAATATTTAAAACATATTATTACCTCCGAATATATTAAAATAAACTAAAATAAATTATAGCAGTTATAAAATAACTAATAATTATTATTATTATAAAAATACAGGCATTTATTAAATTCGCTAATTATTACAAACAATGTATTTAATACTTTAGCAAAGGTACGATATTATTATCAAATTTAACTTGAAAAGAAAACGCATTTTAATACAAAATAAAAACGGAAAAGGTTTTTTAACAAATTAAGGACGCGATTATTAAGGAACTAATATTAATTATATACGATCCAAAACGCAAACCTTCCGAAAATTTAAATATAGGCTTAAAAAACCTTTATTAAATTAAAGTTTATATTAATTATAAAAGTTTTACTTGTTTTATTACTATACGAAAACTTACAAAACGATAATTACGTTACGCAAAGAAATTAACGGAATACGATTTCGTAATTATTTATTAAAAAGGCTTTAAAAACGGCAAAGTAACTGCTTTTAATAAACGACCTAATTTAAAAGAAAAGTTAATTAAAGTTAGCTATAACGTACCACACCAGTAAACGGCCCAAACCAGTAAACGGACCGTCTTTTGGCACCTCGGAACAACCAATCCAAATAACTTAACCATAACGCAATAAATCCATTCCAATCGACGGTATTCTCTGTCACTAGCCGTATTTACAGCTTTTTAACAAATATACGTATTATATTAAGGCTTATTATGGACGCCATGTTATTATTTCTTCTTCTAAGCTTTTTATAACAATTACGTCCAATAACTATTAACAACATTTTTCTTATTACCACGTTTTCTATCGACTAAAAACATTTATTTATCCCGTATAATAAGTATTGTTCTTTATTGGAAACGTTTATTTTAATAGTTTTAAATGCATAAAATCGAATTATTCTTCCGACAAATTCTGCAATATTACGATACGCCGTATGACGCGCCTTAAAACGTACCCCATAACAAACCCTATAGCCTTACCCCATAATCTTACGACGCGTCCTGCAACCTTTCAATACCACGCATTTTGCGAATATTTTCTACGTATTAAAGCCGGACAGAAAACGTTTACGTATATGGGCTAGGAATTCGGTCGGTAATCGTATTCTTATCGGTCGGCTGCAGAACTTTCGAAATAAGGGTAATATTAACTTAGGTGCGTTAAAAAATAATAGGTTACAAAACGGTTAATAAAATAAAACAGTAATATGCGTCTGTAACAAGCTTTGATATAATACGTGTACTTGTTAAAAAGCTATAGATACGGCTAGCGACAAAGAATACCGTCGATTGGAATGGATTTATCGCGTTGTGGTTACGTTATTTAGATTGGTTGTTGCGAGGTGCCAAAAGACGGTCCGCTTACTGGTTTGGGCCGTTCACTGGTGTGAAACGTTAAAGTTTTTAATATTACTTTAAAGAAATACCTAAAATTACGATACATTATAACGATCAAAGTAATACGTTTTAATTTACATCAGTAAATATAATAATATAATAACGACCTATCTAATAATCAGAAAATAAATAAAATTCAAGTTTTAAAAAATTATTAATAAAACCCGATATAAGATATATATCAATATCTATTTCATGGACATCTAGAGATTTACAAAACCTTAAAATGTTTACAACGTACCTATTATTTTCCTAAAATATAAACAATAATATAAAAAATCAAACGAAAATGTAACGTTTGCGCTAAAATAAAAGCGTTACGGCATAAATCATATGGAAAACTATAACTATTTCTAATTTTATAATAATTATGGAATTCCATTACTATAAATTGTATTACTAAATTTCCCTTATCCGAAAATTTAACAACAGAAAGACATTATAATAACATTCTTATTATCGTTTAACGATTTACGAAATTCTTCTATTTTCTACCATATAATAAGAATACTAACATAAAATAAATAGCATATATCTTTTTTTAATATATCTTTAACGTACATAAATTACTAACGGAAATAATCTTAAATAAAAATACCGCGTTTACCTTTAAACTTTAACAAAGTTTTATAATACAAATCGAATTAAACTATAACTTATGTAGCGCGTTTAAACTTTAAACAAGTAAACAAACAAAACGGTTAAATCAATTTTTTAAAACTTACTTATAATATTACATTAATTACAAACAAACCAATTAAGTTAAAAGGTTATTAAAAACCTAGTTAACTTATAATACCAATTACTATGAAAATATTAAAATAACCCTAATAAACATTAATTTCGGTTTTAAGTTAAAAGTTTACAAAAAAAATACGTAATAACGGTTTAGTTAACATTAAAGTTATTTTAACGTTAAAATAATTTAAACAACTATATGCAAAAATGAAAATAATATTCGAATTTATACGTAATTAAATAAAAAAATATTATAACTAAAAAAAGTTAAAAAGATTAACCTTTTTAAAAAAACATGGGTTATTTAATTACTAAAAACATCAAAACCAAACGCCTTAATTAAAAGCTTAATTTTAAATACATTGGCTTATATAAGGTTATTAAGAAAATTTTAAAAAACAATTATAAATTGGAATTACCCCCAAAAACTGAGCTTCATTTAATCTTTTATATTTGCTGACTTAAATTAATATTAAATATTATTAAAATTAATATAAAACGAAAGGATAAAGCAGAAAAAGACGTACTAATATACGAAGTAGAAAAAGTCCTAGATATACGCAAAAAGAAAATTACTAGATACTTAATAAAGTGAAAAAAACTACTTTAAATTCCGAAAATACCTAGAAACCCGCTAAAAATCTCATAAACGTTTAGAGCCTTTTAAAGGACTTTTACCAACAACGCCGGAACCGGTTATAAGCGCCCCTTAGTTTACGTTATCAACGGTAGACCAGTTAATAGTAACGACACCCGACTAATCGGCTAAAGCGGAAACTTACGCTGTAAAACTAAGAACTTCGGGCTTTTCTTTCTCCGCTTTTTTGCGCTCCAGTCGTTCCAACTTCTTAAGGTTGTTAATATTTTGTATTACCGCATTTATCATTTTTTCATACTACATACGTTTTTATTCATGTAAATAGGCTAGCCGTACGGTCGTTCGTTTTGTTTCTTCGGCCGCTTGTTCTGCCTTTAGCTTCAGCTTGCAGTACTAAACTGTTACGCGTTACAATTACTTAGAATTAAAACTACGAACGTCGCAATTAAATTAACTGTATTTAATATAAAAAGAACAACGAAAAAGGTTTTTTTCCGATAATTTGTAATTAAAACTCCGGCGTTCGCAAAAAAAAAAAAGTACCATTTCTTAAAAACTAAAAAAGAACGGCAGCCAAAAAAGAATTACGCTGCGTAGCCTTAACTTTAGTAAAAGGTTTAAAACGCTTTTACGTACGATTAATCTTTATGTTAAAAAAAGTAAAAAGCTTACCAGATTAATTTTCAAAATGAAAATCTTAAAAAAGTAGAAATCCTATTATAACCTAATAGATCTTGGCCTTTACAAACGGTCAAAACAAAAGTTTTTCAATTACAGTTACGTACGAAATCACGTAAAAATTATAAAATTATTAAGATAACTAATTAATCCAGCTATTTACGGATAATTGAAATAACTAATTAATTTAATTATATACGGATTATTTAGATAACTAGCGAACCCAGTTGTTTATAACGGTAATATAACGACGCTTTAATATATAAATACATTTATTTACTTTTTATAATCTTAAATAATACCAGCTTATAATATAACTTATTTAATTAAATTACCTTTAATTATCTGTTAACATCTTATACCACCTTCCCGCTTATACCACCTCGTTGCTCGGCTTTTTAACTATTTCAACTTTTTAAGTTTAATCGTTTATTTTTTAATAATTATAACATAAAACGGCTTACAAAAAAAATTAAGAATAAACTTGGTTATCCAGGTTAAAAAGAAAAGCTTCAAAATTAGTTATAAACGTTTTTATGCGATATATAGCGTCTCCGAAACTACTTTAAAAAACCGGTATAACGGTATAACTTTTTGAACTGATATTATCTTTAATTTAAGAAAATTAACGCCGACAGAAAAGAAATCGATTGTTAACTAAATCCTTAACTTAAATACGCGAATATTTTTTGTCCGGTTTTAACATGTTGAAAATATGGCGAATTTGTTGCTGGCTTAACGCGTTATAAAGCATGTCGGGGTTAACTGAACGTCGAGATTTGTTCGACGGCAAAAAAATTCCAGATGCTTTTAAATCGGAAAATTGATTATTAAAAAATATTATACGAAAATTTAAAGGTATTTCGTAAGTAGTTCGAGCTGGTTCGGGTTATAATCGTAAAATACGGCATCGCCGAAAAAAATATTTATAATTTCGACAAAACGGGTTTTTTAATAAAACTTTTAATAATATACGGCATAAATATTATAAATACCGAAAAATATAGAAAACTTAAATAAGCTTAATAAAGTAATCGGGAATAAATTATAATTATATAGGTTATTAATTTGTAAAATTAGGTTATACCGTTATTTATTATTTTAACGGGGAAAATTTACTTTAAATTTTAATATCGCGATAACCCATTATCCGTTAATTAGAAAATCGGAATTAATTATAATAATTAAATAACAAACGAATTAAGTTTAAAATAAATTTAATATTTTGATAAACATACTTAAACGCGTACAAAAAAAACGAAACAGTTTTCTATTTTCGATAACGAAACAAAATTTAAAAAATACTGCGCAAACAACGATATTATTATATTTTATATATTCCCTTATTTTTTCTATCGATTTTAACCTTTTAACGTATTTTATTTCTTTCGTTTTAAAACGTACTTATGCGTTTTATATCGAAAGTTTAATACGACGTTATTATATTTATATTGTTAAGGAAAATTTTCTCGCCGGTTTCTTCGACGCGTTTAAAGCCGTTATAACGTCCGATAATATCAAATCCGGTTTTGCAAAAATTGGATTTATTTTATTCGATTTTAATAACGTTTTTTCCGATTTAGAATTTTTTTCAGTTATATTTACGCCGACCGTTTCGCCCTTTACCTTTACCGGTTCCATTTTTTCCCCACCGTCGAAAGCCTTTCGAAATATATAAGAAACAAAAAAACGGGAATAATATTTGCAAAAAAGAAATTAAAATTATTAGGTGAACTTGTCGATAAAAATAGTTAAATCGGTTAATTTTTTAATAAAAAGTAACTTAATACTTTTGTACGAAAACGTTTTCTTAAAAAAGAAATCGCCAAATTACGCGAAACTAATTATCTTTTTAACAAACGTCGAAGGACTAAAAATAAACGTTTTTAAAAAGGAAAAACCTTTATTACATAAAAGAAACAAGTTTTTTTAGCCGAAAAAAAAGGGGCAGTAAAAAAATGCACCTAATAAAGGCTAAAAATAATCGTTTTAAAAAGATTAAAACGAAAAAACGGAAATGTAACGTTTACGGCAAGCCCGGACATAATACGCGTATTTATGAAAAAACTATAAATCCGTTTAGCGACGAAAAATCCGATTAGTTTGAATTAATTTATTACGTTATAATTATTTTATTTGGATTTGTTATTACAAAATGCTAAAAACCGAACGGCGAAATAGTATAAGCGGAAAAGTAATATATAACGTTATTATCTAATTTCCTACAATACCATTATTAACATAAACCCGTATAATTAGGTTTAATAATTAGTTAACTAACCCAGCTATTACATCTTTTTATATAATTTTAAAAGTTATCTTTAAGGTTTATATTCAACGTTTATCTTTAAAATTTATCTTTAAGGTTTATCTTTAAGGTTTATTTTTAAGGTTTACCGTATAAAGTTAAGATTTGCCTTTAAAGACCCTGCTAAACCGTGGCTAGTGGGCATAAGGTTTATTAAGGCCGAAGCTTGTCGGCAACTACGTATTCGGAATCGCAGTGAGGTACGGAACTGAGGTGTGCAACTTATCTAAACCGTAAAAAACTATTTGAAAAATTATCGTATTCGAAGATATTAGGTATAATATTTATTGTGGAAATTAATCGTGGAATGATTTCTGTGTATTGGCTCAGTTTTATTTTCCAGGCTTGACATATCTTTACCTTGTATTACATAAAAAAGATAAGTTTTCCTAACCGAAAAAAGAAATAATAAAAAATCCTAATTAATAAGAACTAAAAATAATCGTCGTAAAAAATTTGAAACAAAAAAAAGGGAAATATAGCGATTGCAGCAAGTCTAGATATAATGCGCATACTTGTAAAAATGTTATAAATACGTTTAGCAGAAACAAATCCGATTAATTTTAATTAATTTATTACGTTCTAGTTGTTTTATTTAAGGTTGTTGTTACGGAATACCGAAAAGTATCCGGTTTGTTTATATATCTAGTTCGTTTATATGGTACGTTATTTTAAAAGCGGTTAATTAATAACTTTTAAACTTTTGTATAAATCTTACTTAACGAATTTTAAATATTGTATTATATAACTTATATTAGCCCGGTATTTAGTTTTTTTTCGTTTATATAAAACCTTTTTATTGTTTAAATTAGTTAAACAATATTAGAATATTATCGGGCTTTTGGGTTTGTATTTTCCAACTGTTCTGGATTACGCCGAGTTTATTACGTTATAATAAGGTGGTGTGGTATTTATTAATCCTGTTATGTTTTAAATTATAATATATTTCGTTTTAAATAATTTGAAAGCATATAGCCTGCTTTATAAATTGCTAAAATATAACAAAATTAACGTAGTTTTATAGTTAGACTAATTATTTATTTAAATAGACGAGGACCTATACATATACATAATATTGACAGGAGATGTGCCACTATACTTATAGCAGGACCTTAACCCTTACTTTAACACTTTCCGCCTCAACCCAGAGGCTTATCTAACGCCTGGCCCTTGCACATCTCGTAGTAAATGCCTTTTTTCGCAAGCAACTCGGCATGACCGCCCGCCTCGACGATTCTCCCAGCCTGGAAGACGAAGATGCGATGCGCGTCCTTGACGGTACTCAGTCTATGCGCAACAGCAATAGTGGTCCTCTTCCCATCCTTGGCAGCCTCGCTCAGCGCAGCCTGGACGATCTTCTCGCTCTCCGTGTCCAACGCACTGGTCGCCTCATCCAGGAGTAGGACCTTCGGATCTCGGATCAGAGCACGAGCTATGGCGACGCGCTGGCGCTGGCCACCAGATAGCTTGGCACCGCGGGAGCCGACTTCGGTCCCTAGGCCTTGGGGTAGCGATAAGACGAAGTCGAAGATGTTTGCGTCTTTGCAGGCTTGTTCTATTTGCGATTCTGTCGCTTCCTTCGATTCGACCAGACCCATGGCGACATTATCACGGATGCTGCCCTGGTACAGTACCGGCTCTTGCTGAACTAGGGCTAAGCGGCGACGATGTTGTTGCGGTTTGATGTCGTGGATCGGCTGGTCATCAATGGCGATACAGCCGGATGTTGGGTCGAAAAAGCGACAGAGGAGATTGATCATGGTGGACTTGCCGCAGCCTGATGGACCGACAAAGGCGATAAATTTGCCCGGTGGGATGTTAACGTTGACGCCGGACACGACTTTTGAGCGTGGGCGAGAAGGGTAGGCAAAGTCGAGCGCCCGACAATCGACAGCAACCGCTCCAGTGTCTTGGGAGAAACCGTCCGAAAAAGGCTCATTATCCGAAAAGGAATTGTCGATGCCTGGAACTCGCTCGCGCAGCCAGAAGATGTAGTTGGCCGATCCTGTCGCTTTCGTGATGCTGGTCGTGTATTGGAAAAAAGCAGCCGCATTCTCGCCTCCCAGCACGACAGCGATGAAGACGACGAAGAACTGCTCATTGGTGTACTCGCCAGTAGACATGAGCTTCCCGCCGTACCAGAAGCCTAGGGCCATGGCCAGGAAGTTGATGGATTGCGTCAAGGCGTACCAGAGCATTGTAAAAGTCAGCGCCTTCACCGACTGCTCTGCGACAATGTCTAGCCTTTCCCGGTATATCTCGAGCATTTTATTCTCTAGCGTAAGAGACGCTACCGTGCGGATAGCCGAAATGGCTTCTGCCGCGATCGCGGCGCTGCTGGCGAAGCGCGCTGAAGTATCTTCTTCCAGCTTGTACTCGAGGCGGATGCGCAAGTAGCCACTGAGCAGCAGCGGAGGGAGAGCAGCAAACACACAGACAAGGCCAAGCTTCCAGCCGTAAGAGATGCCCAAGACGGAAACCGCTATAACCGTGACGATGTTTATCAGAATTAAACCCGAGTTAATACCCAAAAGCTCGTTAAGGTTCGAGGCATGAGTTAGCAGCCGGGCGCAGATGGCGCCGGTAGCGTTGTGTTCCAGATCGAAGAAAGCAATGTCCTGTTTCATGGTGTTCATGAAGAGTTCGCGGCGGTACCTCCGGCTGACTTTCTGCGGCATATTATCAGGATTGCACGCGTAATGGGACGAGGCAGATGATCACGATTAACCATGACGGGCGGGAGGGAATGCACCCACCTGGATGATAACGTTGGCCAACCATCCCAAGACGAAGTAAAGGAAGAAGTTGGCGAGGGCGACGACAAAGAACATTAGCGCCCAGAAATCTCCACCACGAACGGCATCGCTGCCGCTCATCTGAAAGACTTGGAGTGTCTGGGCGAAAATGACAGCTTGCGCTGGGAAAGTACCACCTGCTACAGGTTAGAAAAGGATACCGACTGGAGAGCTGTAGACACTAACCTCCGAGAACACACAAGAAAGCGAAAATCGCGTACAATCCCCATAAATTCTGCTGCTCCTGTATCAATAGCCACAGACAGCGGATGAGACTGTATCCCATTGTCTCCTTTGCAAGTGGTTGAGCGCTCTCCTCCGCACACGCTGCACCCACACTCCTTGTGTGATGCAGCGACAGCCGCGCGGCAGATCCTGCATCATCCTTCTCCTCACTCCATCCGTTATCCGACTCAGGTTGCTCTTCAGCCTTGCCTTTTGCCTGCTCCAGATCCTGCGCCCGGACGAGCCTCGCATAAGCACCGTCTCTGGCAATGAGTTCCTGGTGCGTTCCTTGCTCGACGATTCTACCGGCGGACATGACGGCTATGTTGTCCGCCTTTTGCACCGTAGACAATTTGTGTGCGATGGTTATGGTGGTCCGGCCGACAGAAATGTTATCTAGCGCACTCTGGACAATATTCTCGGCCTTCGGGTCAAGAGCGCTCGTCGCTTCATCCAGCAGCAGAACCGATGGCCGAGATATGATGCTGCGTGCGATGGCGATACGTTGCTTTTGGCCTCCGGACAGCATGCGCGCACGTTCACCGATCGGGGTATCATACTGCTTGGGCAATTTCTCGATAAACTCGTGCGCATAGGCGTTTTCACAAGCTTCCTTTACAAGAGCAATCTTCTGCTCGTATGAAGCGTTTGCGTACTGCGTCCCTACCAAGCCGAAAGCGACGTTGTCGAAGACTGTCCCACTAAAGAGGACCGGCTCCTGCTGCACGAGGCGAATCTGCGTACGCAGCCAGGCAATGTTGAGTTTCTGGATGTCCAGGCCGTCGAATAGGATCACACCGGCTGCCGGATCATACCAGCGCTCTAGAAGCCCGACGATTGTGCTCTTGCCCGAACCACTGGCACCGACCAGGGCTGTGGTCTTACCGGCGGGGACGCTCAGGCTTAGGCCGTCGAGGACTTTTGTATCCGGACGAGATGGGTAGGAGAACTCGAGAGCTTTTACTTCGATCTCGCCAACACATTTCTCAGGGGTCAACCCTGCGGACGAGAGGGGGTCGATGGCGGACTTCATGTCCACGACGCGGAAGAGTTCGTCGGCAGCAGCGGCGGCTTTGGTGATTGTGATGATCTGGGGCGCGATCTGGGTTAAAGATGTGGCGGCAAGGACTACCGCGAAGATGACGCTGCGAAGAGAGAGAATCAGTAAACATCGTCAGCCAGGAAAAGCGGACGCAAACGCATACGTTACGATGTCACCCGGCTCATCGACCTCACCACGAGCGAACATCCTGACACCCTGCCAGAAAGCAAGACCGTATCCTGCGTAAACGGAGAAGAACTCAGTGGAGAACAACACACCATAATTCGGCGATTTCCTCATGCCTACACGCTCCACTTCGGCAAGGAAGTCTTCGTAGCGCTTCGCCATAATCGGCTGCAGCCAGAAAGCATGAACGGTCGAGATGCTGGAGAAGACGCCCTCCGCGAGCAGGCTAGCGCGCGAAAAGATATCCATCAGCTTGTCCTCGTTCTTCACCTCGATGGCCATGCAAACTCCAGTGACGACGATGATGGTCGGGACGACGCAGATGGTGATGAGCGTGAGCTTCCACTGGACCAGAAAGGCGACGATGAAAGCTGCTACGAAGGTAGAGCAGCTTTGGATAAATATGGACAGCTTCTCCGAAATGCCGTTCGTCACAAGATTGCCGTTCGTGGTGACCTTGACAGACGGAGACCCGGCTTCTTCCGAATCGAAGTAGCTCATGTCCTGGCGCAATAGACTCTGCAGAAAGTCTAGGCGCAATGTTTTCGTGGCTCGAATGGCCGCTACCGACACGCAAACGGTGTGGATGTAGACCAGGAAGAATTTGGCGATAAACAGATATACGAAATAAAGGCTGGTCATGCATGTTAGGCCACAGTAACATTGCCCACGGCGCCTTGATTTGCAGATGACTTACGAATATCTCGACACCTGGCTCATGTAGTCGTCAGGACTAACGGCGCCAATGGCAAAGTTGTTGAACGTCGTCACGAACTTGCCAAAGACCAAGTCCATCAATGGAAGTGCCGAACCAGCCGTGATGGCGGCGGCGAAGGCTACCGAGTACAGGATCCAGCTGGTTCGGTCGGCATAATTGAATATGCGCATGTAGCTCTTGAAGCCGGATGGATTTGGTCTATCTTCAGCGCCATGATTTTTCCCGCTGTTCGACATGGCGGGCAATGGGGAAAACAAACGGGGGTGGCATGTAAGCACCAGTTGGTTGGTGTCTTATTGACATGCTCGGGTCCTCGGGATGCTGACCTAAGGCCGTGCCTAAGGCATACCTGCGCACTCCGCCGGCATGCGATGGAAAGCACATTTTTCACAGTTAAGTAAGGACATATTTGTAAGAGCCACCCTATTCCGGCTATATTTTATTTCCTGCCACACCTTTGGCAGCTGCCCACTTCTGTAGGAACTGTATGAAACCCACTTATGCCACTCTACAACAAAAGGCGAAGGTTTTGGGTGCATTATCCAATCAAATCAATGTTTTCCAACATCGCGATTTCTTATTGCAATTACTTACAACCGGATGCGTACCAAGTTACAACAAATAACATAATCACAACGTAACATTACCTACCTACTTACGGTCTCGTTTTACAAAAACGCCTTCTTATTACTAAATACACACGTTATACCTTCCGCCCCTTCACCCCCCCACTCCCCCACTTCCTCCTTTTTTAAAAGGCGGCCCCGGCGGCCCCGGCGGCCGCATACCTCTCGATATTACGGAAAAACTTATGGAATCTTCAAATAATTTCGCCATTTTTATAAAAATTAAGACAATTAATAAAAGTAAAAAGAATTAACTTAACGAATTTTTTAATATATTGTTATAATGCGTCGTATTTTATATAATATAAAGTATAACAAATAAGTTATTGTGATATTAATATAAATTAAAAACGTTACGAATCATATATAACAACAGGTATATTAATTTGGTACAGGAATTACAGATGCACAGGTGGGGCACATACAAGCTACTAAAAAGCTGACAGCTATTAAGGTGCCTAGGAAAATAAAAAAAATAGCCGGAATAGGGTGACTCATTTGTAATATAATTTAATTACCCAAATTACCCTTGGTTATTTGTTATTACCAGACAGGACTAATTTACTCCATTGCTCAGATTTTCTTCAAAGAACTCTTGCCCAGAACCATGCTGTTGATGCCCTGGCCCTTCATGATCCCCGACTCGTCCATGTTGAACAGGAGGCTCGAATGTATCTTGCGGAGGCCTGATGCTTCAGCAAGATGGAACCATGACTGACTGGGCTCGTTCAACATCAATCTTCACACTTCCGAAGGTCTCTGACCACTGGAGTTCGGCGTCAGAGGGCCTCCAGCCAGTGCCTGCCGAGTGGTAGAGTATCACACCGGGCACGGAGGATACGTCGCGTGAATTCCTTAACTTGGGCATGGCTCGGGACAAAGCCCAGGGCGCCCTGGGTCGCAATCCAGTCGACCAAAAGCTTCTCCTGCGTCGCTTAATCTCTGCTGGGATTCGGACGCGTGCCGGTGCGAGGTAGCGCCAGACAGAGACTGCAGATAAGTGGGCGGTCACTGGGACTGCGGCACAGCCCATAAGTTGACGGCATGGCATGGCCTGCTGCGAACCATCCGTCGGCGATGAGCGCCATCTTCCTCCTATTTGTTATGAACCAACATGTCTTGGCTGCCCCAAGATGGTCGGTGTTATGAGTCAACAAGTCTTGGCTACACCGGTCGGACCGCGAGAAGAAGTACATTGTACTCGCTTTGACGTCAAGGCGGTCGGGTGTGGCAGAGCCGAGAACGGAATGGTGGGCTGGGATGAGTCAACAGACATTCCGTGCCGCATGTTCGGTATTGCATTACCTACCTCTCCTTTCAGGTCTTTGGGAGCGGGTTTGCTCAAATAGACGAAGTATTCGAGAAGCGGCTTTTATCAAACCCTCTATACGATTATGCCGCTTACAACTGGGGACATCATGCGCGAGCTATGTCAACCCCCCGTTTGGATGTAATATCCTTTCTCAAAAAGACAGATCAAATTGAGGCATCAAGTCAAGCCTTAATGGTGGATAATAGATACAGATGGCGCTTCAGTTAAGAAGCATCCCAACAAATAACCGGACTGCATTTGGCAGCATATTTTGGCCTAGGCCAAGTAGCGCAAAGTGAAATAGAAGTATGCCATCCCAACGTACAGAACAGCCACGGACAGACGCCGCTTCACTGGGCTTCAAGATACGGACGTCTCGACATCGCCCAGTTGCTGCTCGAAAAGGGCGCCGATGCCAAGGCCGCAGCCAGGGACGGCGCTTCATGGAGCTGTAGAGAACGGGCACCTCGGCATCGCCCAGCTGCTGCTTGATAAGGGCGCCGATGCCAATGCCGTAACCGAGGATGGAGGGACGGCGCTTTACTTTGCTTTAAAGGGCGGATATGCCGACATCGTCAAACTGCTAAATGCTGGAAACGAGACACAATATGGGTTATGAACCTTTCAACTTATTCTTTCTTTTATTTCTAATGTATTTGCAAGAGATGGGGTCTGGGGAAATTCTTGATTTATATGTTTATATTTGCCACTATCTTTCTAGAAATATCCTAAGTCATTAAGATACTACCCCGAACCATATGCGGTTTTTCACATAAAATGT
Source organism: Monosporascus sp. 5C6A (assembly GCA_004155035.1). Taxonomy (NCBI): domain Eukaryota; kingdom Fungi; phylum Ascomycota; class Sordariomycetes; order Xylariales; genus Monosporascus; species Monosporascus sp. 5C6A. The sequence continues at coordinate 73,755 of QJOB01000012.1, forward strand.
CCCCACATTTGCTCAGCCAGCTCCCCTAATCTACGCACAGACCAGAATACCATTACTAACCCCACTAAAACGTATCAACTTCCACCATCACCAAACTTCATCTACATCCTCAATACCAACTTTTCAACCTTCTCATGCGGCGCGCAGCGACGCCAGGCACTCGTCACTACCCTTAGCTTAGGGAGGTCACCCAAACTTTGGAAACGTGACCTGAAAATTTGGCCCGTGCTCGCGTTCTGTCACGTGCCCTAGGAACACCAAAATCCTGTCCCTATTCTCTTTTCTCTTTGGTGTTCTTCGAGAAGTCAAAATGTTACTGTTCGCAGCTCGGATTTCGCGTATTTCCTTCTGTAATTGCAAGCTATCTTTTGAATGTTTCTCCGAATGTTGGAATTCATCGTCTGTCTGAGAGAACTGGCACATGACTGTGCGAGCCAGCCGGGTCTATCCTGTCTTCTATGGCGGGACCAGTCCTATTCTGTGGGTTGGTGAACAGGGCCACTAGGCGTCAGAGTCAGATGCTGTCCTTAGACTTGGTAATCTGTGGCTCGCCCCGTGCCCTAAAAGCTTAATTAAACTCCATCTCCCTTACAGCTCGCAACGCAATTGAGAAGACTATGCTTTTGCTGACCAGACCTTTATCCCTCTGCTCGAATTCAACGTCTCTGATTCAAGCCATTTCCATAGTTGCACCTGGGGCTGTGATGTAAGATGCATTGTACCCCGCCAGATTCAACCTATGAGGCTAAATCGCGGCCTGCCGCTCTGGACGGCTGCAGCAACCTCCCTTCTGATTCTCTACGTTCCTCTTATCCATCGATGATACACCATTGCCAGACGACGTCGTTGCCTTTCGTCTTACCCCTTCCGATAAGTTGATCGTGCTCATCGCCAAGATCAGAAGAGATTTCACCGAGACTCCGGTCAACGGGAAACGTGGTATGCGCTATCCGACCTGATAATGACTGAAGCTGATCGTATGCCGAATAACCAGATGGATCCCCTTAGCACTACCGGGAGCATCATCGCCGTCCTTCAACTGTCCTCCAAAGTCGCCAAATACGTCAGCACTGCCGCTGGCGCCACGAAAGAGAGGAAACGCGTCCGCGAAGAAATCCGGGCTCGCGAACAAATCCTCCAACAGCTAGAAGATGAGGCGGACGATTCAGACGAAGGCAAGGCGTGGTCGGACACAATCAAGACCCTCGAGGCACCCGGCGCACCGCTAGGACGCTTGGCAGTTGCATTGACCGCATTGAAAATCAAGCTCGAGCCAAAGAAAGGGTTGGATAAAGCATTTGCGAAGTTGAAATGGCCGTTCGACGAGAAAGAGGTGGAGAAGATCATTGCCGCCATCGATCGTGAGAAGAGTCTGTTGGGTCTGGCCTTGGCAAACGATAGCCGCAAGCTGATCCATGACATCAAGAGGAGCGCTAAAGAGAACGGACAACAGCTTACCGAGCTGATTGAGGCTATTAAGCAAACTTCGAAGGACAATCAGGACGGATTGGCAGATCTGAAGGATGGCCTAGCAAGTGTGCAAGGGTCCCAGGCCCGCCTCCAGGACGGCCTCGATCGGCTGCAAAACCACCAAGAGGCTCGAGAAGATGCTAATGAGCGCAAGGCTATTCTCGACTGGCTCACCCCAATTGATTTTGCTTCTCAGCAGAGCGACTTCATCAATCGGCGGCAGGCCGGAACTGGACAGTGGCTTCTCGACTCCGCAGAGTTCCAAACATGGCTACGGACCGACAAGCAGACGTTGTTCTGCCCAGGCATTCCTGGATCAGGAAAGACAATCCTTACATCGATCGTCATCGAGTACCTCTATAACGAATTTCGCAAGGGAGAAATCCAAAGCGATGGCAATATTGGTATTGCGTACCTGTATTGCACCTTCCGGCAGCAAGACGAGCAGAAGGCCGAAGACTTCCTTTCCAGTCTGTTGAAACAACTGGCTCAAGGCCTGTCTTCTCTGGCAGACAGCGTGAAATCTCTCCACAACAAGCACGAAGTCAAGCGGACGCGACCAACACTCGATGAAATCTCGAAAGCTCTCCAATCTGTAGCTGCTCTGTATTCTAGAGTCTTCATCATTATCGACGCGCTCGATGAATACCAAGCAATCAATGGCGGCCGAGCGAGATTCCTGTCAGAAGTCTTCAATCTCCAGGCTAATTGTGGAGCAAACATCTTCGCGACGTCAAGATTCATTCCGGAAATCCAAGAGAGGTTTGAAGGAACCATACCATTAGAAATACGGGCAAATGAACAAGACGTACGGAGATATCTGGACGGCCATATGTCACACTTGCCATCATTTGTTGGACGAAATACTGACCTACAGGAGGAGATCAAGTCCAGGATTGTTTACTCGGTAAAGGGAATGTGCGTAGTTACCCACTTTACGAAGATGGCTCGCTAACATACACTTAGGTTCCTACTTGCGCAGCTTCATCTAGGTTCCCTGGCTGGAAAAAGATCACCAACAGCTATCAGGAAGGCCCTAACAAAGTTGTCGACTGGGTCGGAGGCATACGATACGGCCTATAGAGAAGCCATGGAACGAATCGAAGGGCAGCTTAAGGACCAAGGAGAATTGGCCAAGCAGGTTTTATCATGGATCACATGCGCCAAGAGGCCATTGACAACGACAGAACTTCAACACGCTCTTGCCGTGGAGGAGGGTAATACTGAACTTGACGAAGGCAACATTCCACAAATTGAAGACGTAGTCTCGGTATGTGCCGGGTTGGTTACGATCGATAAAGAAAGCGACATCATCCGGTTAGTCCATTATACGACACAGGAATACTTTAAAAGGACGCAAAGCCATTGGTTCCCAAATGCGGAAACCGATATCACGACAGTCTGCATTACGTATCTCTCATTCAGCGTCTTTGAGAGCGGGTATTGTCGAACAGACGAGGAGTTTGAAAAACGGCTGCATTCAAATAAGCTCTACGACTATGCCGCTCACAACTGGGGACATCATGCCCGTATTGCCTCAAATTGCAGTGCGGATATTATATCCTTTTTCAAAAAGACGGATCAAGTTGAGGCATCGAGTCAAGCCTTGCTAGCTAAAAAGAAATATACGTACCATTCAGGTTACAGTCAAGCGTACACAAAGAAAATGACCGGACTGCATTTAGCAGCATACTTCGGTATAGAAGGAGCGGTGCAAATAATGCTAGATGGCTGCCATAGAGATGCAAAGGGCAACTACAACCGGACGCCGCTGTCGTGGGCCGCCGAGAACGGACATGAGTCCGTCGTCAAGCTGCTGCTGGCGGCCGGCGTTAAGGCTGATTCGAAGGATAAGTGGGTTCGGACGCCGCTCTCGTATGCCGCCGAGAGCGGACACGAGTCCATCGTCAAGCTGCTGCTGGCGGCCGGCGTCGAGGCTGATTCGAAAGATGACTGGGTTCGGACGCCGCTATCGTATGCCGCCGAGAACGGATACGAGTCTATCGTCAAGCTGCTGCTGGCGGCGGGCGTTGAGGGTGATTTGGAAGATAACTGGGGTCGGACGCCGTTGTCGTATGCCGCCGAGAACGGATACGAATCTATCGTCAAGCTGCTGCTGGCGGCCGGCGTTAAGGCTGATTTGAAGGATAAACGGGATCGGACGCCGCTGTTGTATGCCGCCAGGTTTGGGCATAAGGCCGTCGTCAAGCTGCTGCTGGCGGAGGGCGTTGAGGCTGATTCGAAAGGCCTTTACGATGGGTTTCGGACGCCGCTATTATGGGCCGCTAAGAACGGATATAAATCCATCGTTAAGCTGCTGCTAGCGGCCGGCGTTAAGGCTGATTTGAAAGATGACTGTAATTGGACGCCGATATCGTATGCCGCCGAGAACGGATACGAATCTATCGTCAAGCTGCTGCTGGCGGCCGGCGTTAAGGCTGATTCGAAAGATACTAACTTTAATCGGACGCCGCTGTCGTTGGCCGCCGCGAAAGGGCACGAGTCCGTCGTCAAGCTGTTGCTGGCGGCCGGCATCGAGGCTGATTCGAAGGATAGCGAGTTTTGGCAGACGCCGCTGTCGTAGGCCGCCGCGAAAGGGTACGAGGGTATTGTTAAGCTGCTGCTGGCGGCCGGCGTCGAGGCTGATTCGAAAGACAAGTATGGTAAGACGCCGCTGTCGTATGCCGCCAGGTCTAGGCACAAGGTCGTCATCAAGCTGCTGAGGGCTGGAAAGGAGACACAATATGGGTTATGAACTTTTAAGTTATTCTTCCGAATTTCTAATATCTTTGCAAAGGGGTCCGGGGAGATACCCTTATTTATGATTATCATTCGCCACTTGGGTTTGGTGCTTCGGAATTTCTATGATGTGCCCAGAGTTCCTCGTTCCAAACGCTTACCTGTCCTGCTGGCACACAGTGGTATACTTACGCGAACAACAACTTCTATGGCTGCTGTCAATCCCTGTACCGAAACAGTATTCAGTGCCTTGTACAAATGGAAGCAACTATTCTAGTTTCCATATCAACGACCATAAGACCTAACTCAAGCTGTTATAGGAGGCCCTCTACTGACAGGCCTTCTTTGAGATAATCGGTCGAACCACAACGGTACATCGTCCACCACCCGCCACAATAAGGGCAAAACTCTTCCGTCGTCAAATTCACATCCTCGTCAAAGCATTTCCGGCAAAACCAGTTACCTTAGAGGCCATTAGCTAGTGCATGCTTGAAGTGTCCAGGAGGACTTACCACAATTCAGTTGAATAATTGCGCAAGAGAAGCACTTTGCACAACGGTTGGTACTGCTTTGATCGTCGGCGTCATCAGCGTCATCTTCGGGGTTGGTCATACTGAGACCAATAGTCTCAATGCCGCCATTGCCTATTGTGCATAGGTTGGCAGCGTTCGGCTTTGGTGGCGAGTTATTAAGGAGGTTGAGTGCCGAATTTCCACCTGGGAGGGGACAAGTTTCCGAAGTTGCAACTGCGTCAGTCGCATCATTGGTAACGATGTCATCATCGTCGTCTGCAGGGTGTACTGGAGGTGAACTAGGTCGAAACCCCATGAGTCCGAATCTACGTCACTCACGTCGAATTCGGAAGGCGAGACGTCCCGTGGTATCCTTTCGATGGCGCTATTGAGCCTGAAGCTGCTGCCAAAGGGCATAATGTCCCAGACTGGCTGCGGGAATTCCTCAGGCGGCAAACCGGCGCGACAGCCGGGAGAATCCAACCAAGGGAATGAACACGGCTCGATTGATGGTGTATTAAAGGGCGTCGGGTTGAAGCAAAGTGTCCCAGTGTTCAACGATATATATATATATGATGCTCGAAGGCTTCTGTAGAGGCAAGCTCCTCACTGTTTGAGGTCCGGAACTCGTGAAAGGCAGATTCTAGTAAGTCGGCAAAAGGATCCAGGCCGTCGAGATCCAAGGCAGTCCAGTCAGGCACGTAGGCGGCTCTTGCCTCCGAACTTGCGCCGCCAGATACCCTCACTTCAGCATCTTCATCCATTTGCCGAGATTTATAAATAATTCAAGCGAAGATGAACGTTCAATTTCGTCCCCTGTGATGGGACAGATGGATGGTCAAATTGGTTTCTGCCGACTTGACCGGTTGTTTGCTTCTCATTGTCAGGACTTTGGTTGCGTGATATGATGCCCGTTCTGGTTTGCTCCCTCAGCATTGACACTCGTGTAGTGATGATGAAACTTGGTACTCTCGTTTCGAATCAGAGCGTCCCCGGCCCACTTAGCTTCTGAATTACACCCCTTTTTTTGCAACGCAACATTCAACTTCGAATACGTTTCAAAGCGGTATATCTTGGCAAGCGGAAAGCTCCCGATTTGCGGGCTATATCTCATTATGTAGCCCCCGCCGAGAGCTATATTTTGATACTGATTATATCCTTATAGCTGCTGTATTTAATAAAAAATACGTTTTTAAGTAAGATTTTCCACTTAAATTATACGTCTTCTTTAATAACTTGGTTAATTTAATAATTATATAGGTACATCCGGTATTATTATATAGCCTTCGACGAAGGATACGTAATAATATATAGCTATATATTAATAACTTTTTAATTGTTGTAATATATCGCTTTAAAGCCTTATATATCCAAAACTGATTATTTCGAATAAGTTCGAAAGGGTTTCTTATACGTAATAGCCTTAAGAAACCCTTTATTAAAAAAACTTTAATACGGGGTTGGTATTTTAAATTTAACAATAAGGAAGTTATATTAAAAGGTTTAAAGCAAACTAGTAAACCAAACACCCCCTTTACGTACCACCCCCTTTACGTACCACCCCCTTTACGTACCACCCTCTTTACGCCCCACCGAAGCTTCGAAACATCCTAAACCTTAACCTTATTTTTAACCATTATTTAGATCAATTAAATAACGTTTTGTTTAAAAAAAACATATTATTTTAATTCTTAAATTCTGGCGATTTTAACGATATAGGTATCGCTGTTTAATTACGTATTATTAAAGTAATTAATAAAGTTGCAAACGGAAAGTTTATTGGAACTGTTTTGAAATTATATTAAATTAAACGTATTTATTTACGCTGCAAAATTATGTAAGATAATGGATAGCTGTGGGCTAAGGTAAAGTGATCTCCAACCAGTCGCAGAGCAGATTCCAGAAAGTGAGTGTATTAGGTTACTTCCATCTGGCGTTTCCTATTGGCTGCCAGATGGTTATTTATGTTAATGAGTGGGTCTGCGCCTGGTCGGTTACCGGCCGCAGCCCCCTAGGAGCTGTGTTCTCACAAATTAAAGGCATATAAACTTTAAAAAAATATAATAAAAATTGCTAGAAAGTATCCGAAATTTCTAAAAACCGTTTAGCTAAATAAATCGTAACTTAAGGCCAGCTTGGGTACGTTTTTCCTTATGTTCGATTTCGTACGTATATATAACAGCTTTTCGTTAAATTTAATAACTGCAAACGTTTAAAAAAAAAATAAGTAACGCGATTTTTTAACGTTATTTTAAAATTAAAACGTTTAAAAGTTGAGTTATTAATTATAAACGCTTAAATAAGGTTACAAAAACCATTTATAACGTATTATTCCACAGTTTAGTTTTATCGGAAATACGGAAAATATATTCCCGAAATAAATATAACGCCGATAAGTTCGGGATAATAAAAGATGTAAAAATATCTTTTTATATTCGGTAAAACCTTTAAAAAAGTTGTTTTTTTAAAAGATATCTTTAATTGCGCGTAAATATCCGCTATAACTTATATTAACGTAAACGGGTGGGTTTTTTTTTCCATTAATCATAGTTAATAACGTTAATGTATAATAATAATAGTTTCTTAATAGAAAAGAATTAACCGTATGAAAACTAATATTTTACAACGTTTTTAAATAACAGGATTAATACCGATATTAAATTAAAATAAGTACGAAAAGTATTTATTTTCTATACGAAACCTGTTAATCTCCTGAAATAGAAGTTTTTTATTATCGACGACTATAATGGCAATATTACTAAAAGGTTTGTATAAACCTACCTAATTAACAAAATTTATATCGTTTTCTTACTTTTACATTCGTTATACGCCTGGCAACCATTTAACGTAAGCGTTTTTTCCGTTTTAAAACGTAGGTTCCGTTATTAATTCCGGAAACGTTGTTATGGAAGATTTTTGGAAATAATAAATAAAATAAACTTTTTATAAACGTTTGTTACGGTTTAAAAAGAAATTATGGGGTTTTACGATATATTAAGTAAGGCTTTAAAGTAACGGGGATATGGTCTATTAATCGGAAATCTTTTTTAAAAAAACCTATACATAATAAAAAGTAACGGTAAGAAAAATATACCGGTTGTTAGATTATTTGTTATCCTGTAATAGCTTAATTTTTTCAAGCTAATCGTTTCGATAAATTTTAACATACTTAAATCATTTAAAAATATAAAAGGCCTTAAAAAACCTTAATTAAATTTAACTTAACTTTCGGGAAATTTATTATTCGGCTTTTTTTCCAAAAAGTAAGCAAAACATTTAACCTTTTTAATAACGAATTAACCGTTTTCGAAATCTTAACAGCTAATTAACTTTAGCCCTTAAAAAACACGGTTGAAAAAGCAAAAAAAGGTTAAAGTTAATTCTAATTAAAAATTCGTACGGTTAAAAAGCGTTAAATAAATACAGGCCGGGTTGAAAAGCAAAACGCAAAAACCTTTTTCTGTTATTCCGCAAAACGAAGCTAAAAACGAAGAAAAAAAGGATTATAATACCGATAATCCTGATTATATAATTGTAGGATTACGTTAAAATCCGAAATGGATTACTTTAATAGTTATTAAGTTATTAATTTTTGAAAAATTAACTGATTTGAAAATAGCCTTAAATTGAAAGTGGGGCGTAAAGGGGATATTTGACTTATTAAGTTAATTTTGTTTTAAGCCTTTTTAAAACGTTTTAATTTATTATTACGTATAACAACTAAATTCGAAATCGTTTAAAGGAAATTAATTATGGATATATCGGATTTAAAAGCGATATATCGCCATAACTAAAAGGGTACTATCGTATAATAATATATTATTATATAGTCTTTAATAAAGGTTATATAATAATACCGGATATACCTTGATAAGTGTTATACTTGCTAAGTTGTTATTAAAATATATAATTTAAACGGATAATCTTTATTTAAAGATTTATTTCGTGTCGAATATAGCAGTTAAAAAGGTATAACCAGTATCAAAATGTAGTTCTTAACGAGGGTTACATAATGATATATAGCTGTAACTAGGGAGCTTTTTGTTTGCTCAGATGTATCACTTTGAGCCCGATATATCAAACGTTAATGGTCGTGTTGCAAAAAAAGGTGTGTGATTCAGGAGCTAGATGGGCCGGGGACACTCTGATTCGAAACGAGAGTACTGTGCGCAGGGGTCTTCAGTTAATACAGATTGCTCAACAGTTCGCAGTACCACATGTACGGGCTGGCTGGTGATTTCTGGTGTAATAATACTAGGTATGCAATGGCCTGAACATCCAGCTCGGCCGATGACAGAGAATTATCTTGACGACACAAAGCTCACACAGCTGCATGTGACGTGCAGTTATCATGAAAAAAAAATGGCTCCTCTCCTCTCTCCATCCGCCACCGATTCGTCGCCTCGAACACCCCCGGCACCCCTTCAAACAACCACCTCCATTTCCTCAGAAACCCTTCCGATAACTCCCACCCCGTCATGTCCCAGGGCGGCGACCACGCAATGATGCCGCGTCGCTCGACCTCGTCGTCGGGAAAGCCCTCGTACAGCCCGCCGATGCAGTCGGCCCACAGCTCGTCCTCGTCGAAGGTGCCAGCGGCCCGGATCAGGCGGTCTCGTGCCTCAGGACACGGGAACATGTCGATCCAGCCGTCATGCGGCACCATCTGTTGAAGCGGGGTGGGAAGGAGTGCTGAAGGGAGTAGTTCGGCCTTGGTAGGGTAGGGGATGACATGGATAATTTCCTCATCACAGCCAAGCGGCGTGGCAAGGATGCCCGAGATTAGAGTGCGGTTGACGGCCAAGGCGCGGAGGACATTGAATTGGAGGAGTGTGATAAGGTGGTCTGGACAGAGGGGGAAGACAAGGTTACGCTGCTCTTTTCTCCGCTTATCTGGCAGCAAGGGATTTCTCGCATTGTATAGTTGCTTGATACGAGATGCTGGGACGATGGAGACGGATTGCTGCTTAATGTCCCAGCATTCCACCAGCGCTTCTGATTTGATCAGAGTCCCCGTTGCGGCACTGGATGCTTCGGCTCTCTTTGCTAGGGCTTTGCGTTTCCCTACTTGGCTATCAGTTTCGATAATTGGGTGCCCCTTGATTGAATTGTTCCTGACTCCCTGAAACGGACGAATGAGAGAACAAGGCCTTACTTACGGTATGCCCTTGTGTTGAGTCTAGTCTGTGCCCGTCTGCGTACTGCACCATCCTTGGTGCCAGTCCAGTCGTCTTCCCTGCTTATCGCCTGTATGCGGCGAGTAAGTCATGTCATGTCGTCATGTCTTTGTGATTGAAGGCAGCCTGGGTACGTACCTCGGCCAATTGTGGCATCGATGCGAGTTGGATGAGTGGTGCCATTGAGATTGCAGGCTGATACGTACTGATCATGATCTTCAATTAGCGGACGTTGGAATTGGCGATGAATGATGCAGGTTTCTTTGGGCGGTCTATGCAGTCTGCTCACAAAAACGAGTGGGAACCGGTACGGGGGGATTGATATGCCGCGCTGACAGAGAGGGGTACGTTGGTGAGACGTGTTCAACTCGGGCAGGTCTACACGGAAAAGGCGGTAATAGGCTTTCCCCGTCATACTCTAACAGCCGATCCCGGCTTAAATTAGTTCCCGTTAGCTAGGTAATTTAAAAAAAAAATGATGTTGAGTGTAAAAAGTTGTAATTAACTGTCAACCTTCTGACCACATCCTTCTTCTCACCCTCTGACCTATGGTCAAAGTCACCCAATCCGCATCTTAGAAATCCACATGGGACTTACCAGTGTAATTTGTATCTTGCTCTCTAACATCACTCGTTGTGTGTTGCTTGAAACTTGCCCAGGCAAATAGATGTAGGCACTAACTAAGTGTTCCTCGGCTTCATACATCATCCTACATGTACACGCATATACCGGCATACCCACTTCAACATTGATATATTTACCGCATACATTTAAAGCAAGACTCAACTTAATATGTCTCTATTTTTGGACAGAAATCTAGTCACGATATCTTCAATACTGGAACTCCTGACCAACAAGCTTTTCGCTCAATTTCCACAGCCTCTCGGCCTCCACAGAGCTAGTAGCCCAAGGTTTGATAGTGTCTTTCCAAGGATCGGCAGGACGACAGTCGAAGAGATAAGCGCCATTGTGGGCTATACACCGCTGTCAGATAATGTTCCCGTAGTTATAACATAACGTGGACATGAATACGCACCACCTGCAATATCCGGATCAAAGGCCGCATACACGTAGACGGCAACTCCCTCGTCGGGTGTGGAGAATGGGACGTCCTTCAACCACCCTTGCCAGTTTCCAAGAAAGCGGTCCACCTTGACTACACGAATTCAGTTGACATTGGATCTAAAGTGCCACTAATGTCATTGGCCGGGATAACTCACGCATTTCCGGCATCTGCACACTCCAGTCAAGGTGATCCCCTATATGACTCGGGGTGGCCCAGGGGCCTGGGGTTAGACTATAAGCCTGCAGTTTGTGTTTGGAGCCCAGCTTCTCGGCGAGGGCAAGGGCTGTGAGTATGTTGGCTGTCTTAGATTGGCCATACGCCTGCCATCTATTAAAGGTCTCGCCATCCTGAAATGCAATATTAAACATATGCCGATAATGCACGTAGTGTGTAAGTATCACGAACGACTCACCCTGAAGTGGACGTCATCAAACCGAATGGGAGAGAGCCGGTGGCCGTCGCTGCTGACCATGATGATCCGCGGCGCGGCCGAGGCGAGAACCTTGTCCATGATGAGGTTGGTGAAGAGGAAGGGTCCGAGGTGGTTGATGGCAAAGTGGTTCTCGTAGCCCTCGGGGGAGACGCCGTATTCGATGGCCATGACGCCGGCGTTGTTGAAAAGGACGTCGATGCAGGGCACGTCATCCCACCCGTTCACCGTGGCGGCGGCTGCGCGGACGTTCTTGAGCGAGCCGAGGTTGAGCTCGAGCGTGCGTGTCTTTACGTTCTCCGCCTCCAGAGCTTTGGCCGTCTCCTGCACCTTGGCCGCGTTGCGGCCGGCGAGGATCAGGAGCGCGGGCTGCGACTTGGCGATGGCCTGGACGAAGACGGCACCGAGTGTCGCGGGCGAGACGCCTGTCGTAAGAACCACCTTCCCCTTAATCTGGGACGCGTAGCGCTGGGCTAGGGAGCTGGCCGTCTTGTTCTCAACAGTACTCATGATTCTTGGTTAACTGGTGTAAATGATGTAATCAGAACCTGAAGAGGTGGCACACTTTCGGGCCCGAACTAACTTTGCGGGCAGAGTATTTATACGTGGAAACGAGGGTGACTGAATCTTCCTGATGTCGTATAATGGCCTCGCTTTTCATGAGTGACAATACAACATCGTGTGTCTTGGTATCCATAATTGCTATGTACCGCTGTTTTACATTGCCTGAGACACCAGTCCTGTTTACTGTAGTTGCCTAAAAGGGTACATTGACGTATTGCTAGGACGTACGTATGCTTGGATAGGGCCAAGATCTCGTTAAGTCCGGTACGCAAATTCCGGATAGGGGACGCACAATAGCATGATGGAGCGAAACTGAAAGATCAGTGGATTGGTCTCTATAAGCCCCCTGTAAGCCCCTGTACATAGTAAGCGGCGCGTTCCTATGTGAGCATGTTGCATGACCCCCACCCCGGGGCTTACAGCGGAGTTTGTGAGCACATTGCATGACCCCCCGGCTTACAGGACCGAAATGAGTTGCGAGCAGGTTGCATGACTCCAGTAAGATAATCGATCGATCTACATACCCATTGGTTTATATTTCCGTCCCTCGTCGACTCGGCTCGTGCTTGGTAAGTTCGGCCCGAGTGCGACCTCAACAACATACCACACGGTACCTATAGACCTGATCTACTGCCTTATCCGTGTAGACGTCGAACTGGGTTCACGGACCACCCATTATCAGTAGAAAGATTATAGCATAAACTATAACTTTTTTTTATATGCGACAACCAGGAAAAGCATCCGGTAGGGCGGCTGTGGTGGCTTTTTGAAGCCTTGACGTGGACTTGCTGGAAGGATTGTACCATGCGGGCTGCGTGAGATGAGATAGGATTCATGTAAATTAAAGTGTTATATAAAGATGAGACGGCGCCTCGACAATGGACTAACTGGCTCGCATCTCGACTTCATCGCAAAGGTTAAATATAGAAGCAAGCAGGCCAGCAGCTCTCAGTTGACTGCACGAGACGACCTTCCCCTTCTGCAATCATGCGTGTCAGTCTGGGCTATACGCTATTCGCTACCGCTGCAGCGGTTCATGCATTGGATGACACTATCGGAGCCGTTCTTGACGACCAGGGTGTCACCCGCCTCTACGGCAGCTCGTTTGGCAGTCCGGGATACAACGACACTTACGACTACGTGGTAAGCACAGCATGCATACCAAGACCAAACGATGTTGCGTGGTGAACAATGGAGTGCTGACCACCTGTCAAAATGGCAGGTCGTGGGAGCCGGTAATGCTGGCTGTGTCATTGCTGCGCGCCTGGCCCTCGCAGGCCATTCTGTTGCCGTGCTATAGGCCGGAAACTCTACGAGATCACGGACGGAAACCGCACCCAGGTTCCCCGGATACAATTATATCAACACCCAGACCCACCCCCTTGGTTACACTTCGACACCCACCTCGTGGAGTTTGTTCACCCTTCCGCAGCCAGGATATAACAACCGCGAGATTTACTACGGTACCGGCCAGACGTTTGGCGGGAGGTGAGCAACCACGGCAGCCGAGCGCAGAGGGATTACGGATGACTAACCAATACATAATAGCACGGCTTCGAACTTCTTAGCATGGAATCGGTAAGAGTTCATCTTTCTAATCTTGCAAACTAACAAGTTGACATGGCTAACTGGGCCCCTAACTAGCGCGACCGAGGGCACCTTCACCGACAAATGGGCCAAGGAGGTCGACGACGACCTCTGGACGTGGGAGAATGTCTATCCCGCGTACAAGAAGAGCGTGCACTTCGCCGAGCCCAACTTCACCAAGATCGACCCGTCCCTCAGCATTACCTTCGATCCGACGGCCTTCGATGACGAGGGCAGCCCGCTATAGGTGTCGTTTGGCAACAACCAGGGGCCGTTCGGCCCCTCGCTGGAGGCGGCCATGGAGGCGTCGGGTTTCGAGCGGCTGCAGGACTTCGACGCGGGAAAGCTGATCGGCTACGGCACGGTAAAGGCCACCATCGATACGCGTACCGCCACCCGCTCCACCGCCGAGTCATCCTTTCTCCAGATGGCTGTTAGGGGGTCCGACACTATCAAGCTTTACCCCAATGCCTTGGCCACCCGCATCACTTTCGACGCCACTAAGAAGGCCACCGGCGTCGACGTCATGAGCAATGTTGCTACATCCACTGAGCTGAAGTACCATTTGTCGGTTAATAAGGAGGTCATCGTGACCGCTGGAGTGGTGCGTGATTTAATAGCTTGGCTTAACGAGTTCGCGAGCATGTATCGTTAACGTGTTGGCAGTGGCGCTCCCCTCAGCTCTTGATGGTTTCGGGTGTTGGTCCCGCGGATACTCTTCAGCAACATGGCATTGATGTCGTTGCCGACCTGCCAGCCGTAGGACAAGACGAATGGGTGCGTTCGCGTCGCTCCTTAATGTTGTACCAAGTCAAGACGGTCTTCGCTGACATTCCCACAGGACCAGCCAGCTAGGCCAATGATGTCCCAGGTAGGCGTTAAGACGCACACGCAGTTAAACGCGGGCAGCCCTGAAGTGGTGGCCGAGCAGTTGGATCTGTACCTTAACCACCAGTCCGGTATGCTCTCGGGCCTCGCGGGCGGCCAGGCCACCGGTAAGAACCCACCTTTAAGATCACCCAGAAAGCCGTCTACATACTAACACACGCTCGCAGCCTTCGACAAATTCAGCGTGTCCAACCGTGCCAACTTTAGCGATTCCACCAAAGAATGGCTCGACAGCTTCCCGAGCGACTGGCCCCGACGTGCAATACAGCCCGGTAGAGGCCGGGGGTGTCGACGGGGCCCCGGATGACGCATATTTCATGGTGTTCTCCGTAGGCATGCACACGCCCAAGTCTAAGGGCAACATGACCATCTCCAGCGCCAGCATTCTCGACTCGCCCGTCATCAGCCCCAACTGGTACGAGGACGAGGCCGACGTCGAGATGGCCTACGCCGCCTTCCAGCGCCTGCGCGAGATCGGAAGCAACTGGGACAGCAGCGTTAACCTTGGCGAGGTCTTCCCAGGCCCCGATGTCTCCAGCAAAGACAACATTATAGAGTGGCTGCGGAATAACTCGTTCCAGATGTCCCACGGGAGTTCGACCAGTAAGTATCTCCCAATGCGCATTGATGCCGTGTCGGTAGGGAGGATATCGTAGCTGATTATTTTCTTTCCAGCCAAGATGGGTACAGACGATAAGACCTCCGTAGTTGACTCCCAAGGCCGAGTCCACGGTGTCACTGGGCTTCGGGTTGGCGATGCCGCCGCCTTCCCCTTCTGTCCCCCGGACTTCCCATGTCGGCCGCCTGTAAGTCGTGACGCCCTCCTTCGTATTTGTGGCCGTGAAACTGACTGACTTGTTATAGACATGTTTGGCGAAAAGTTTGCCGAGAGCATTTTGGAAGGGAATTAAATATTAACACGCCTAATGGGATTGGTTAATTATCTTTATTT
Source organism: Monosporascus sp. 5C6A (assembly GCA_004155035.1). NCBI lineage: Eukaryota > Fungi > Ascomycota > Sordariomycetes > Xylariales > Monosporascus > Monosporascus sp. 5C6A. The sequence continues at coordinate 89,140 of QJOB01000012.1, forward strand.
TATTTTGTACTTTCAAAGGCTGGCTAAGCTTTGCGATGTTCCATGTAAAATTACATTTCATTTCTTGATGTATATGTATTAGATCGGCATCAGTAGTAGTAGTAGTAGTATTTAACGCCGGGCGCCGCAAAGCGGTCGCGAGCCTCCCAGAGGGCATGTGGGCGTGTTAGGCTATGGTTTTACATACAAATTGCACCTCCATAGCTAGCTATCAGCTAGAAAGACCTGGAAAGGTCTAGATACTGTACGCGTAAGCGTACAGACGTCATATAACCCATATAGACGTCATAAAGACTTTCTAGAGCCTTCCAAGCTCGTATTCACAGCTATGACGTTATACTTGACGCCATCAGAATCCTTGCGTCTCGACGAGTATAAATACACCCATACCTTCCAACTAGGCCCTCTGTGTAGCTAGTTATCCTGAGATACAGACAACTGAATTCTATATACTGCTCCCTCACTGCTGCATTCCACCTCAATTCTGCTGCGACGCCTGCTTGAGAATCACCTTGTTCTTCCACGAGTCTACCCTGTAACCTTTTCATACAAATTCACCCTACTTTTCTCATCTCCCTCTCCAGGGTAACCTCACTTACTGTCCACTGACTTCCTAGAAAGGCAACCATGGCCATGTTCGTAGCCAAGGCATCGACGCCTCATTGGCCACGGCGGCCATGCCTTCGATTTCCGGAGCCGGATCCTCCAAGTACTTGACAATGCCATCCAACTCCTTGGCAACCGATTTAGAGGTCTCAACGGTCCACGCAGCATTGGGATCAAGCCTCAGCGGCGCACCGGGAAATGCGGCATGTAATGCTTTGATAGCTTCGACCTCCTGAGTTGGTGGGAAAACCCCGCCCTTGAGCTTGATCGCCTTGAAACCATATTCGTGTACGATCTTCTGCGCTTGTTTCACCACACCCCGCTGGGTCGAGTGCTGAGCCATACTCATCGTCTGGCTCGCCTGGGTGTCCTCCCCACTTGTAGAAGGAGTATGATGAGTACGGAACATTGTCTCTCACAGGGCCACCGAGCAAGTCGCTCACGGGTACGCCCACCAGCTTGCCCTGTATGTCGAGGCATGCAACCTCAAAAGGGGCAAAGACTTTATCAGCAACAGATGCTGTGGTGACCATGCCGGCCATACCATCGCCCCCAGCGCTCGTGTCGCCTGCTTGAGAGTCCACACATATTTTGTAAATGGAATTCGCGTCGTGCACCGAGAGGCCTTTGGTTTGTTCGGCTGCTCTTTGCAGATGACCCAGGTGGCTTGAGTCGCCGTATGATTCTCCCAAGCCCTAAGTATCACCCGTGACGACCTCGATAATGCTGCGTAATGCGAATGGTTCGTACACACCGACACTGTTCAGCAGATTAAAATCGTGGAATGCCACCGGCGTGATGATGATATCTTTGATAACGACACGTTCAGACACGGTTCACGATTCTATTGGGCAAGGTTATGACCATTCGGTTGCACACACGGGGCTGCATGTTTCAGAGAGCCGGGAACGAATGTAACGGGATCGACTAATCTCCGTCTTAACGGGAAAATGATACCGACTGAAATGGCAGCCCCTGTGGTTGCAGGGCATGGCCTTACTTCGAGGTGAAGCTACGGTCGGATCGCATGACTCGGATGGCGCCCGCCAGCCGCTTGAGGCGACGCGGATATAGATGACGCTATGATTGGACGCTTATCCGCATCGTCCGTCTAGCTACACCGGAGTGTCTGATCCGCCGCCCTCCTCGTTCTTGAATGTATTTCCGCCCTGCGAAGACATCCATCCCCGCATTTGGAGATAAGAGGCCAAGCAAGAATCTAGTAGCCAAGTCTGGTGTAGCGATATTAGCTAGGACTAGTTCGCAACCATCTGTGGGAATTCCACCGAAGTTCCAACGGTCGTCGAAGGTGTACAGGGATGTTGCCGAAGATTACTCGGAGTATATATATACGATTCAATCCCGCTAATGGTCATCATGGAGCTGTCACAACGCAGCACCATTCTAAGCCTGTCCAAGTTGAAGGTCGGCCCTATAGCGCTCAGTTCCTCACAACCGTGGCTGCCGGGATGTCAGTCGGGAAGGATGATGTCAATAGCATGCGTACTCATCTAGGTGGTGCATCCCGACCCATTGAGATTGGCACCTTTCGTGTCTTGGCCTAAATCCTGAAGATGCTGAGTCCTATTCCAACTTCCCGGAGGAGAGGCGGAAGAAGGTCTTTCGCAAGGCGAGAATCATCGGTCCTTTGCAGCCAAGATGGCAGCAGGTAACATTCCATGAAGGTTGATGTTCGTCTCATCCCTATGTTGGCAGTTCTATACTTGATCTGCCACATCTATCACGCCAATATTGGTAATGTAACGATTGAGGGCATGGTCGAAGACCTGGGCATGACGGGTGTGCAGTACAACACTGTCCTATCAATGTGTGAATACTTCCCCGAGACCTTCGCTCCATGCTGCTTAGTTACTTGGGGGTGAACGCGCTGATATAAGGTATCACAGTATTTATACCTTATGTTCTGTCGAAGTTCCCAGTAATATTCTGCTCAAGAAATTCGAGCGCCCTTCCATATACCTTGGCATCCTCGTTTTTGGCTGGGGTATTATAATGACGTGCACAGACTTGGTAAGGACTCCAGTGGTCTGATTACCACCCGAGTCCTGCTCGGTATTTTCGAGTCAGTTACACGAATGGCCTGTTGTCTTCCCGTGCTAATATCATGAATAACAGGGCTGGCTTATTCCTCGGAGCTATCTATCTCTGCTCTCATTGGTACATGCCCAAGGACTTGTCGATTCGGATTTCATACTTCTACTGCGCAAGCGCACTTTTTGGTGCTTTCTCGGGCCTGCTGGGTGCGGCTAATTATTGCCCAAATGGACGGTATTGCTGGGCTTGAGGGATGGCGGTGGATCTTCATCATGAAGGCCTCGCTACCGTAGTACTCAGTATTGCGTGTTTCTTCCTGCTCATCGACCCTCCCGCTCTATCCACGCGCTTGCTGGAGCCTGAAGAGGTCCGATACTTGGGGCTTTCCATCTTCATCAAGCAGGGAGGAAAGTTCCATGAGGAATCCGGCATCAAATGGAGGGACCTCAAAATGATGCTAATGAGCTGGAGGGTTTACGTGCAGTCTTATCTCTTGCTGTGCCAGTCGGCTCTTTCTTATGTTCAGCGCAACCAATGTCCAGCTTACCTCCGCGCCTCCATACGTTGCCGGCGCGATATCGGCTATCGGCTTTGCGGGGCTCTCAGGGGTCGAAGCAACGCAATCCACGCCACCAATCAACCCTGTGGAGTGGATTGACGGCCATCCACCGCCATCTTAAAAGATATGGATGGAGCCGGGGAAATCTCCATATGGATGCCACCGGTGGACGCCGGTGGATGTTTAAAGATGCGTAATTGGCTAATATATTATATGCAAAAATATGCAGCTTCGATTGGTCCGTACCTTCGCCCGGTCCCTTATTGACCCCGGTAACATTTAGCCGGCCCTCAGAGGGCGAAGTGGCTAGGGCGTATGATCACCCGCATATTTTGTATGTAAAGAGTTAAATGGGTGGATTGGGCTTGGCGGTTGCGCAACGAATTGCGCAACCGGTGGACTTCGGTGGAGTTGCTTTGACATCTGGACTCTCCGATCGCTTCGACTGGGGAATGCCTTTTGTGGCTATATCCCTGATGATTGTTACCATTGCCTATGCTATTCTCTTATCGCTGCATGGAGCCCTCGAAGCCAAGATGGCTCTAACCTACTTCACAGTGGTTTTTTCCGTCGTAGGTATATACCTCATTTAAGCAGCGGCCGCCTCTTGGAACGTAAACAACATTGTCCCTGCTTCCCGACGAGTCATTGGTATTGCGCTCATGGACTGCGTCGGCAACGTCGGCGGCATCGTGGGTGGACTTTATGTATCTCGAGAGTGAGAAACCCGAATACTACACCGGGTTCGGTCTCAGTTTGGCATTGGGTGGGACCGGAATCGATGTTACTCTTTTGCTGGAGTGGAGTTACAAGGTGGCAAATGCACGTAAGGCCAAGGTTTCGGAGGAGGCGAGAGCCAAGTACACCGAGGAGGAATTGTTCGACATGGGAGACAAATCCCCGTTGTTCAAGCATGTGCTGTGAATTCTTGGTTGAGGAGGAGCGAGGAGCTTGATAATGGAAATTCGTCAACGAGCAGCCAGGTTGTTACGATGCTGTCGCAGACTTAGTCGATGCCTTCATACATATCGACGCCGAGGACACGGTGTATGTGCGTCACTAGCGTTTGCTACAGGAGACAATGCTGCGAAAGGAAAGGGCTGGGGTATGACCGATGAACAAGTCAGTTTCGCCGACGCTTATGGAAGCGCGACTGTACCTTGAAGAGTGTAGCCTGGAAGACCAGCTACATGATTTAATCATATGATAAGCGTGCCCTCCTCATCGACTTAGGCTAGCTGCAATGTGTCCCTGGTGTAAGATTCTATATTGTACCATTCGTTATATAGGAGTACCGCCGGTTTCTGCTCCCAAAAGTATGGTCTATTTACACGTCAAGGCACCCAGCAGCTAACTTGTCAAGGGCGCTCTGGGAATTTGATGCGACAGAATGTGAGAGACACCGTGGAGGAAGTAAGCAGACTTTTGCCAGCAAAAGTGTATGTGGGAAGGCTCAATAAAGAATAAGGGAAATCTCAAGGCGTGTCGTAAGTGTGTATATTCGGCTATATAAAGCTATGGACTTCCTGGAACAGCCTGGGGGATGTTGGGCTATATATATTCCTGAATAGCCTTACGTTAAGCAGATCATTCACTTATTAATCCATTCTATCCATTATTAATCGAGGGATTGATAATGGAGATGTTTGGAGACGCGTTTTAGAAGGGATTTGTTCTGCCGGAAACTCCGGATTCCGACAGACGCTGCCAGTCACTACGAACAAGGTGACGCCAGGTGTGCAACTTCAGCATCTATAGTGTAATAGGGAGATCCAGATTATGGATCGATTTGCGTACTACGTACCTACATGAAGGTGGGAAATGTGATGGAAACATTCGAACAAGTAAGAACCAAACAATGGAACTAGTGGCTTCTCCTACAGGGCGGCTGAATGAGACTAATGCAATCTTGCGCGTTTCTATTACCCTTCGTTTCATTCCGTTCGCAAGCTCAGTACGTTTAAGACAACGGCATACGTTCATCCGCCGATCGGCCCCGAATTCGAGAAAGATCAAGCCATTGGGAAGGGTTTGTAGAGGCATCGGTTCCATTTCCCCATAATACTTCCGGATCGGAGGTTCCACAAAAATGCATCTGTTACTCTAGTGAGCTTCTCCCCCTTCGCCCCCATGCTTCTACAAGGGTGTCCCCTTATGCGAAGTTATTTTAAGGTGTAATTATGGTCCCTGTATGGGGCCCCCGGCCTTAGCTTAGTCCTAACTCCTCATTAACCCTTTAAGTAAAGGCTTTTTTCACTAGTATTACGTACAATAAACAAACCCCGTAATGGTTATAAGCGGTCCATCCAGGATATCCTGGGCTTCAAAGCGATACACCCTAATAACCAAAAAGCTGCTAACGTGCAGTTATATACCATTATATAGCCCACGGTAAGTGCTACCTAACGATACCGGATGCACCTTTGTGTTCCGGGTTATGGGGTACGCCAAGAGCTGCAGCCTTGGCAGGCCCATAAATAGCTAAACTAGCTCACCGACTTCTGTATTCTAGTTCTAGTTCTTCAATCATATCATGTTCTACAAAATAATCTCTAACACTTTGTAGCCATTATATTAGCTCAATTGGTAAAGAATGTATATAGTTTAACCCGAAGAGAATTAATGAAAGACTTGGTTTCGTCGAATATAACCGGTATAAAGGCGTACTTTGCGTTATTTTGTAGCCCTGGACGAGGGCTACTTCATGATATATAAGCTATATATTAGGAACCTTCTCCTTGCTAACATATATCTCTTTGAAGCGTATATTCGAAGTTGAATGTTGCGCTGCAAAAAAGGTTGGTGATTCAGAAGCTAAGTGGGGCTGGGACCTCGATTCGAAACATCCATACTGCGTCGTTCGTAAGGTGTAGTTAGGTACCCCCCACTCATCTAACCTATTCAGGACCTAGCGTTTCTCATAGAAATACAACATATTCTAATAGAATTAATGGAAATATCACCACTTTTACTAATACAACAGTCAGGCCTTCAATTCTTCGTATGGCCCCGTCAGCAACGACCACGTCCTGACACAGCTAGCTGTATTCGAAAGCGGTCAAACGACGAAAGCAGTCAGACGGTAATTCTAACGATGTGTATGAGTAATAGGGGCGGCATCATGTAGCCATAAGGTTAATGGAGCAAAAGCTCCCATTTAGTATAGAGATTAGCGTTGGTGTGGCCCCTAGGGAGTACCTGAGGGGGGCGTTTCTATTCGGCCTGATACGCAGTATGGTGCGAAACGAGATCGGGTAGGGTCGGGCCGCCCCATTTTTCGGATCTCAGTGCGGGTGTGGAAAGCGGCCGGCCCAGACCCAGGAGACTAACATGTCACGCATGAAACCAAGACTTCCTCGGGGAATTTCATAGTCGATCTTCAGACATTAGGTGTAACACCAGATTCGGCGGGTCACCTGGGGTGTTTCCAAGGTGGCCCCGTCCCATGGCATTAGACTATTGTGAACTGCAACTACCGAAGGGAACTGACCCACCTTTAGTGCCGTAGTGAACCCCCCCTATGTGGCATGCCCCCTATAAGATGCCCGCAGTCCGATCACGATACAGGCTTATGGGAGGACAGTCATCGCATCAACATCTAGATCTTACAACAACATATCGAAGCGAGCACTCAATTACCGAATTCATCCATCATGACTACCAATTCATTCGGCTCTGCGCTACCAAGGTTTGACTTCGAACCTCTAAGACCGGTTGCGAGGGTGAGAGTCTCTAGGGCATCGCCCTTGACGGTTGGGTAAGCAACGTTCTAACCATCCCATAAACAAGATATCAGTCACGGCGCTAACACCATTCAGCCTATACGCGGTGCCTGTCGTAGCGGCAGCAGGACTTGGTTCGTTTCCCTCTGCCTATATATACCCAGGTTAGGCTCTTCGGCCACGTTCATAACTAATGTCACCCCTTCTTAGCCTTGTACTCCCAGCCAGGAATCGCACGGAGGCATATGAACAGCGCCGTCGCGGCATCGTCGCCGATGGACCAGAGCAAGCCGGCACCTACGGGGACCCCTAACAGAGAACAGAAGCTCTGGGAGAATCTCGAGGTCGCCCATGGGGTGTGGACCTGAGCGCCGTGGTTACCGGACTACGCTTTCTGTCGGCATCGAGCCAGGCATCGCATTATCTGTCGGAGTGGGAATTAAGAGTTCGCAGCCGGCCTTATGGAGGGGTTCACAGGGTCGCCAGCTTGTGGTATGGAGCCGCGGTCCAATGAACTATTGCGGCTGATTATGCCGGAGCGGCATGGCGATAGGCGCCCCGAGCACGTGGCTGCTAAACAATGCGGGTTTTATGTGGGTTATGGGGCGTTTGGATGCATTGGAATACACTTTACGACTTATGATAACACGTCGCTGGTTGACGGGAATGGAGTTGTATCCTGATTCGGCACTGTACCTAAGCAATTTGCAACAAGATACAATTCTACACAGACTCGCTCCCTTGTCTCGGCCAGCGTTCGGGGCAGATGGTCAATACGCCACTATAACAGACCCAAAAAGGGCATACAAATTCCGTCATGCCTTTTTAAGGAAGATAGTGGGAGCCGCGCGATGTCCGGGCTTCAAGCTCTTCTACGATCTCAGAACGACGTATGGCACGCTGTCTCAACCCTCCTTTCTTGTTTCGCACCTCGACTGGTGCTTCCAGACATGCTGTTTATGTTCAAACTGGGTAGTGGAGTATTCTCGACATAGATTAATCATGTTCCAGGGCCTAATTATCGACAGTACAAGTCTGAGTTGCGTGTATCTTGCTAGAACGCTTCACCCTCAACTAGAGCCAAGTTCCCAAGTTCACTATCGCATATTAGTCCCATCCAAGAGAAGGTCGGTATACCAAGCACACTTACCATGAACTGCTTTGACCTGGGTGTATGCGGACAAGGCGTACTGTCCAAGCTCCCTACCGATCCCAGACTGCTTATACCCTCCGAATGGAATGCCGAAATGGGAGTCCTGTGAGCTATTGATCTACATCGGAGTTAGTCAATTAGCCGGCCACGCCAGGTGAGTCATGCATACCCAAACCATTCCGGCTTCAATCGCCGCCGCGGCTTTATGAGCCCTGACGATGTCTCTGGTAAAGACGGCAGCACCCAGACCGTACTCGGTATCGTTGGCCTTCTCGATGGCGTCCTCATCTGAGCTGAACGACTGGATGACGACGAAGGGCCCGAAGATCTCCTCTCGAACGGCCTTCATGTGGTTCTTGGTGTCGGCGAAGATTGTCGGCTCCACGAAATAGCCTTTCTCGGCGCCCGGCTTCCCGCCGAGAAGCAACCTGCCGCCTTCCGACTTGGCCGATTCGACGTAGCTCAAGATTTTCTCCTGCTGCGCCTTCGAGATTTGCGGGCCATGAGTGGTTTTCTCGTCAAACTGATTGCCTGATTTCGTGTTTTCCACAGTGTACTCCTTGAACCTGTCTAGGAACTTATCGTAGATTGCGTCTTGGACGTAGATACGGGACGTCGATGTGCAAACCTGCCCCATGCCGCCTAGTTGGGAACGAGATCAGTCTGGTACTCCCGAATGGAGCCGCTGGGATGAAACCTACCCATGATACCGACATGAGACCATTTGACCGCCTGGTCGAGGTCAGCGTCATCAAACACGATCAACGGGCTTTTGCCGCCCGTCTCGAGAGTGATGTTCTTGAGATTGACAGAGGCAGCCCTCATGATAGCTTTCCCGGTGGTAGTGCTTCCGGTGAAGGCAATCTTGTCTACCCCTAAGTGTTCCGCCAAAGCGGCACCTGCTGTCCTCCCATAGCCATTGATAATGTTAACAACACCGGGTGGAAATCCAGCTTCCTTGATGAGGGTACCCAGGTATAGTACCGAGAGTGGAGTCTGCTCAGCTGCTTTCAACACCACAGTGTTACCACAGGCCAGCGCAGGACCTAGCTTCCACGCAGCCAGCTAAAAAGAGATCAGTCGACCGGAGTCTGGTGAGCTTTCATAGTGGCGAACAAACCATTATGGGATAGTTCCATGGAATTATCTGACCACAGACGCCTGTAAGGGTGCTCAGTACGGAAAGCTCGGCGAGCAGCTCTATAGACGAATTTACCAATTGGCTCATGCCTTGTGTAAGCCAGCTTCGCGTCGCTCGTCTCGATAGTCTGGCCATAGATCTTGTCCGCCCAACCGCCGTAGTACTTGAAGACCGCTACCGTCTCGGCGAGGTCCTCATCCAGAACGACCTGGTATGGCTTACCGTTGTCCCAGGCGTCAATCGTAGCGAGGATGTGCTTGTCTCTTTCACAAAGCTCGCTAAGCCTGTAGAGAAGCGCGCCGCGATCGGCAGCGCTCAAGCCCCGCCACGCCGGGTTCTTGAACGCGGCCCGCGCCGCCGCGACAGCGACGTCCACGTCCTCGGGCCCGGCTGCGGCGACTTTCGTGATGAGAGACTCATCGAAGGGGTTGACGGTCTCGATGGTCTCGCCGGACTTGGCGGCCACGAATTCGTTGTTGATGAACAGTCCTAGGCAGCTCTCAGCAAGTGAACCGTGCAACGAGCAAAGGTGCCATACCAGTAGGCTGGCTGTAAGAAGTATTGTTCGGCGCCGTAAGAGTGATTGGCTCAGCCATTCTGCAGGTATATATGTAAGGATGATAGGCGGAAGTGTTACAACGAGACGCTCTCCGGAGAGTGTGTCAAGAAGATATTGAAGCTCAGTTGCGCGTTATGAAGTTGGAGTTCGGCTTCTAAGTTCGATGACGAGAAACCCCGCCTCTCGGGGAACCGCCCCCCAAGTTTAAACTATGACGCGGTTCGGTCACTACACCTGGGTGGCAGTGGCTACCAGGTTCGGAAAAGAGGAAAAGGTAAGGTAGGATTATGTGTCACATATAAATCATGGGCTTATCACACGCCACTACCATAACGATGAGGGTATAGCTAAGCTATCCTGGAGATGCTCCCGAGATGTGGGGTTCCCCGCAGTCCACCTCGTGCTGTCATACTTGTGGTGTCTTGGCATGTCGGCAAAAAAGATCCCCTATTTCTACGTCTTATTGACGCTTACCGTCCACGATGCCCATTTCCGCCTACTGTTCCCCGATTAGTCTCTCAGTTGGTTTGAGAAGAAGTTTATTGTGCGACTAGACCTTTGTCTGTTAGCGAGTGGATTAATTCCGCCATTTTACGGCTAGTGCAGGCCTCCTATGTACACCAATCTTGCTTAGCAAGGCTCTAATGGCCAGATGAGAGTCAGCTCTGAGGGACGTCACAACCAAGGCCCAGAATTCTCTTCACTCCGCCACCAGTCACTGACTTTTGCCACGAAACAGGCCATCCGTTGACAGTCACCGTCTTGCACAGGAAGGGCAAGTCCATCTTCCCCGATGTCCCTTTGGGCGTCTTGAGCGTCGCATCTAGTGTCCAGCCAAGGATAACCTTGTCGGAAAACCGTACCGCAGCCTCGAACTCGCCTATTGGTGACATGTATGCGGTCCTCAAACTCTTAAGGTTGCCCGGTTGCGGCCGGAATATCCACTTCTTCCATCCAACTATCTCCAACCCTACAGCCTTGAAGCTGAGAGCCTGCGTCGGCCCTGTCGACCAGCTGTGAGAGAGGCTCGTGTAGGCGCTATCGTAGTTGTACGACCGCATCGAACGGTAAGCCAATGACCCGTTGGCGCTCATGCCCTCAACCAGAGTAGTGCCGGTCATCAGTGGACTGTCCAGCATGTAACCCCATGTCCGGCGCATCAACTTCAACGCGGTGCCGGGCTGATCCGCGGCGTAGTGTGCCAGAACTTCGACGCTCGAGATGAATGTTGAAATGGTATCCGGCAGCTCTGGAGTCACGGGACCGATGTTGTTCCAATTTCGCGTAAGGGCTTCGGAGACGGCGACGCTTTGCTCGCCGCTCGTCGTCAGGCCGTAGAGAAGGGCAAGCGAATTCCCGTCCTGTGGGAACAGCCGCGCTCCCCCCGTCGTCTCATTGTCGCGGTATAGCTTTGCAGATTCGTCCCAGAGTACTGTGTTGAAGGCGGCCTTGAGTCGGGCAGCCGCTGCTGACCAGTCATTCGCTTGTCGCTCTCTCCCGTTTCTGCTGCAGGTTACCATACAAGCATTACAAGAGAAGATAGTCAAGTCGAACGAATCTTTAGGCGTACCGTTCAGTTGCAGTGTCTGCTGCCAGCGAAGCGAGAGAGGCCAGGGCGTGGTAGTTTAGGGCATTCAGAGCACTATTGTACCCGCCTCCACCGAGTCGTGCCCAGTCGTTATCATAGACCTGTTCGGCCAAGCCAACATCGTTATCAAGCCTCTGCATGACGTATTCGACGCCGCGCGTAATGTTCTCCCAGTGGATGTCAATCCACGTCTCGTTTCCGGTGTATATCGCATAATTGAAGCACGCGACTAGCACCCACGCATGGTAGACGTCGCTCTTACTGCCTTTCCTCCAGGAACCCGTCGTTGGGCCTGAGTACGGTAGCATACCATCCGTCTCATTCTGAAAGTAAAACATGGTTTCTAGGGCATAGTAGACCGATTCGAGCCCAACACTCCCCAATCCGAGGAATGCAGTCGTGCCTGCTATTCCTAGGTCGCCTGCCCATACGGCGCGGTCACGTTTCGCTCCATCAAGCAGCATGGGTCCCTCGACGCCCAGGGTAGCGTTGTAGGCCCATCCATCCACGACCTGAGGGAGCCAGCGACTTGTATGCGGCGGCGCGATGTTGGTCTGCGCAGTGAAGACCCCGGCATACCACACGCGGACCAGCAACTCATCATTGTCCGTCCAAAAGTGCCCCTCCCAGTCCCGGGGGTTCTGTTGCGACGGGGTGTACCCCAACTCGCAGACCACGTCGGAGATGGTAACGCTGCGGAACGCGTGGATCGTGACGTACTGAAATCCGCCGCGGAACCTCTCCCTCGGCATGGCGTATGTCTGCGATCCAGCTGCCACGGTCACGTTCAGCGCCTTGTCGTAGTCCTGTGTCGGCACTGCCTTGGTGTCATCGGAGATTGCTCTGATGAAGGCCGGGGACTCCGCGAAGGCGAGCGAGAAGTGCGGCACCGGATCGTTCTCCGCTACAGATTCCGACGTCGAGGTTGTCATAGAAAGCAGACCGCCGACGTAGGAGAAGTCCAAGGTTATTTGTGAACCCTGCTTCATGTGGAGTGTGTAAACAGCATCGGGTGACGTGTGGATTACTGCGTCCCCTGATATGGCTTTGATGCTCCGCGGGCGGATATGCCGCGAGGCGGGACTATTGATATATGCTTCCCATGGTTTGCTGTCATCGTTGGCCGCAGTTAGTAGGGCCAAAGTGCTTAGGGCCAGCCACTGGGACAGCTTGGTCACAAGCATATTGAATAATAACAATACGTGGCATTGAAACAGACCATACGTATACAAGCCGCAGAGCCTTGGACGGACTGAGATAGATGTATTAAATCTAACTTATAGCATACTTAATAGCCCCTGGACAGCCGTTACAATCACACGACATAAGCTATGGAGAACCATCAATCGTCTTCGCCTTGTGGGTCTATAGGTGATCAAGTATCCGCAGATCACCGTGCCGCCGGCCGATAGGCCCCGGCTCCTTTGTTCTAGAGTTCTCCGCACTCCTCGTCACTTTCCCAACGGCTCCACTACCGGGATTTTCTGATGTCCAAAATCTGAGGAAGTCGGGGTAGGTTGAAGCGAGCTGTGGGGACAACAAAAAATGACTTAACTCCATTGGGGTCACGAAGCTGCACGAAAGACGCCGTTCCAAGGCTTGCGTTCCCCGTGCCGTCAAAGCTTGCTTGGATAGAACACTTTTACAGGCCCCATTTAGGCAGTCTACTACTACTCTTGGATTGTAAGAAATTGGCGACAGGATGGCGACTAAAGATGAGGCTACCCTGGAGATTGTGAGGAGACTTTTACCAGCAAAAGTGTATGGAGGAAAGCTCGATCAAGGATAAGGGAAATCTCAAGGTGAGTCTGAAGAATGTCAATTCAGCTATATCAAAGCTATGGACTTCCTACAACAGCTAGGGAAAATCAGGGCTATATATTGGGGAATAACCTTATGGATAAGCAGATTATTCACTTATTAAACCGCCTTATCCACTTATTATTCAGGAAGTGAATAATAAGGGTTGTTTTATAAGGTGTTTTATAAGGTGTTTAACCTGCCGATACGGTTTCTGCTCAGCCCCAAACGTCGAATTCCGACATGGATTGATTATCCCTGTATTCATACCAGACGTCCAACATCACCCCAAGCAAGAGGGCAATGCAGAAAAGCTCATCAGTCAAGCGTAGAGGCCAACTGGGTTGAGTATCAAAGTGGTGAGACTCCAAGGTAATTCTTGCTCAAGGCTGGCGATGGTAGAACTGAAAAAGCGCACCAGTCGAGATAGACTCAGTCTGAAACGACAAAGCTTCACAGCCCTGCGTAGTATGGGCCGTAGCACCCAATAACTCACCCATATTGAATGCAAATTTCCTCCTAAACCCTTATGCTTTCTTCACCCGTGGGTCAGACAATGAACCTTCTAGATTGTAATCGCTCATGAAAGCTTCGCTACTCAGCAGCTAACCCGTCCAAGACGAGCAGCTATAACTCTATACTGGATGATAAGATCGTTTGTTTGAAATTTGCAATGCTGATATAAAACAGGCCGAATCTCATTTGCTCTCGTACCACCTGAATTACTACAAGTCCTTCGGAATCGAACTGCCGAAGTAGATAGCCGAACAATATTAGCAGACTCGGATCTACTTGTGCTGCCTCCATAACCACCTTTCGCGCTCAGCATCATTCAGTTCCTCCGGATTAAACTTCTTGGGACCCTTCCACTTCATGGAGTAAGCTCCGAAGGTCGAGTGACTGGAAGGGTTCAGCAGCAAAGCCTTCATCTTCTCCGTCGCCGGGCTATCCTCTCCCTCTATCACCACTCGCGCCTTGTAGGCTCTTTCCGCAAACACTTTCCCTCGCGCACGGTCACCATGCGCCACTGCGATCTGGAAAGCATCGTAATACAGCCGAGCGACCGAAGCGCTTGTTGTATTGGGATATTCCTCTTCGAGAGCTCGTAATAGAGCGTAGCAATCAGCCAGACTGCCGGCCGGGTCGCTCATCATGCGGTGCGGGTTGCCGATTGCTTCATCCAGGGCTTGCATTCGCCTGCGGCGGTCATCGCTCGTTTTCAGCTCCGCCGGTGGAAGGGAGCAAACGACACAGTCGCAGTCGAATCCGAAGGATTGCTGGAGCTTGATCCGTCGCGCGTCGGATGGACCACCATCGGTGTAGTCGATGGTGATCTCTTCGCCGGCGCCAATGTCCTTGATAGCGTGGATGGTCTCAATATGCGAGTCCTCGTTCCAGTTGTTGTGGCAGTTCGGCAGACAGCTGTGATTGATGCGGCATATGGTAGGATACACGCCGCCGACACTAGCACCGGAACCACACGGTAGCGCGTTCGTCTTCACGATCCCGGCGAAGGGGTACTTCCCGGGAAAGTTGTTGTGGAGGGCGAAGAACTGCCGCTGCTCCTCTTTTGTCAAAGACTTGAGTGTAGGCCTGACTACCATCTCTAACATCTCAGCTGGCATGTTCGGGACGGTGAAAAGTGGCTTCTCGCTCAGAATCCTTATGCCTTTCGGAATCCTCGATTTGGCCACAAGACCTTGTCCCTTGCCCGGTAGTGCCACCAACTCGAATAGAGACATATTACCTGGCTCGCCAAGGATTGTATTAATTGGCATCCCAAGGCGAGGTATTATAATTGAGTCGATCTTGAAGAGACTACAGCAGGAGGACTGGGTGAAGTTTGTAATCGATAGGATATTTGTTACAAGCTGGTCTCACCCCAATTGTAAACGCCACTTTGGTTTACAGGTGAATTTTAAAGGGAATATTTCACGGCTCGAATGGTATGCTGGCAAGATCTGGATAACATAATCTTGTTTCCTGACCTGCTTGTTGGTCTTCGGACGTCCACGGTTATTCGCTTCTCAAGCGAGAGCGGGGTCTGCAGGACGCAGCACCTGGTCGGCCTCCTACATATGCGACAAACCCCCTTAAGCCTATAGACGGGTATCCCAAGACGTCCGACTACCAAGACCCGCTGTACCCCTTCAAGCTCTCGCAAGAATTCCCAACAGGGGGCTCCAGGAACCCCGTGCTGATCTGCCACCCGAACACGTCGTCCCACGACTGGGCGACCTCGAACGGCTCTATCAGCGCGCGGACGCTGCCGCGGACGGGGACGGGCTCGTTGGGCGGCAGCGTCAGCGACGTGTTGAACAGCCGCTGGTAGTTGTCGCAGATGCTCGGGTTGGCGAAGACGGGCTGGTTCGTGATGTTCTTCAGGAACTCCAGACCGTACGGGTCGTCGTTCGTCGCGGGCACCATCTCGAGGTCCACGAACCGGTCGAGCGTGGCGTCGACGCTCGCGGAATGGAAGTACGTGGCCCCGTCTGACGACGCGCCGCCGTCCGCGTGGGCGTAGGCGTTGCACGGCGGGTCGAAGACGCCCGGGTGCACCGTGATGCCGAACCCCTCGGACCCCTCGATGGCCACCTCGTTCCCGGCCGTGATGATCATCGTCGCGGCCCACCGGAACGAGCTGTAGTTGTCGCCGAGGATGTCGAGGAACGGGAACTCGAGGGCCCCGCGCTTGGTTTCGTTAACTTAGTTCCCTGCCAGCCTGACCTGACTGTTTATATGCCTGCCCACACGGTAAAGGAAAGGGGAAAGGGGCGTGGATGACGAAGACTTACGGAGAAGTCGTCCGGATGTATTCCAAAGGCCGGGAACTGCAGGTCGTGGTCGTGCACCCCCACGGCCATCATGGGATACATGCCTTCCGGAAAGGTGGGGAGCAGTGCTCGGTAGGCGTGCTCCATGATTCCGTATCCGCTTGGGATGAGATCCCGCGCGGTAGTCAGGGGTATGGGCACAATGAGCGTCGTCCCGTTAAGGTTCCCGCTGATGAAATTCGGATAGTCCAGCGCGTGCGGGTTTGCGCTGCTTTGAGTGACACACTCATCCTGTGCCAACGAGGTGCGGAAGAGAGCGGCGATGGCAGACAATAGGAGCGCTGGCGTTGAGCCACGTGTCGGCACTAAGGGGCACAGCATCTTGGAATAGGACCGTAAGGGGGTATTTCGAATGGTATCAGCTTAGTCAACCTTTGCTTGAGCAGGTTGGACAGCACGGATGTCTTGGAGCGTCGCAGCATTTTTATAGTACTCGACAGTTACGGACATCATATCGGCTCAACAGGATTCAGGGGCGATTCTGGAGCGTGACAAAGAGGCACGGTCCCAAATGTGCCTCGCCTGAAGAACAGGCGGCCGCCAATAATATCCAAGCGATGCGCCCGTCGCCATCACAGTCTACTGAATGATTCGAAGCCAAGTGTACCGTTCCTGCGTCTTTGGTTATGGTTGGTGGTCTGAGGTCAGCCCCCAGTGATGCTCTACTCTCAAACAGCACATCGCCATTGGGCCAGCTCGAAAGCTCAGTCAACCATGCTACCGCATTATCGAAAGCCGTGCCCAATGCCGAGATGCCAGATATAGCGTGAAGGTTCCCTCAGGGGTATGGTCGAACTCCGGCGTTCCCCGACAGGAGGTGTTAGCTAAGCCCGGGCTGATGGCAGACTTACGGCATGAACATAGTGGAGGGTATCATCGGGTAGGACAGCGGGTCCTATATTCCTATAGGAGGCGCTGTTGCTCCCCTATCTAAGTGAGGCATTTTGGCGATGGTCTTGCCTAGCTGGATGTTCAAGTCCACCTGGCGCTACCCTACAATGCTAGGTAAGGATCGTACCAGCTTCCAGCCATGTCAGGTGAGGTGATAGATGTCCGGCTGAGGGCATCCTTTTCAAATAATTAGCCATAATAGGGCCAAGGGAATAGTAGCTTATAAGACAGGAAGGTGACAGATGCGATGGACGTTATCAGCGAGTCGGCCTTGGGGTCGGCCCCAATCGGGTAGCCGTTCGATGACATGCATGGCCCCCCTTTCGACAAAGGGGGCTATGTGGTAGGCCGGCGCCACTTATGCAAACTCTGTTGGTTCCGAGGAGTAATATGACATGCGCGCACGTGTTCTCTAGGATACGCCGTTTCAAAGCTTACATCTTACTGTAGTCTATTAACGGATGATGACTGCTAGGCTGCAAGCTTCGACTATTGCCGTTGGATTTGCTTAATCAAATACTACCAGCCCAAACGATTGGTGTACTCGACATTCACACTATTATACTATAAAGGGCAGCGAAAAGGGGCCACCTCAGAATCTTAAATTCAGGATCCCTTACGTGTATCCTTTGCGCAAAACCGTAGCAACCAAATAGTCGCCTGCGACACGGCGCTCCCAACAGCACTCAGCTTCGCTATCTAGAGCTAGTCGATACCCGTCCCGTCGACCCGACCCAGTCACGGGGATGTATCGTGCATCGAAGTCGCGACATTCCACATGCATTTCTTGCGATACTGAATCGCAATTCGTCCGCTTAACCCCGGCAGATCACCCCCCGGGGTCTTGGGGGCCGGGTTAAACACCCTTGTTCGATCCCACAGTGACGGCTGCCAGGGACCAGGGTGGCACACGATTGGCGGGGCCGTAATTCCTGCAGGATGCTTATGTCCATACCACACCCAACGCAGATGGCATATATCGTATATACGAATCGTCTCGGCCACAACCAATCGGGTCTCGCGGTTTTACGCCCCTATGTAGGTACAGTCTGTAGGCGATATCCCGTAGATACGGTAACGGTGCATTTGTCAACTCTGCATGTATGCATGCAGGCATATCGGTGCATTCCCCTACGCCGCGTGCGCATGTCCGATATATTTGACGCCATCTACGCCGCGCTACCGGCCGGTCCTAGATCCGCCGCGCTGACATGAGTTAGCCAGCCAGCCAGCGTGGCGCAACACTATCTATCACGCGCCGGTTGGCGGCGATGGCCAACGAGGCTTACGGCTACGGATTATGGCTATGCGTTCGGTGGTCTACTCCTTGGAGGCCTAAACAGGGGGTAAATATCGATTCTGCCTTGAGAATCTACATAGAGCAGATGCGACCGCGTCTCCTTGGTATAAATAGTATGTACGTAGTGTAAGACGGACGGATTTGTGGGTGCATGATGACAAACGCTACCGTAGTAATTCCTCCCAGGCGGCCGGAGAACCCGCTTTTTTTTTGATGGGCGTCGGGCAGGGTCCGCTGACCCAGAGTCAAAATGGCAGGATCAGATGAACTCCCACAGGCTTAGGTCATTGAAGTACAGAAATAGCCTCACCCTCGGCTGGGGATAATCCCGCTAGTGTGGCGGCGCCATCCGCTGTATTTGCACGGACCGCCGTCGTTGTTACATAGCGTGCAATATACACGCACATTCAGTGGCATTGTGCGAATTGTGACGTATGTAGCTTGTAGTCACGGTGGCATCGGAAGGGTCGCCGGATAAACCCCAATGGACGGGAATGCACGCATCGTGCTTGTCAGTAAAGTGACCCGACAGGGTTAACCGCCGTTATCGACATAGAAACAAGGTGATCATTACACCACTCCCCATCACGATCGAGCGTGAGCTTGTGTGTTATTGTGGGTGACCTCGACTGGCGGAATCGTATCGAATCACTATAACGCACCTCCAACCAGACTGACAATCCACATGGCGATCCTGACCTTCAGCCCGACCCTCCTCTCATTGGTCGCAAAGTCATCTAGCGTCACGGGCTTGGCATAATCCTGCAGCCACCTCTGCTCGTCGCCCAATCTCTTCTTCAGGTCCTCGTCCCTCGTCAGAATCAGCGCCCCTGCCTCCAGGTCATGCGAGTAGCTCCGCTTGGTGTAGTTCGAGCTCCCCACTACCGTCATAGACGGGTGTTCCTCGTTGGGGAGCGTCACCCAGAGCCCCTTGGCGTGATACGTCCAGCCTCCCGGCTGACCGACGGTGCCCCTGCGCCACTCTTTGAGGCACACTGCGGCGTCCCGTTTCCGCTCATGGATGGCGCGCAGGAAGCGTCTCGCGAGAAGCGTATATGCGTCCGGCAGGAGGCCCGATACACCCTTGGACTGGTAGAAGCCGTTGGCCTGAGGTGACGCTGTTATCACGGTATTGTTCCGCGACGCGGTCGAGAGCAAGAGTCTTGTTAGTGATGGGGCGGGGTTGAAGTAACCCGCAGTGAAGGTCCACGAAGAGCCGGCGTACTGTGGTGCGCCTAGCGTCTTCAACACGTGAGTGATGGCTGGAAGCTCGGTCGAGGTATCCGGTTTTACCAACTGCGACAGCTGGGCAAGCATATATATCGTAGTGTCTCCCGAGGAGCTTGGTCCGTCCGCCGTTGTATGTGTTTTACTCGGTGCTATGAGCTTATTGACGACCGTCGTGGCCTTTGCAACATATTGCGCGGGCTGTTCGAGAGGGGATGGCGCTACATTAGTTGATGGCCATTGGAGACTGAAGCCCGCGGGGTCATCGTTTGAAGGCTCTACCCGGAAGCTAAGTGACGTGACTCCCTGATATAATTCCCAGAAGTATTGCGTCACGTCCTTGGATGAAATGAGATGATACCGATCTTGGCGATTGGTAAAGTAGTCGCTTGAAAGATTCGCCCTGTCCGGAGTCAGTCAAGGTCCCGACCAGATACAGACACTTCCCGTACCCGGAGAGGATGATCTCGTCATCAATGCCATAGAGCTTCATGTGCTGCAGACCCCATCCTTCGTTGATGCGCCTTGGGATGTACTTTTTCCGTAAACCGGTCAAGTTCGGTGTATGGTACATTCGAATCTCTACGCGATCCGGACCGAACTCGGCTACCAGAGGAGCAAGAAGCGAGGCGCAAGACGGATTGGGGGCTTCCCGGGTCCCGCGCAGAGCATCTGTTAGGATGCTTAGTTTGAGCTGGTGATTTGTTCGCAGGGCATCTTGGAGCGTCGCAATCTCGGCGCTTCGTCAGTTTTGCTATCTACCAACGCACTCGTATGGGCTCAATACCAGCTCTTTCTCGGATCTCCCGATGTATAAAGTCGACAGGAAGATGCGCGTCTTAGCATTCCGTATTCTGGCCTGTCAATGTCAGGGACATATCTCCCAAAGGGACCGCGGCATCCTGACCTTCAGTGCTTCGTAGAAGTCGGCTGGAGACTTTATTATTTGTATTTGAGAGCCATTGATCGTGAAAGACGGCGCGATCTTGTCTAACTCATTTATAAAAGGCGCCAGCATCGCAGCAGAGCTTGCCGGACCACCGGCCGGCGCAGAACTCGCCGGCATCGTATATGGACGGCAGGATAGCCTGCCATATCGTGCACGCGGGCGCGACAATGTGGGTCGCACCTTGTGGCAGCATCTTGACGCGCCTCTGGCTATCATATCAACGGGTTGGGCGTACGCCGGCTACTCATCGCAAAATACGTATCAATATAAAAGTTCAATCTGGACTTTACCTGCCGAGCTTTGCAGGAAGAACGAAGCCATCTCCGGCTGCCAGCTGAAGATACACTTGACAGCTGGCTTCCTATGACGTCGCCCGGTCCGGTACGAGATACGTCCTTAGTGGATATATAAGTAAAAGCCGATAAATGGCCGACGAAGCAGGTGATCCAAGCTCGGCCTGAATCTCGACCTCAATTGGACATCTCCAGCCCTGCTTCATACCACCGAGAGCGATGCTGCCGAAGTATTAAGCTTTACAACTTCGTCCGCCATGTCGACCATTACGAGAACGATCCGCAATCTGCGGAAGATAGGCATCAAAGTATAGATTCAAGCTTCGTCCATGTTGCCACTGACTAATTGCGCTACAGGACTACTTCCACCAACTGCTCGTACGTTGAACCACCACGGGCGCGTTTGCCATCACGAACTAACCGCCGTTCCCTTTCGAATAGTACATCGGTACATCTCGACAACCTTCGACGGCGCTGTGGAGGAGGACTGACGATGTGTAGGCGACACGAAGGCCGGTACTTTAGTCGGCACCGACCGCTTTGGCAACAAGTACTTTGAGAACAACGAGGAGCTGCCACGTACGTCGCCCTCCATGACCCGTTATGAGCCTATTTGGACCGGCCATATACTGACGTACATCAGTGCGGACGAGATGGGTGGACTACAAGATGCACGACTTTGACGCGTACGTGGCAGAACCATATGAAAGAGTGGGAGGACATTCGCTAACTCGTTACTCAGAGCGCAAATCGAGCCCGGCTGGCACGCCTGGATCTCTTACATGGTCGACAAGGCTCCGACCGAGGACCCTGTAATCAGATACCAGCGACGGCCGTGGGAGGACAGGGATGCCAAGACCATCCCCAACTATACTCTGACGAGGGGAGCGTATAAGCCATACTGCACGTACGTGGTGACTTTCGGGATGATTTGTCGCTTACTGCTAACATATACCCTAGTGTCAAGTCCAAGACTGCCATGTGGGAGCCTTATGCTGCTGATAGAAAGTAAAGAGCTAGACAAGTAGCCGAAGCCTGTACATATTCATAATCATAACCATCAACGGACTCTCAAAATAAAAGATGAGATCTGAGAGCCTCGTTCGCCTAGACTTGCCTGTCCTTCTTGCCTCTTACTCCTTTTGAGCGTTGTTGTATGAGTCGCACGGACGCTTAAGGGCCACGCTGATACATGAGCCAGTGACAGCCGTATTTCCACTTGACATAAGCCAGAGACAGCCGTATTTCAAGTGGACGTTACAGGGATCACCCACAGTTGAAAATGACCATGATCGTCGACGTGGGCCGCACTTGGCTCAGGTAAGGGCAACAAGCGAGACGCCGCGTCAGCCTCAGATAGGTGCTGTAGCACTAGGGGATCGGGCCAAGCAGATTTCGCATTCGAGAACAACGCGACTGGACTGGATTATGCGTCGTCTATTAGGAAAGCCTCGAGGGGAATATAGGGGGGTGCGTCATTTGCGCATTTGTTATGTATGTATGTCGGATGCTGCAGCCTAGCTTCTCTGCGCACCCGATTACCGCCTCCCTTTCTTCTCCCATACAATTTTCGGCAGAAGCAAACTAAATCGTGCTGTCAGACCGGTCCACCGTCCGGCACGCCCGGCTAACGTTGAAACTCCCCTCAAAGGGCTCGCTTCCGCCCCTCCCGATCCACTCCCCGCGCTCTCGCGGCCTGTTCCTACTCGGGCCGCTTCTCTCTGTCTCATGTGGGGGAAGCTCCACGATGCGATGTTGTGTCTTCGAGTTATCGCCGGATTCGGGCCGCAACCCGACGCCTTGATATCATATGCCCCCCCTCCCCCAGTCTGCTTCCTTAGTACGGAATCCAACGGGTAACTAGCCATTATTTCCAAGCGTAGCCGCACACAAAGTAGGGAAGCATTGATTTTTGACATGAAAATGAGCAACGATCTTCGTCTCAGCTAGGAAATGTGCCGCGTGAAGTGATTTTGATTCATCTTCGTACGCTAGAACCTCCACATTGACACGATTTAATGCCTCCTCGGATTTCTCGTGCCGCTCACATGATAATGCCTTCGCGAGGTGGCCTGGATAGTCTTATTAAAGGGATCCATCCACGTCAAACTGCGTTTATCAATAGGCTTCTTGAAGTCGGGAATTGGGAACCTCGACATGCTTCGGCTTGGTGACCAACTTCACGATGTTCTCTGTCATTAATCAGAGTGTTTAAGCGTGTTCGTCTGAACGGCTAACACTTGATGGGTACATATGGTAACCTTGGCATGGCTTCGCCTGTCCTTCCATCTCATCCATGCCCTGCCTGTAAGAGGTGAATCCGCTGCCACGGAGTGCCATCCAACTTCTTACGTCACTCGTATCAGCAAGCACACCAGCAAGGTACCCGTATAAAGCTCGACACGGCCGGCGCTTAGAAACCGCGTAGTCTTGTCTTGTTTCGTGGCAGGCGATAAGTGTACTTGCCCCATTCACACGTCACCCCTTCTATGCCCTGGAAGCTCCCACTCAGCCACTGTAACGAACCCTGGTATTCAGGGGTGCAACTGTACAATTGCTTCAGTGCATAAGGAACCTTGACGGCCTGTTTTACCATCATGTGTTTTTTCAATCGATCATCCCCTACCGAATCCAAAATCAATTTACCATGAACTACTCCACTGCTGCGGATGCCTAGTCTGCTGCGAGCACTAAGCCGTCCGGGACCACTCATGCCCGCGACGAATTCGGCTTCGCCGAGGCCAACCACCGGTGTTGAGACCACATCTCGCGGCAGTAAGGCGGGCGCACCTCCGCAACACCCAGCGACTGGCGGGACTGGCTGCTTGGCTATATGCGCGAGGACACCGAGCAAGCCATGCCCCGGAACGTCGAGGGGCCCTTGAAGGGCGCCCTGGACGTGATGCGTGGCCTGCGCAACGCGCTGCGGTTGATCGTGGATCACAACAGGCTGCCCCTATCTCGCACCGGGACTACCTGAACCGTTGGTGCACGCCGCTCAATACTTCCCCGTCCATCGGCCCACCACGGCAGCAGATCAAGTAGCTGCTCGCGCTGGTGGAAGCGGGCATGTCAGCGTCATCGGCCGGCGGCTGGAGGTGCGGGCCAAAGGACAGGGGCGTGCCCTGCGCAGTCCCCCCGAGGTGCCGGGTTCGACGGTGCGTGTGACCACCCCTATAGAGGCACGCTTGCCGGAACCGAGTTTAGGGGACACCGCCGACGATCTCCTCGCTCGCCTGCTGAAGAGGGGCCAGTGCCACCCAACGCTCTTGATCGGTTATGAAACTGAGCCCCTAGATATAAAGCTCAGCCCGTATCATCCTAGTAGACTGTCATGATCGTGCGCATGCGAGGCGGTTCGCTGCTGGCGTCCCCGCGGAAGGCGTACACTGGGTGACCGCGGCCAGGGTCCGATCGGGTGTGGATTCAGTCACACTTTCAGACACCAATGCGGTGGCGCGAGCCGCGCTGCATGTAGCCATGACTGAAATAGGAGAAATTACGAATCACAATAGAGGCGAAGCCATAACCAATTGGTGACGTTGCAGTCTTATCAGAATGCATTTCTTTATTCTTAAGCAAGTCGGTGTCTATGGTCCGGGTCATACCTGCCCTGCAAATCAGTTACCCAGGACTTCCCCTGATCTCCAGCTCCCACCCTTCTCCGGTCTTCGTGCACCCATCCATTTTGCCGTTATGTGCTGTATCCAATCTCTAGAACATGATTCGCCTTTCAACGTGATTTTACGCTATACCTTAACTTTCAACACAAACCCCGTTTTCGCAATTATTGCAGCCAATGCCATTATCCCTCCGAGGAAGATTGAGGAAGCGGCGAACATTTGAGCTCCAAGATAGTCCCCCTCCCGGCTTTGTATCAAT
The DNA here is from genome assembly GCA_004155035.1 of Monosporascus sp. 5C6A. Lineage (NCBI taxonomy): Eukaryota > Fungi > Ascomycota > Sordariomycetes > Xylariales > Monosporascus > Monosporascus sp. 5C6A. The sequence goes on from QJOB01000012.1 coordinate 113,699, forward strand.
GCGCCACAGATAGCGGGACCAGTCAGGTTTGCGAAGCTGACAAAACATAAAATCATTCCAACGCGTGTGCCAGTCCTGTTGGGTTCGGGTGTCATCGTTGTCGCTGCTGCTGGTAAGAGAGCTTGTAAGGCTGCTGCAAGCAGCCCGTATATCACCGTGAAAGCCAAGAGGCCAGAACGAGAACTGACCGCCGCCCAACAATACACAAGTAGGCTTGCGGCGAGGCTGACTGCGGCTACACTGTTGAGTAGTCCGATCCACCTGTCGGCGATGATGTTAGGGATGATGCGTCCAAAGATACCGACGCCGTTGAGGATCACGAGTAGAAAGATTGGTTCTGCGATGCCAAGCCGGTCGCGTGCATATATGCCCAAGTAGAAAAACGCGAAGTAAAGACCCCAGAAGTTCAGGAACATGCTCAGTGAAAAGAACACGAAAGGTAATTCTGTGAAGGCGGAGCCATCTATCCATGGCCCGGTTTTCCGTGGTGGCAGGCGCGGCCTGAGCCATAGCAGACAAGGTACATAGGTGGCAAGCATGACGAAGCCCATGATGCGCAAAGTCCAGGGGAAACCAATATCCCTGTGGAAGATTAACTGGTCGACAATGATCGGATACACAAGACCACCTATAGCGGCCCCGGCAGCAGCAACTCCCACGCTAAAGGCTCGGTTTCTCTTGAAATATTGGGACAACACAGCCAGAGCAGGGCAAAACGTGCAACCGTTTCCAATGCCAAGACAAACTGCTTGTGCCACAAAGATCTGACAGTACCCTTTCGCCAAAGATGTCATGAACAAGCCAAGCACCTGAAGGAATACTCCGCAACAGAATATGACGCGAAAGTGGCCGGCGTCCGTCATACGGCCCGCACCAACGCCGACAAAGAAGAGGAAGAAGACTTGGACACTTCCAATCCAGGAGATGGAAGCCGCAGACTGGCCAAGAATCTGTAGATAGTATTGTTGGAAGACTCCAAAACCATTGGCGACGCCCCAGGTATTAAAAAAGACGATATGCATACAGATAACCTGTGTCCAGGCTAAGTAGCCCCCGTCAGGAGGTCTGACGTCTTCCTGTCTCAGACAAGGACGTTCCAAATCGTCCACCTGAGTTCCGTTATCCCATCTTTTCTGAGTTAAGTGCATGATCGGCATGAGTCTGTAAACGTATAATATTGTGGTTCAAGCGCTGCTTAGTGGCCGGTAAGCGGAGACGAATTAGCGGACGTCAACGGAATGGCGACTTGAAATTTAAGTGGGAGGATATTCCATATACCCCCGAATGGTAAGATAAAAGGTGGCTAAATTCTAGGAGAAAGGCGCAATAAGTATTAAGTATTCGGAGTAGGAAAACGCTTGTCTGGTATCGCCATCTGACTACGTGGTAAGAAGAAGGGATATACCAGGAGCTTGGATAAATATAAAAAGAGGAGGTTAAGTATAATATAGAAGACCACTTAAAAAGCCTGCTGGAGGCGCAGTCCGTTGCTGTTCCCCCTTTACTCCCCCGTTATTCGATTTCCCCAATATACCCGATGTTCCCGCTTTTCCCGCCTTTCCCGCTTTCCCCGCTTCTCCCACCATCACCCCTGCTTCCCGCTCTAGCCATCCGTACCGCTCTATCCGCTCTTTCACTTCGTTCTCAGCTTTTCTGCTCCGAAGTTTCCAAACAGACTCGCTAATCCTGCAGTCCCTCTCATTCCGGTTCGGGGAGTGCCGCTGCGCCATACGCATTCGACCGGTCGAAAGATCCTTTACACTGTCGTCGACCTTGGAAGACCTGAATATGCCATGTGCCATGACTTAGACTCGAAGTCATTATCCGATCACGGCTGTGGTTCGCTGCGACAGATACGTCAGACACTTCGCCTGTCTCAATGTCGGCCTTGACTGGTCGTAAACGTGCAAGGCTCGCATGTAAGACATGTCGAGAACTCAAACGCAAGTGTGATGGTCATCAGCCCTGCGGAACCTGTGTTCGATTTGAGTATGACTGCATCTACCGTGGAGCCTCTAATAGCAGGGCAAAAGCAAGAGGAGAACCTCGGCGGCAGGGCTTCTTGCCATCAACACCACTCAACGCTCCAGCCTCACGCGGCGAAACCCTGGCGCCAGCACCTCCCTCGTACAATGAAACTCGCTCCTTAGAGGCAAATTCCGGTGCCACCTTCCTCAGAAGGCTGGCTCTTAGACTGGATCCCAAGTCTGCGCCCCGACTCCATACTTTTGCTTGGAATGCCTTTCTCGGGGCCCGGAAGGTCGGGTACATTCCGACCTCGTTGCCCATTACAGGTTTGCTGTCTCTGGCGACTATGCAAAGGCTAGCGCTTGTTTACTTCCAGAAGGTGGATCCGACTTATGGCTTCATCGACCGTCAAGATATCGAACGACACATCGAACACAGGTGGGCGGACTCGAACGCTGAACCGATGCAAGACGCTGTATTCTGCGGTATAGCAGCTCTTGGTTGTCTGTTCTCCCATGTTCAGCCGATTAAGGTAGAGCTCGATCTTGCAGAGTCAGCAAGACTTATCCTAGAGCACGCAATATCTGATATCCCAACTACTACCAGCATCACGGCCTGGGTCCTTCGAGTGGTGTACTTGAGGATTGCCGATACTCACCATACGGCGTGGATGGCAAGCTGCACTCTAATGCATATGATTGAGGCCGCCGGGTTGCACCGCGAACCATCCAGTGACTCGGTTCTTCCGTCCCCTCATGGGGTAGATCTGGAACTTCGAAGAAGGCTTGCAGCTGTCTCGCAACACCTCAATATCTGGACGTCTTTTGACATAGGCCGCTCGAGGGTTACGCTCTGCAATGCTACGGTCGCCATACCTTCGAAGCGCCCAGGGGACCAAACTGTCGAGTTGATGGAACTTCTGCCATATTCTGCAGAACTCGATCCCCAAAAGTCACCTAGCGTCTCGGAGCTGGAAACTGCTCTTCTCGCAGTAATGAACCGCGTTCACTCCAGCCCCCCCTCAGTCCTCGCTCAGTGTAACCTGGCGCTTTGCCTATGCCGAAGGTTACAGTCCATGGGCGCCTCGTTCGCTGGGAAGGTCCTCGAACAAATGCTCGCACTATGCTCAAAAGGGATCCAAGCCGCTCAGGCTATCCTTGACGGCCATGCGCCATGGCATCACATGGCTAATGTACCTTTTCAGATCGTATGCCTGTTACTCGCTATAGACAATCATTCATCCACGCCTTGCCTTAAAGATGCAATACTCTGTCTCAGCAATGTGGTGCAAGTCTATAATACTGGCGCGATCCAAGAAGCACTTAGAACGGCTTCTTTACTGATCGCCTTACACATAAGATGGAGGGAAAAGTGTACATCAGCTCTGCGCGATATTTTGGTTATGTTACCGGACACGCGCTCCGAAGACAGGGAAACCGGCCTGGTATTCGAGCTCTCAGATGACGCCCAGTGGCTGAATAATTTATCCGAGGACGTTTTGTCTCTGCCATGTTTGGATATTGATCAATTCATAGTACCGACGTTCCTTAGGGATGAGCTCAGCAATACTCTCTGATATTTGGAATCATGAAACTTGATGCCCCTCGAAGAATGCGCATTCCATTTGCAACAAGCCATGGAACTCTTCAGCTGCAGCAAGAAGAGTCCGTAAATCCCCTTTGCAAAGATTGATTGCCGTCATTATGGCAAAGCGGCATAAGCTCGTAAGGCAACCCCCACCAACGAACCACCCCACAGCCTAGCAAGCGACTATCTCAGTTGTGTACGTTGCCCACAAGACTATTCTAGAGTTATTTGAACAGATAGCTTCCCTGACGTTGGGGTGGCTACAAGACGAGCGAATTGTAGATGGCAGAGGCATCGTGGCTGCCATCGGACCTCCGGACCTTTGCCGATCTTTCAAATTGCCAAGTCCGAAACATTCAAGGGATTAAGCCCCGAGAAACTGTACAAAGTCATGATCTTGTAGGCGATAGCAGTCGAGCGCGACGATATGTAGTCACTTAAAACAGCATGCACAGGCCGTTGCGTATATTAGTAATTCAATTGCGAGTGCTTCTTTATACGGGAAGCTGACATGTGGCAGGTGTCTATTATCGGCTGGACTCCGTGCATGGTTGCAGGGTTAGTCACGTGAGTTTAAAGCTGAAGTGGATTTTATTCTCGCTTATCTTGCAAGCATTTGCCTCTCTGATTTGGTATAACGCAAGTGATGACGCCATGAAGAATCATAAAGGGCAAGAGGAGCTCCCGGAATGGGCGCAAGAAGGGGAAGAAGAGTTGCCTGAATGGGCGCAAGAAGGGGAAGAAGAGTCGCCTGAATGGGCGCAGGAGAATGACGACTTGCCTGAATGGGCACACGAAGGAGAAGGTGGCGATGCTAGCTTCGGAATTGGGGGAATGGTCAATTTTGCCCGGATGCGCGAATTCGAGCGGGACCACGCGGATCGGCGTCTCCACAGACCCTGCCCGGGATGTGGCCGATATCAAATGAACGACCAATCGCCCAAGGAAGTCTACAGCTCTGAACAACGGCTCCGGTGGAAAGAGTCCGGGTGTTTGTCTTGCTACGCGATATGGCAGTGTTCCCTGGCCGTGCGGAAGGACGTGGTTCGAGTTTCTGGAGACCTCGTGTGGTTTGCGAGGGAGAACATGGACGTCCTGAAAGTGCGGCTTTACAATGAAGTCGGTCGGTGACTACAAATCTCCCCGGCTATCCAAGATTGACACGAATTCTCATGATACCGAGTATAGGCACGAAAGACCCAGTATTGCAATTTGGATCCTCCAGGCACGTGGCGCCGAGAGCCGACTCTCAAGAAACTTTAAATTGCGCCAAAGAATGGCTCGCGTCGTGTTCGAAATATCACGGTCTTTGCGGCTTGGATACGGCGCCTATACTCCCTACGCGAGTCCTTGATGTTTCTCAGCCGAATCCTTGCCTTCTACACTCCGGGGGACTAGTAGCCCCTTATGCTGCTCTTAGCCACAGCTGGGGCAAATCGCAGCCTTTGAGAACATTGAAAAACAACGTCGTCAGCCACACGAACGGTATCGCGATCGAGTCTGTACCTAGGACATTTCAGGATGCGATTCGAGTTACACGGCACCTGGGTATTCGCTATCTCTGGATCGACTCACTATGCATCGTCCAAGACGACGGGGACGACTGGGCCAAAGAAGCGACCAAGATGGCGGATTATTACACTGGCGCCGAGGTAGTCATCGCGACTTCGTCATCTACGGGGTGTACGCAAGGATTCCTCGGGGCCCGACCAGAGATACTCAAAGGCACCTTACAAATTCCCCAGTATAAAGGCTCGCAAAAGCTGCTTCCACTCCACTTCCGTGAGGCTTTATTAGGGGACAGCGGCAGTATAGTGAGACAGGTCGGCTACCAGCAGGACACACTTGGGACTCGGGGTTGGTGCTACCAGGAGCACTTGCTAGCCAGGCGATATCTGTCTTTCGGCCGGCGCGAGCTGCTCTGGGAATGCAATGCGGCATGCCACTGCGAAAGTTCCGACGTTTCGAACCCAGACCTGGGCATAGACGCCGAAAACACCGGAACCGGTAGCGATCACGACTATAATCTCTCGTTGGTTCTATCGCGATCTTCCAAGGCAGATCTGTATAAGTTCTGGATGGTCAAAGTCGTGCAACACTACGCCCATAGGAGCCTGACGAAGTATACCGATCGCCTCGTGGCTGTGCAGGGTGTGGCAGCAGTTCTAGAAAAGTATTTGGAAGATGAGTACGTCTATGGCATTTGGAAGGGGGACGCACTGTGGGGTCTCAGCTGGTCGACCAGAGCCGATCCCGGGGCCACGGGACCTCCCGTCCCGCTCGACATTGCACCGACTTGGAGCTGGGCATCCTTGTACGGGCGCGTCGTATATGGTCTCTGGCCCGAGAGGACCTGGAGCGTCGAGTTCCTGGGGTTTGGTTCGCCAGAGGAGAAACTGGAAGCGAACCGTGCCTCTCCTCTAAGCATTGAGCTCAGAAGCCAGCTACTAACCGCTCATTTGGAAACCGCAGACGATGACATAAACCCGTTGAGGTTGGTTCTGCAAGATAAGGGCCGAGACGCCGGTCTATCCACTACGGACGTCTTTCTCGACACTCCTTGTCAGCGTATCCTCGTGGGAACTCCAGACGGCGATACAATCGAGACAGCAAATAGAGTCGCCGCAAGCACTTGTACGAGTGGCGAACAGGAGCAGCGACCGAAGTGGGTTACGAACGACCAAGGAACCGTAACAGTATGGCTTCTCCATCTCTATAGCAACAGCCACTATCTCCATTCCGAGTTCCTCGTCCTTGGACGGTCGAGTTCCCATTCGGGAGTGTACGAGCGCATAGGAATATCGAATATTGGACAGACCGTGGCGAGATACAACCAAGTCCAACGCATTATCGAAAGCTCGCCTGAAAAAGAGATATCCATAATATAAATACAATTTAACTGGCATAGCCCGTCAGCTACCACTGTCCGTTACTGTAAATGTTTCCTAAGCGTCGAAGAATATCTCTGGCTTCGGTCCGTATCTCCTCGACCAAGTCACCGGCATCTTTGACGCTGTGCACCAAGCCCACCGCAGCTCCTGCGTAAGTGGCCAGCCTGCCCTCTGGGCCCCATCCCTGATCACCGGAGCGCTCCGCTTCATCATGCAGTCGCTTCAACTCGTCAAATTCCACCCCAGCCTGGAAGTCGTGCCAGCTCTGGTTGATTATGCCTCGGGGACTGTATTGTTCCGGCCAACCCGTGGTGCCCCGCAGTTGATTGTATAGCATGGTCCTGGTCGTGCAATGGGCGCCGTCCCTAGCACGCACAACCTCGTCTCGGTAGCCCTTCGTTATGCGTGCCTCCGTAGACGCCAAAAAGCGTGTACCCATGGCGACGCCAGAGGCTCCTAGGGCCAAGGCCGCTGCAACACCCCTCCCATCCGCGATGCCGCCGGCGGCTATCAGTGACATCCCGGACTCACGGACGGCATCGTGGACTTCGGGGAGTAAGCTCATGATACCTAGTCCGTCTTTCCGTCCGTGACCACCTGCTTCAGCACCTTGCACCACCAGCACCTCCGGGCGAGCTCTGCTTTGGACACACTCTACGGCTTCGGCAACGGTTCCAATCTGTACCCAGATTTGAATCCGGGGCGAAGCCTGACGCAGGCGTGTTGTCCACTCGTCGAGCTCCGGCTGTCCCTTGCTAGGTGCAAACAGCCAAGCCGCGCAGGGTCTATACTGGTCGACTGCACGTACGGCGACCTCAATATCACCGTTCCATAACTGAAAACCGACGCCAATGGGCAGGGTTTCGTCGAATGAAAAGTGGATCACTGGGTTGTTTACTGAAGTTCGGCCAAGAAGCTCTCGGACTGTAGCTAGATCTGCATTCGTATCATCCGGTTTCACGCCTGGGCCAATGAATCCCAAACCCCCAGCTTTGGAGACTTCGAGCGCAAGGTGAGGTCCGGACATTACTCTCATTGGCGCAGAGATGATGAATGGCGGCTTCATCCACGGAAAGCTGATTCGGGTGCGTCCGGGGCCGGGCCCGAGCGATTGCCGTATAGCGTTCATCTGTCGTTATTTAGCGATCACGTCCTCAAGCATCACTCCAAATACTAACCGTGTGCTCCCTGATATGACTGCGTGTATCACGTCTAATTCTGTTGTATCTTCGACTTTACGTTCTGCTCCATAGTTCAGCAGCAGCTACTATTATCGTATGTTGTCGGTGATGGATGGATTGTGTGGATTCCATTCGTTTGCTATTGTCCTTCCTCGGATATGACCACTGTTTACTTACGTAATCGGCAGATCACCCTTGCAGTACCCCGCGAAGAATATTTATTGCAAGATGCCACGGTGCCACCCACCAAGCCAACCTTTCTGACAACTCCAACAGCAAAATACAGAATACTCTGGCCTAAGCGATTGCTGCGGATACAGTCACTTAATCATTTATTCGACCGAAGTCATCGATTACTCTCTCACCAAAGACTGTTAACTCACAGCATTGTCACTTCGTAAATTCCCAGCTTCTCTCGCAGTGTATTATGATTCTAGGACCCTGCTAATTTGGCTACGTTCTTGGGCTCAATGTACCATTAACCTCTGCTTGTCAAGGTAGATTAAAACCCGTCAGGTTGCAGACTATACTTGGAGGCCTGGGAACCACACGTACATATATATATATATATAATATATATACAGCAGATGTGGGTCATCTTACCCCTATCCTAACCCCTATCCCATCACTGTTTTCCTGAGGCGTTCACAATCAGTGCCCAGAACTGCCGTGTCACTCTCGAAATAAGTGCCATGAGTTGATATCGTTTAATGAAATCCATGGGCTTGCCATTGTCAATATGGAGGACACAGTGATAGTTATCATTATAGCTTTTAGTGTGTGCATGTACCCTGTAATAAGGGGCGGCCTCAGGGCCCAGAGTTACTATCTAGGGTCAAGACCTCAGCTCCCGACTGTTATGAATGCAATTCGCCTTGAAATCAACATTTGCGTTGCCACTGCCTAGTGGATAAATTCAAGGAAGCCTCGAAGACAACACATTTAGCCTTCAGCACTCATGATCGTAAGGATTTAAGCGGCCAGAATGTCAAACGTCTTTGGCGTGTGTAGTAATGAACAGTTTACTTATGTAGAACTAGCGTCAACAGCTCAGCCATGTGCCTAGTGCATTCTCACTCCTCCGCCTCAACCCCCTTAATGAACGTGACTTTGCCGTGGCAAGAGACCAAAACTCCAAAAAATCCCTCCCGGAACCGAAATCGTTCGCGCGCGAGTCAAAGCCAACACGGGAAGTCGGTCGTATCCTTCTCTTCTCTGCAAGTCTAGCTCTTCCCCAGGAACGACTAAAAAGTGAGGGGATAAAACTTTGCATCAAATCGACACCGAGTCATCTACGGCCGCAGTGTACATGTCCCTACAATTGCAACCAGAGCACCCTCCGTAAGCACTATGACTCTCTCTTAGAAGAAAGCCCCTTGGACGACTCTGCTTTGGAAGACTCTCCCTTGGTCTGTTGCGGTCTCGGCTTGACAATCAACGTGTAGTCCCGATAGGCCTTGATCCTCCTGCGCTCGAAGTCGATGGCCAGAAGCGCATCCATCATCTTCCGGTGCGCCGCCGCTAGAGCGAACTCGATTTCGCTCGGCCTTGCGCCGGGCTTGCGATTCTCCTTGGACTCATCTATCTGGCGCTGGATTTGGTCGCGCCACGAGGGCCATTCCGATATGACTTCGTCTTTTTTATGCATGACGATCTCCTCGGAAGCGTTGATAAGCCACTGCGCGGCGATCCAGAGCACATCGAAGTGGGCCTTGGTCCGCTCCGGGTTGTCGAAGTACAGCTTGACGGCGGGATACGCGGCCGCGACCTTGGTGGACTTGGTGAGGAGTCTGTCCTTGCTGTCCAGCCTCAGCAGAACGGTGTGGAAGAATCTGTAGCCCTTCATCATCGCCTTGGTGAATACGGGCCCGGCAAAAGGATCCAGGTTGCCGTCTACTGGGAGTTAGCCTGCACGCTCCGAGCTCGCTTAGTAGAGGGGACAAGCCCACCCCGGCAGACTTCCGTGACGCAGTCATTCAGTGTAACCACATCCGCAAAAGGCACCGTCTTCAGACTTTCCTCCCTGCTCACTGGATCTCTCTCGATGATCTGGAACTTCTCCGTGACGCACATACGAACGAGTTCATACGCCGAGCTAACGATGACCTCCCCCTTCTTGCGAGATTCTTGGATGTCCTTACTGACCTCGTAGATCATCAGCTTCAGGACCGCGGTCACCAACCGGTCCGCTATGCACCAGCGCGTCAGCCAGGGCCATAGTCATCCGCAACAGGGCAGAAAACCCACTCTGGAAATTTGGGTTGATATGTTTAGTTGCCTTGGTGCGTTCGCAGATCTCAGTCGCGAGGAGGATTAGATCAGCTCGCTTTGGGACTCCTACGCCCCGCATGTTATTCAAAATCGGGCCTTTCAATTTGTCGTAAACCGCCTCTTTCTCGTCGGCTGGGAGCGCAGAGGCACACTACGAAGAGTTAGTGTTGCCCTTGTAGGACGAACTAGAGGTGAGAGGTCAAGGACGTTCACAGAAGGCCCAAATTAGGACCCTGATGGAAATACCGATAGGGGTCTAATCTGTGGAGGGATACTAACGACGCAGTCAATGTCGATCTCAACATGGGGATCAAGGATTGTATTGAGGATAGAAGGAGGTAGAACATCTCGAGATATCACATGTCCCTCTTCGTTAAACATGTCGGGTGTAATCATCTTGGGCGAACGTCGTAGGAAGAGTGTCAACTGCACGGCTGGCCAAAATAAAGAAAGGCGGAATGGTAAAAATTCGGGGGAAGAGAGTACGTCCCTGATACTTCAGAGGTTGGTGTGTATGTGAGAGTCGAGGGAGAGCTCAGGACATGCATCGAGGAAGAGGCACCAGAAATTTGTACATAATTGAAAGGCGAACAGATTGAAGCGAATCACTGGTCTGACCTGACCTGTAACTGAATGTAGGGGTACTGAGATTCACGCGAGAAGAGAGAGTAAGATCATCCGAAAATAGGAGCAGGGCAAACACTGGAACCGGTGCCTGATAGGTACAGAGTCATCACCGCCCATTAGGAATGATGCGGAGGAATCATGGTTTGCCTACATCGAATCACCTAATGCCAGAGATAAACTACGATGAACGGTTTCATGGGGGTCGAGTCCAGCCGGTTCATCTGAATCTAACCGTGAGTGAAATGGTACACAAGTTATAGATAGTCTCATCGAGTCCCTGATTTGATCATGCAAGTCTTTGTAATCTTGGAGTCATTCTACTTTATACATTACATAATAGAAACCCGCCTTGGATAGCCCAGGTCGAGTAATATTACCGCCCTTTGCAGAAATTCATCTATTATATACACGAAATCAAGTTCGAGGACCACATACCTTGGGGGGTACATACAACAACCCATCACCGTCGTCATCATCACACTCTCGTTCCCGTTCCTCACTCATCACTCTTTTACACGTCGTCTAATCAATGCTTGCCGTACGAACCGCCGGGTCGGTCGTTAGGATGTCCGAGACCCAGGCACGACGCGATCTTGTAGAAGACATCGACGTTGTTGTAGACGCCGCCGAAGGTCTCCTGGCAGGGTCCCTGCGCGAAGACGGGGACGTCGGTCAGGGAGTGGACGCCTACGGCCTCGCTCGTTGGCAGGGTGCCGTTGACGATAAGCCCGTCGGGCGACTCCTCGGGGTTAGCGAAGTAGTCGTCCTCCTCGAACCCGGGCATGGGCGAGGTGGGCTCGCGCGGGCCGCGGCGGCGCACGCGGTAGTCCTCGCGGATGTCCGGGTGCGCGCCGGAGCCGCTGGCGATGGTGTAGCGGGGATCCCAGTTAACAGGGAAGTTTGGGCCCGTGCCGTAAGACACGCCGCCCGCCTCCTCCGTGTACTGCGAGAGCCCCGACTGCTCGTAGATGCCGACGGCCCTGCGCTTCTGCCGGTCCCCCTTCGCCTCCGCCAGGTACTTGGTGTCAGCGTTGCCGAAGACGTCGAAGCCGTGCCCGTGGTCCGCAGTGACGAGCACGAGGGTACTGTCGAGCTCGCCGATGGCCTTGAGGTGAGCGACGGTGGCGCGCACTGTGTCGTCGAGTTCCAGCAGGTCGCCGAGGGCACGGTCGTAGTCGAGCGCGTGCATCTGCTTGTCGATCGAGGCCGCCTCGGACATGAGGAAGAAGCCGTCTTCGCCGCCACGCTCGTGCAGGATATCGATGGCCTTAAGGGTCATTTCCTTGAGGCCCGGCAGGTCGAGCGCAGGGTCGTCGGATCCCGTGGGGCTGTTCTCGAAGCTCTCGAGGTTCTCGGTGAAGACATTGCGGTCCAGCCACACGGGGAAGTGCGACTGGCAGAAGATACCCAGGGCTTTGCTGCTGTTGCCGAGCTCGAGAAGAGACGTCTTGTTCAGGCTGATTTCGTAGCCGGCATCGGCGAACTTGGCGTAGTAGTCCTCGCCGTTGTAGCTTCCGGAACCCGGAACGAATTGCTCGGCACCGCCACCAAACCAGACATCAGGGCCGCCCTGGTTAGTCCAGCTATAATTGGAAAGGCCATTCAGGGACATATCCACAAGCGCGCCATAGTCATACCGCGATCGTGAGTGGCCAGAAAGGGCGATAGGAGTAGCATCGGAGATAGCGGCAGTCGAGACCGCACCCCAAGCAGAGTCCCAGACGCGAACCAACAACTCGACAATCGTTTCTACCTTCGGGTCATCGAAATGGTCCGGCGAGGAGTCAGCATAAACGCCCATGGCGTTTACAGTGCTCTTGTGCCCAGTGTACAAAGCGGAAGCGGAGTTGGCACTATCAGTGATGAAACTGTCAATCGAGTGAGTCTGCGCCAGGTTGTTAGTTCAATGAATGGCCTCAACGCTATATAGACGGGATTTAGAAGCTAACCATCTGATGGCCTAGAACCGGGAACTGGTCCATCTGCAGCAGGCTCTGGTATTTGCCGTTGATGCTCTTGTGGGCCAGAAGACGGGCCGCAGTGATCATGTTGGTGGTCATACCGTCGCCTACGGGTTACACAGTTAACAACCGTCGCGGAATAAGTTCGACCTCGGGGGAATGCGCACCAATGAACAGGATGACGTTCTTCGCCTTCTTCTTCGTGGCAAGAGGTCGTACGACCCAATTGGCAGTGGTCGTCTTGTCGCCGTAGTAGTGAAGCGTAACTTCATAGTCGCCAGGCTCATATATGGCCAGCTTGCGGTAGATTTTGGACGCGACGTTGACCACCGACGGGGTGTCGGCATCCTGGGCGAAGAGGTCTTCGTACCACGAGAAGTCCCACTTCTCCAGCTCAGGCTCCGAGATGTCGAAGAACTCGGTGATGCTCTTGGCCTCCCCACCCTCCTTCTTGATCGTCACGGAGAATTCCTCGTCGGGGACGCCGTCGTTGAAAGCCTCCGAGCCGTTGACCGGCGCGTGGACCTCGAGACGGAGGTCGAACAGCTGGCCGGGCAGGAAGTCGGACTGGTCTGGTGGCAAGACGCATCCCAGGGTCGGGCACGATCCCAGCCGTCGGAAGGTCTGAGCAGAAGCGAGGGACAGTAGAGCTGCCGTAGCGGCAAGGGCGCTCGCCTTGCCGATCATCCTGGCTGGTTGACGAGGAATTGACTAACAAGTGTGTCTCAATTCCGCGAAATCGTCAAGCAAAAGCCCTGGGCAAGAGGGGACGGATCTCGAGACACCAGGATCGCAAGAGCTGGATGTCCAGCTCATTAAATAGAGCAGGTCAAGCCTGTCATTATAGTGGGACATCAGGCATGTCACTCATGCATCATGCCATTGAAGCTGCAAGTGGAAGACAGGCCCGTCCAATCGGCTGCGTGCTTTTCTTACCCGCAGTTCCTCGGTCAAATCAATTGGGAATCGGATCAGCGTCCATATGGCACAGCGAGAAACCAATTTGGCGGGGCCCGGGAGCGCGTTTCATTGGCCATGGACACGACGGCAAATGAACGACGGACTACCATATCGATCAGTAAAGTTTACGATAACTCCCACGGGGCAGGGTGCAGAACTAGGGGACTCGCTGGGAGCACGTGCTGATTAGAGTTCCAGTTCAACCGGGTTAGAATAGGGCGACTTGGTACATTTGCTCAGATGGAGGATCCCGTAGGCTGGGAACCAGTGGGCTCTGGCGGCGGCGATCCAGGTGTCCTATGCAACGCGTGATTAAGGATGTACCACCGTAAACTGCATTGGATTTACATCATAAGCTTTCCTCTTCCGCTCGACATAGTTCAGCTGAATGCAGGTAACAGGCTACAAAAGAGCTGTGAGGTCGGCATACTTGGCACCGCAAAGACTCGATTCGAATACTACATCGTTCAGCTTTGTTGCCCCTTTGGATGTAGGTCGTTCAATCTATCAGCCTGCAAGGCCCCACGACAATTCTGGGCACAGTTGCGGGGACCACGGGAAGAAGCTTGATCGAAAACGTGGGCGGATTCGAGAGCGTTGATTGGTTGATTTTCCATTAAAGCCGAACTAACTAGCTGCCTGAACGGGGATAGCTTCAACCGCATATTGAAGGTTTATAGTTTATTGTTTTGTACGCAGTACGCAGTTTGAAGTGCAAGATACGCGTCCGGCATAGGTACGCTCCGCTCTGTAGCGCGAAGTGACCGGAATTTGTACGGGTCTGGCAGAGTAGATGTGCCAATAGGAGTAGGACTCCAGAGAAGGACTCTCCATACACGCAGACCCTTAGAGTTCGGAGTTCGGGTTGCCGTACTTTCACGGGCTACTCAAGCCATGCCGACAGGTTTTCCGCCAAGCCACAATGAACGCTAGTTCGACGCTGCCTGCTGTGTAAGCAGTTCCGCACCCACCTCCGACTGGTCCGTCCAAATTGAGGCCCAATAATGAAGACCGGCAGCCGCACTTATATAGCGTATGGGGTTCCAGCTAAATTGGCGTCATCGATATGGCGAGACTCGAGTTGCCCTTCGTCCTGACCCCATTGATGCAATGAGATCTCGCACGTGGGCAGGCGCTCTATGGAAGTCTCGGCCGCGTTCGAAATTCATATGCTTCCAGTGGCAGTCCGAAGGCATGCAGACAACATCAGGAAAGCTCACTCGTTTACTTCGGCGAAGCCTTTCCTATGTAACTCCTGGGAATTGGCTTCAGGAACAACCGGGGTCTCGCTCCCCTCGGCGGCAGCTCCCGTCACTGCGAGTCCCGCCATTTCGGCAGCGATTGTCGGGTCTCCTGTCCCGTCGGCATCGTACTTTTCCCAGGCAGGTCGGTTGATTTTAGGTTGTCCGCCCTCGGTTTTAAAGTGGTACCCTCGAGCCCGAGGTCTCTCCCCTGTGCCTTTCGGCAGTTCGGAATCGTAAACCCTGAAAAACGAGTCAACGTTCTCTTCGAAGGTGGAGGGCTCTGCTGCTATGGTCGAACGAATTCCGGCGAAGAACTCGCTGATGACAAAGTGGTTATGGATCTGCAATAAGGTCCAACCGAGCATTTCTTTGGCGTTCAGTAGATGTTGAAGATAGGCACGGTGGTGCTTGGTGCAGGCATAACAGCCGCACCCGTGCTTCAGGGGCATCAGAGATACTTGATGGTCCTGGGACCACATGTCGATGCCAAGCGGGAGCACTTTCTCTGTCTCATCCGAAGACGGCGGAGGAAAGGAGAAGGTGAGAGCAACTCCAGCGTCCGATATGGTATTGACAAACGGTACCGTGAATATATCGACACCTAGCCGCACCTGCCTCAGAATTTCTTGTGGTGCAACGAGGTAATCCAAGGATAGTCGTGGAAGAGGTCGCAAAGCACTGTAGTCTGCCAGATCAGGGAGGATGTCCGTGTCATAGACGGCCAAGCCTGATAAGCCGTCGATGTAATCCTCTGCCAGGCGGTTGAGGTAGTCCCATTGCATAGGATAGGGCACCGGAAGGAGAGGCGCGAAGACATGGGTATCCGGCGGCTTGCTACTCTCGTCTGCATTGAAGGCCTGGAAGAATTGGGCCAGCCACTCCTCGGTCCTCTCCACCATGCGAAGCTGTCTCTTAGCGTTTGGGATCTTCTGTTTAGTTTCTCCGTATCCGAAAGTGAGGTCCGCGAGCGGGATGGCGATGTCAGGTTTTAAGGTGCGAATAGCTTGACAGTATGCCTGATTCTTGAGCGTCTGGAACCCTGTGGATGTATATACGGAGATGAAATGCTGACCATTTCCCATGGGAGCAGTCACAGCGGGATGCCTTCGAGCACCGAGGACTGTAGTCATCGATGATGGCATAGCAGTGAATGCGTCAAGCGGGCTTTTACCCTCCGCCGTCATATTGAAAATAGCGGGTGAGACCCTCTTTGGTGAAGTTTCCATGACTGCGTAACGTTAGTTCTACCCTTATCACGATACACAGTTGTACGTCAACTTACAATCTTCAAGTGCCATGTATGTCCCTGCGAATTGTGTATGCCTGGCCAAAACATCCGGCGTTATGTGAGGCACCGCTCCTCGAGATGTGAGCCCGAAAAAGTTAGGAGTATCGACATGTTGGCTCTTCGGCAACGACAACCGGCCAACTCTTGCAGCACCCTCAGCGACATTTTTCACTACCTTGAATACCATTCCGCTCTCTCCCTGGTGACTGCCCATCCTGCTGTTTTTGACTCTGATCGGTTTGGCTGAGTGGATGAGTCAGTATTAACGAAGGTTGGGATGACACAAAAATCGAGCAAGTTAAGCAACCGACCGCCCGGCCCCGGTGCATAAACCACAAAAGATAAACTTAAGGACGGTATTATATTAGGTGGCTTTCTTTTTCCAGCTACAAAGGCTGTGTCTCAATATCCCCCGACTCGAGATTAACGTGGCTAAGAGGCCGAAGAAAATGTGCTGATTGCACGCCTGGCGTCGGGCAGTAGGCGCAGTCTTGGCAGCTGACATTTCAAGGCTGCTGAACTGGAGGCTTGTACTCCGTATTCGGTGAGATTTGGGACTTCGAGGACCTTACACTGCATATATAGATACTGCATGTTATTCTGTTATGCGGCTTTAATGCATGTATGGGATATCTACAACTTAACGAAGTACATGGGAGATATATCCTTAGCGTCATCGCATGAAGTCCTAAGACCCTGTGTTTACGTGAATGTATAAAACGTATTGAACGAAGCCTACCATTCTCCGTGTCTCTGCATAGTCCATATATATCCTCTGTTGCTTCGTAAGATCCCATTCATATCAGTGTCCAGCCCGTCGGCTCATGTACAGTAGCTACGTAGCTAACCTCGAAAGGCTTCTCCACAGCTCTTGTAACGTGCAGGAGAAAGCTGAAGCCTCCGGGCCAATTACGAGAAGAGATCATTAATGCCGTTAATTTCCCTGCTGCCTACTTCGTATTCGTACCTTATCGTCGTTTGCATACACCACAACACTCAAGTACCCGCCCCGCACACCTTGTCGTCTCCGGCGGGCTGAGCAGGATCTCGGTCTGGCCCGTCGATGGCGCGTTAATCGCCAATAGATATGTTTGCGTCAATATCTAGCATTATATAGCAACAGGTGCAGCTGCATCCTATTCTGTGAAACGGACAACTACAGGGCTGTTTTCTATTACGCGTCCCCCCGCCTGGGCGCCTCACCTATGCCAAGTCCGTTTCATCCGAGGCCGAAGCATGCTGACGGAGGGCTCGTCGTAATCCACAACAACTACCACCATGAGCAGCAACCGGCTTGGAGAAGATCGCGCGCTCTCGCCCGATGTAGAGATAGAACAGCCGCAGGAGAGCCAGAACTACGCGCCGCACCCAGACGCTCCGATCAACAGTCGCGCCCGTCTCGATTACGACGAGGACGACTCATCATCCCTCGACGACCCTTCGCTTCCGACACCCCGATTCATGCAGGACGAAGGCGCCTGGAAGCGATGGAGGTGGGTGCCGCCGTCAATTAGGCGGGCAGGTCGGGCAGTCGTCAATTGGACCCGGGGACCACAGAACCCGACGGTATGGAAGATCGAGCCAGTCTTCCCCCGTGTCCAACATGCGCCTTTGCGGCTTATGGATAAGTTCCTGCCGAGAAAGAGACATCGGGTCTATTTGTACATGCTCTACGTCTCCCTGTGGGTGGCGATATTCGCCATTGTCATGTGGAGGGGTCAGGCCGCCACCGAGATCCCCGTTTGGGGTAGGCCCTCGTCCGTATCGTGCACCGCTACGCACTGGTCGCGGAACAACGCGTGCGGACTCGATGGGATGGACTGCCGCCCCTTCAACGGGTCCGGCTTCGCTTTCAGGTGTCCCGCCGACTGTGCCGGCGTACAGGTTCTCAACCCGCGGGCCGTGGGGGCTCAGGAAGTCGTCTACAGGCCGTTGGTCATAGGCGGCCCGCCCGACCCCGCCAGCGACCGAAATCCCGTGTACAGGGCCGACTCTTTCATCTGTGGGGCTGCTATACATGCTGGCATCGTTTCCAATCAGCACGGCGGCTGTGGTGTTCTGGAACTCGTAGGCACCGAACAGGAGTATGTCAGTTCCACTAGAAATGGGATTGAGAGCATCCGGTTCGACTCCTACTTTCCCAAGTCTTTCACCTTCAATCAGGACATCGAATGCAGGGCCACAGACGTCAGATGGTCATTGCTAGCCCTCACGGTCGTTTTCACCGTGTTTCTAGCCCTCTTTACCGCCTCGCCGGGGGTCTTTTTCTTCTCGACTTTCATCGCGGTATTCTGGGAAGTCGGTATGGCCTCCGACCCCCCAAACTACACGACCATACCAGGCCTATTCTCCGATATAGTGGGGAAGTTCCTCCCCGCAATGTTCTGCGCCTGGGTATTCTATGACAAGATGGGTGTTCGACGCACGCTCGACGGCTTGACCGCACAGTTTGAGAAGGCCGTCCTGTGGCTCGGTGGGTGTTGGGTTGGAGCCCTGTCCAACCGCACCTTCGACTTCATCCCGATCCAACGCCTAACAGGGCACGACCTCGAGCAGCAGCCGGGCGCGAAAGCGGCGCTGGCCATCATAGTCATCGTCCTGGTCGCCATCTTCGCCCTGCAGGTCTGGGTCTTCCGACAGGAGGGTCGACTTATTCCTTTCCTCAAGCTGTACCTCCTCTTCATCGTGGGAATCGTCGTCTGCCTGCTCCTGCCGAACATCAACCTGCGCCTCCACCACTACGTCATCGCCCTGCTGCTGCTGCCAGGCACGGCCGTGCAGACCCGCCCATCGCTGTTGTACCAGGGCGTCCTCGTCGGGCTCTTCATCAACGGCATCGCGCGCTGGGGCTTCGACCCCGTGCTGCAGACGACCGTGGCGCTGCGGGGCGACGGGCAGGTCGGATCCCCGCTGCCCGTGCTGCTGCCGCCCGTCATCAACGCCACCTTCCCCCCTTCCATCGCCTTCCGCTGGGAGTCCCCGCCCAGCCCGCAGTACGACGGCCTCAGCGTCCTCGTCAACGACGTGGAGCGGTTCCGCGGGTTCTTTGGCGACGAGGGGTCGAGCGACCAGTTCGTCTGGACCCGCGATAACGGCAACGGCAGCGGTAACGCCCTCGACGAGTACTTCCGCTTCGCCTTCATGGACGGCACCGTCGCCTACGACTACACCAAGGCCGGCATCTGGAATGCCGACCTCGAGTGGATCGAGCCCGAGCCCGGGCCCTCGAAAATCCGGAGGCGGGACGGGGTCGAGGATGATGATATACATCGGGTATCCAAGGCGCTGCATAGGCGGGCCTTGTGATTGGCATAGATATTTGGATCGATATCAGAGTTATATAGATATACTCTCATAGATACATTAGCAGTAAATGAAATGGATATACAAAGGTTACACTGCACATACCTCGACACCGTATCGTGACTCGCATCACGCAGCCTACATGGATATTTCCGCAATTGCCTTTCTGACCTACAGATTGTGGGCGATCATCATAATGATATGGATCTGATAGCGAACTCTACCGTCACAGGAACGTCCCCATGGTACCTACGGGCTTTATCAATCGGAGGGACCCAGCCGAGATACAGTCTAATCTGGAGCCACATGGTGATCGGATTACTGCACTCCTCGCCCTCTCGCCCGGACGCGGGATGGCGCAGTTTAAGCAGCAGTAACACCAGATCCTCGTATCCACGTGCCGTGGGGGAATTCGACGATTGATCAACTTCTCTCATATGTCAACGTAGCTAATCAGAAACAAACAAGTCGTTCGTTCCTCCATGACTTTTACGGGCGGTAAAATACGGCGTGATTCGGCCACAACTTGAGGATTGAAGATGGTTGCAGGACGAGACAATGAGGTGAACACTATTACATCATTCTTACGACAGCACACTCCACGATAACTTAAATGAGTTTGACTTTCGCATTCCTCATGTGTGGACTATCATTAGGAGCCCTCTAGTGTACAAGCCATTTGACGTTTCCTTCCATCGTCAATTCATCGTAGAAACCATTCGTGATGAGCAAAAAACTCCTGCTGTCAAATCATGCGGCGCTGTGATACTGACCGAAAAGCGCAGAACAGATCACGGAGTCATATCGCAGTGATGCGAGTATCCCATTTAGCTGTCGTTGCCGCCGCCGCTGCTCAGACCACCCTTGCGACCAGCCTCACGGGCCTTCTCGCTGCCGGGCTCGAAGGAACCAGAGGAGGCATGGCCACCCTTCGAGGCGATCTCACGCTGTTTGCCTCACGTTAGACTCGGGTCTTCACCTGTGGCATGGTGCGTCATTTTAAACTTACCTGCTTGTCAGGGTCCATGCTGGCGAAGCCACCCGAGTGGCTGGACTGGCCGCCCTTCGAGGCGATCTCTCGAACTTCCTCCTTGGGTCTAAGGACACCACGTTAGTTAACCCGCGTGAGGTGAAGGAAGTGCGAAGTGTCAATTGATATGGGGACTCACCGGTTGGCGAAGTTGCCGGGATTGCCGCCGCCGGCGTTGCTGTTGTGGCCACCGGCGCCGCTGTGGCTGGCCTGGCCACCCTTGGAGGCGATCTCGCGGACCTCTTCCTTGGGGCTGGGAAATTGAAATGTTAGAGGACTGGGAAAATTTCGCTGGACTGGGCTTAATGTGTGGAAGCTTACCGGTTGGCGAAGTTTCCGGGGTTGGTGTTGTCAGTCATGGTGATTTGTGTTTTGGGGGGTTGTTAGGTTTGAAATGGGTCTGAATGATTCGTTTGGGTTGAAGATGGTGTTTCTTGATGCAGAGCGGTTGTTATTGTTGTTGTTGTTGGACTGGAAGGTGGATGGGATTGAACGGAAGCGGCAACTGGTATAAATATTCGGACGGGCAGTGACAGAATCACATCAACCAGCCTTGAACTTGGTAATTGCGAGGCTGACAATGCCCTTTCTTTGGCAATGACGTAATGGCAATGTTGCATGTTTCAGTGGCTGCTTGTCGTGATCTCATACAGTATATGTGATATCATGATTGCATCAATCGCCCATCTAGTCCCGGGGTGCCCTCCGGCACGGACCGTGCGTGACGTTCACATTCACTAATAAACCCCACTTTTCTACCGGGCGTCCGGGATAGGTCCACTTGGGAGGTACGCTGCCAGCCTGCGAAGATAATGATCGTCCATATCTAGCATCACTGCGGCATGTCATTACCCCAAAGGTTCACAATATAACTTATGTATTATGTGCCTAGAACCGATTTTCGGGTTAAAGAAAGGACCATGATTTACGTCACTGGCGTAGGCAGAACGTGGGGAGATGGGAGATGATCAGGGGAAATGGCTCCGACTGTTCGTCGGTGACATGCGGTCAGTCTCCATCGTATCCTCATCCGGTAATGCATGCATAGGGACGACTTTCATGACGCATCGAGGTGGGGTAGCATCGAAGATTGTTCTACATACAGATGTGTTGTGGATTGGAAATTGGCCTTTGCCATCAATCCTCATATGGCATCCTATGTCCTCAGCTGTGATAAGACCTCACAATAGCAGGAGCGGCAAAACCGCTAACTAAAACAGAAATATGCTCCATAAGACGGTGGATGCATATAATTTGATTGGTTCCTCTGGACCTCTCTTCTAGGAGCACGAACCAGAAACGGCCCTACCCATTCTCATGATGTCGTATCGCAGCTGAGGACATGATCTTGGGGGAATATGTGTTGGTGATTACAATGATCCATCGTTTACTGCCTTGACTAAGTAAGTATCCACTGCTTGACAGGCACCTGATACTGCCTTTACCGCAGTCCTCCAAATAGGAAGTCTTAAGAACCTTAACCTCCCCTCGCCCCTGCCGCATAGGTACGCGACAAGTCTCCGTCATATGTATGCCATTACTCGCAGGTAGTCACCTTATAGTCCACAGTAGAATTGCCCTGACCCGGTATCTTGGGTTTGAAATCGAGGTAGACGAGCTGCCGAAATGTTAATGGCAGGAAATCCAAATATGCGTCGCATTCAACCTACCTCGCTCTTCTTAGGAGTCCATTCGCCATCCGTATCGCGGTAGAACACGATCTCGCCGGACCCTGCATCGCGGAACTCGGCCGTGGTGTGACTGAGCGCGCCTTCCGTGCTCCATTCGACCTTGTAACAGGTCGACTTGGTCACCATGAACGGCTTAGAGCAGCGGGTGTTGCCATCCGCGTCTTTGCATTTCTCGACAGCGAAGTCGAGGATGCTCCCTTCGGCGACGGTCGACGCTGTAGCTGCCTGTTAGTCAGATTCCAGGCGGACAATGTGGCGCGAATGAGGTTACGTTTGGTTGTCAGAGGGAGGCCTGCCAACGCTAGTCCTGCAGTCAGGACGCTTTGTGCGGACGGGATGTACATGGCTTCGATATGATGCGTGCGCGCGAATGAGATTTGGATGTCTAGATGCAAGGGAAAAGGTAATTTTGAAGTCGTTGGAAATCAATGTCTTCCAAGTTAACTTGGAAACTTGCTTGAGCCGGCCGAGTGTTCCTTGACGGTGAACCTTGTTTGGCAAGAACCTGCCCGCGCCCCGAGCGCTTCAACGTCATCAGGGTGTAAGCGTCATCAATCAGAGATAGAAGATTAGATCAAGCAGGCTAATCTCCCAGCCGATTTTAGGTAACAGCGAAACTCTCATGTGACATAACAGCAAACGGGGAGTCACTAACGTAACCAAGCTCCTAACATTCCTGTAGCATTCTTCAGCCCTATCGGCCAAACAAGGGGTTTCAGGGGAATACTCCGTTCGAGGGATCGGACTTTCATTGCCTCCGAACCTGAAATCATCTAGCCACCGGCCGGATCTTCAAAACAGACCTTGACTGGTCCGCCCTCTTGCACTACACGAGACTTCAAGCCCGGGTGGGAATTCAAGCCCGAGAGAAAAGACTCGATCTACGGGAACGGAGCCTTTTACTAGCTGCGCTGGGTTTGCTCAGGAGGGAGTTCCTAGGTGGGAGCTACCACTCGTCGAGATCGTGAACTACATGGGCAGTAATCTCACAACACCACCCGGAGAATGGGGAAGAAAGATGCGTACTCGGGAACTTTGACTAATATGGATACGTCGCTAATGGAACATGCCCCGGGACTATGCTACAAGGTGGGTGACCAAGATCTCGGCGGGCAACATGGTTTGAACTGTCAACGAGCTGCTGCTATGTCGGAGTTGTGGTATCCCTAGCTCCGATCCTGGCGTTATTGATTCGCAGCCCAATCAATGGAGACATTCAATCGTTTCAAGCGCGTCGAAAGAACTCAATACTTCATATAAAGCTCTAAGAGGTGAGGACACGAGAAATCTACAGAGAAACTCCCAATTACCCAGGCCGGCGGCGTTGAGGAACTTTCAATCCTCCCATTGCTGTTCCGGCTCCAGCCCTCTGATCAAGTTCGCCAGGTTCAGGCGAGTACTGTACAAGATGTTCTCCGTGAAGCCCAGCTCCCTGATATCGTCAGAGCCACCGCCGATATCCGAGTCCCCGCTGACCCTGCCCCTGGGCCGGTGATGCACGAACAGGCTGGGCACCACGGCGACGCACCGCATCCCGTCTCTGCGCAGCCGGCAGAGGTCGCTGAGGTGGTTGTCGAAGGGCTTGTGCTGGCCCTCGAGGCCGAGGTAGCGCAGCGCCTTGCGCGCGCCCGCGGCGCTCAGCGCGTACGCGAAGCTGCAGACGTTGTCGCCGGGGACGTAGACGACGCGCGTGCGCGGCGGGTAGTCGCGCCAGCTGAAGCTCAGGTTGCCGAGGACGTGGGGCTCCGGCGGCACCGTCGGGTCCCCGCGGATCAGGACCTGGCGGCCGTCGCGCTCCGCCTCGGGAATCCGCAGGTGCTCCGGCAGCTGCGCGTCGAAGGTCGTCGCGCACGACCCCAGCCACAGCAGGTCCCAGTCCCGGCCGTAGGGGCTGGGGGATGCTAGGGTCTGGTTGCGGTGGAACCCCACCTCCAGTGTCCGGGCGGCTGGTGCGAACTGCGACAGCTGCGTCTTCAGGTGTACGTCCCAGTCCATGTCGTCCTCCATAATCAGCGCCGAGGAGAGGCCGTCCTCCACGATGAGCCGGATAGCGTTGATGTGGCCTCGCCAGGACCCGAGGTTGGTGTCCGGCATCGCTTTGCGGTCCCACTCCTTCGGGTATGATGTTAGCGGCAATACGGGCGCCGTATCTCTGAAGTACTCACGAAAGGCAGTGCCTTGTCCGGAATGCTTGATCCTCGCACGCCGTCGATCCACGTCAGCCTGAAGCCCGTCATCGAAGCCATGAGGCTCAGCGCATCGCGCTTGTCTGATCTTTCGGGCAGCCCAATAACGAAGACCTTCTCGAACTAGTAGGCGAGGTTAGAGTGTGGGGGCATGGAAGCACTGAGACTGAGTTCCACCCCAGGGGAGAGGAATGCTGAGAGACTTACCCCGAGGGTCGCGTTGAAGACATCGGATCCCCCACGGTCGACTGCCGATTGGGTCCAGTGCATTAGGTCTATATGGGAGGAGACATATCCCCGAATCGATCTTGAGCCTAGCAGCAGGGAGCCTAGCGACAGCCACGTGGTACAGATGAAGAGCGCCGCGGCGGCCAGGAACAGAACCTTCGGGAAATCCTGCCCTGCGTACATCGTCCGCACAGGAAAGGGCTAAATATGCAATATCTAGACAAGGGCGTTGTGAAAGACGATTGCTGATACAGGACCCAGAACGACTAGCTGAGGTGAAGAATGCGTCAAGTTTGTTAACGCTATCTGCGTGTGTGTGGCTAAGGGCTTTTCCAGAAGACAGCGTGCATGTACATGGTGATGTTGTTTGGGTAGAATGCTGGACCACGAGCTGTTTTTGGGCCCCTGTAACATCTGTACTTAGGGAAACCGCAGTGTGTAGGGATACGACCTAGATGGGATCAAGATTGTACGGTAGGCAATCACGACGGAATCACGAGAGCTTAGCGTCCCCTTACGTTCCCTCCAGTCCTCCCTTCTGGATATTGATCTGATAAACAAGGCCACACAAGGACGGGTGTGCCCTGCTCGACTGGGCAAGTGCAAGCAAACATGAACGCTTTCCTTCTTCACAGACGGATCCCTCTGTAGGTTAAAAGACTCAGAAACGGACCTCAACCCACTCGTTCTTTCTCTGGTTAAGGGCCGCCCATGATGTTAGTCCACTCGAGCTGCACAGGAAAGGCGATCCATCTGGGACGGGGCGCTTCTCTAACACCCGCTGTTGTGACTTTACACACGGCCCCTCGAAGCAGCTACTTTCTGACGGGCCGGTCTATCCCCAGCGTTGTGTCGTCTTTTCTTTTTACTGATTGGGCTGATGGTAACGAGTCCCGATTGACACCATACAGGAAATCACCATGACACTTCGTACTGCTCAATCACATGCGGTGCGACGAGGGATATATGGTTCGTGCCGCATCGCATGGGGGTTCGGTCTTATTGTTATGCAAACAAGTCTTGCCCGATATGCAGGTTGGGCGAGTTTCTCCTGCTCGGGTCCGTATACTGATGGCCGGTAACGCAGCCTCGGCTTGCCGGTGGCACACGCAGTTGGTCGGATAACTTGGGTAATCACCCTGCAGCTTCACATCGTAAGCAAGCAACCCTGTAGTGTCGCGCACGAATTCATAGAAGTGGCCAGCACTGCTTGTCCAGCTGACCCAAGCAAGCGGCGAGAATACTTGAAATGAGGTTCAATCCGGCCTGAGCTTGACCGGCTTGCCTGACCCTTGGGAATTCGGGACATGGATGTTGGCCATTAATAGCTGACACTGAAGAATACAATAGCCCTCTAGAGCGACACTAGTAAGGGGCAGTAACCTCGCCTTCATGTGATCTTCTTGACCCTCTGCTCGTTCTTAAGCGCCTTCTGCAGCTGGGACACCTTGAATGTACGCCAGCATATCATATCAACAAGCCACTCGCCCAGCGTATGCCCGAACCACGTGGGCTTCGTCAGCCCTCCGTACCAAAACCAGTCGGGGCGACCGAACCAGGATCGCAGGAACAGCGGCACCTCGGGCTTCAGCGAGTCCGCCACCAGCCTACGGGCGTACTGGTCCGTGGGCATCGTGGAGTGGGTCTGGCTGAATGTAAGGCGCCACTGGAAAATGTCACGGGCACGCTGGTAGAGGCTGTCGGCGGGCAGTGTGCGGTGCCCGTGGGTGGCCGTGTTGCTCCGCGTCGTCCCCGTCATAGTGCACATTACGCGCACGCCGAGCGGGGCGAGCTCCATGCGCAGCGTGCGCGAGTAGCTGACCACGGCGCCTTTGGTAGCCGAGTAGGCGGACCCGAACAGGTAGGGCGTGACGGCCGACAGCGACGCCGTGTTGATGATGAGGCCCTTCGCGGCGATCAGGAGATCCACGAAGGCTTTCACCATCGCCATCGTCCCGAAGACATTTGCCTCGAACGTCTGCCGGACGTCGTCTATGTCCAGGTCCGTCGCGGGATGCGTGTGCGTCCGCCCTCTGTCGTGTATGATGGGATGAGCGCAATTGGGCTTAAATCACACGGACTAGGTATCATGTAATACTGAGACGTCCCACTCACGCGTTGTTAACGAGGATATCTAGCTTCCCGCCCGTGATCTTGGAGACCTCTGCGTGACACGCCTTGATGCTCTCGGCATCGGTGACGTCTAGGGAGACGGTGCTCATGCCCATATCGGCCATGCCAGAGAGAACCTCTGGCCGCCGCGCCGTCGCGATGACATGCAGGCCTGTGGCGGGGTCGATTAACATAACGCCCAGTCAAGGCGAGTATCGCGCTGCGACCGATTGCCATCAGATTATATGCATGCTACTACACACCTTGCTTATGATATTCAAGGCACAAGGCATGGCCGATGCCACCTGGCGTGCAACTTCAAACGATTCGTTAGTCGATTGCACAGGTTGCTTGGCGCTACCACACCGGAGAATCTGCTCCTTACTTACCCCGTGATGAGAACAGTCTTCTGCCCTGGCTTAGGTCCGGACATTGTGTGGAAGTATCTCTGACGATAGTAACAACGGCGAAACTTGAGGAGTCTTCATAGGATTCAAGGTGACTGCGATGGTCGTAGCCGCTGTACTTAAAGAGGAAAGTTCTCCACAACTCAGCCGTTGCGTTGCGGTTAGCGTGCCGAGGTTGGCGTACCGCACTTAAACACATGACACCCGTGGCGTTTTTACATTGAGATGCTGATTCGTATTTTGCAGGGCGAATACCGATAATTTACTCGCTTCGGCAGTCACCATGTCTTGAAAGCTAGTATCATCTCAATAACGTACAACATAGATGTCCTCTCATTTCGAGTAGCAGATTGAACTGCTGAAATACGGTGGTTACGCCATTAACAGTTCACCACAATCCGCACTCTTATCGAGCCCACTATTCAACTAAATCGTTTAGACTTTTCGAGCCTGTGACCAGGAGCCAAGCATATAATAAGACCAGGAATACCGAGTTTGTCTGACAGCCTTTCGACATTCGGTAACGAAATTCGATCTCATAATGGGCATGACCTGCGTCTACCAGCGAAGCTCCTAGAGGGATCAAGTGCAGCATACTGCGTTTGTCTGCCAACGAGGAACCCGGAAGGGGCAACAGGCGGTTTGTCTCTAAATGCGCTCATGCAGCGGAGGTTGTGCATGTACAGCCGGGACATGTTTGCAATTGCGTGAAATACGGCAGCGTTTTATATCCCAACTGGGAGACGCGAAGCGCTTAAAGTATCCCGAGGAGGTCGTTCTTTCATAAGACATTATTTTTTTTAAAGACTAAATAAATAAAATAAAATAACAATTGAAAAAGGAGTATGTGGTGGAGACAACAGGGAAAAAAAGGAGTGCCCATTACTGGAGTCGAACCAGTCGCCTCCTCATGTTCAGGATCCAGGAAAGGAAATACTAGTGAGGCGCTCTACCGCTGAGCCAAACGGGCGATTGCAAGCTGTTGAAAGTCGCCGCACTGCACCCATTATAATTGGACGCTCCCTGTTGCGCTACGACCCCCATCGCCACCGTTATCGTTGCCGCTGCCGCTAACCAATGAGTTCGGAATCAAGATCCGCACATCATAACTGGGTTCCGCGTGAAAGTCTCGTCGGATCCCGGTGGTAGCTACCATCGTCTGAGGACACCCCTTTCCGTCTACAGATACGATTGCTACTCTCTTTGGTATACTATAAAGCATTATTTAACAGGGACAGTGTTCGATCATGCGTGTTCAAGTTGTTCAACTATCTCATTAGGTATGCGAATAGATAAGAGAGAAATGAAGCCATCTTCCCCCAGTCTATCGTCTATATTCTGGGTCTCTATGTTCTACCCAAACGTATTCACCGCTCAATTAGGGAGCTCGGTCGGCTCTCCCCGGACTGCGGCAACAACAAGCTCCTTCCGCGCCGTCGCGCTGCCAAACCGTCCCTCGGAACTACCCAGGCCGCCATTCTCCAAGCCGTGGCTGGAATTAGTGCCGTTGACCGCCTGTCCCTGGCGCAGGATGCACTCGATCAGGCGCCCGTCCCTGATGGCCTCGTAAATGATCGACACCCAGGAGCCGATGATCTTCTTGGGCCGGCCGTCGAGTTCGGTGTCGCCGGGCGCCGGCTGCTCGACGAGCCCGCGGTGGAACGGCACCCTGAGCCTGTTGCGCACGAACTCGTAGCACCGCCTCGTGGTGTTCCCGAGGTACTGGGACGTCGTCTGGTGCTTGAAGAAGGAATCTCGGTGTCTCTCGTAGGTTTCTAGGACCGCTTTACCGATGCTCTCTTTTAAGGCTTGCACGACTTTCAGCGCGTTGGAGCCGGCCGGTAATGCGGAATGACTGTCCTGGGCCAGGAACTCGGCGATTGCCGGCACGGTCGCAGAGGCGACCTGGGAGGCCCTCTGAGGCGCATCGAGACTCGACGTGTCATACCAGCTCTTGCAGATATCCTTCCAGACCAGACTAGTGAGTGAAGAATCCTCCTTGATGGCGAGTTTTTCGCAGAGTATGGCCGACAAGACTGGTTTCAACTCTTCGAGGAATGTCATATGCATGACACGGAGATCCAGAGCCTGGCACGTCGTATATAGTGCGCCGGCAGACATTAAAGAGACCAGCTCCAGGGCTTGCATCGTATACCGACAGTTCAGGAGGGCGAGTGAGTTTACGGACTGGTTGTGCATCTCGGCGGACTGCACGTGTGACGAGATTGGATTGGCCAAGAAGGCCAGCTCGGATTGGTAGGCGGCCATGTTGACGTCGACGCCCTTGAGACAGAACGAGAGACTGGGGTCGTCGGCTGCCAGGTTGGGCGGCAGACCGTTGCTGAGGGCGTTGTTTATGAGCTCCGTCGTCTGGCTGAAGAGAAGCTTGCCCATCATCTGAAGACCGAACCGCATCTTTTCCGCCGCCGACGTGATAGAGGCCGCCTGGAAGTTGCCACCGCTGTGAACGTCGTTCTCGGCCACATTGACCAAGGGGTTATCCGTGGTCGAGTTGAGCTCTACCTCTACCTGCTGCTGAGCTAGCATGAGGTCTTCTAGTACAGGGGAGAGCCACTGCGGTGAGGTGCGCAGGGCGTATCGCTCCTGTGCAATGCCCATTCTGAATCGATCCTTTGCCCGGGGTCCCAGACCCGTCACCAGGTTCGAGCCAACGAGGAAAGACCTAATGTTGAAGGCAGCTTCGATCTGTCCGCGATGTGGCCGGATATCTGAGATGAAGGGGTGCGCCCACTCTACACTAGCTGCTAACCCTTCGGCGGTCATGGCTGTCAGGAGCTGGCATGTAACCGCGAGGTTGTTCGTCTCGTAGATCGCGAGACTGGCCACCGCAGCAGACGGTGCCGTGCCATTAATCAACGATAATCCCTCCTTCGGCCCTAATATGGTGGGTTCCATACCCAAGTTTCGGAGTGCCTCGTCCGCGGCTAAGATGCGTTTATCTGGACCTTTGCCTATCTGCACCTTCACATCAGGATTTCCCATAATGCTGCCGGCCACATATGATAGCGGCATGAGATCCCCGGATGCGGAGATGGTGCCACGTAAGGGAATAAAGGGCGTGCAGTCGTGACGGACGAGGCCTACGATAGCCTCGGCCACGGAGAGCTTCATAGCCGAGTGTCCTCGGATGTTGGCATTGGCGCGGACTATCATGGAGCCTTTGACCCAGGCTCTAGGCAGTACATGATGCCTCAGCTCCTCGTAATCCTCGTCGCTTGTGCCATTATTAATGATAACAGCGGACTGCGTATGCTGTATCAATGACACCTGTAAGCCTGGAAGCTCTGCCGTACGGACATCTGCCGATCCTCCGAAGCCGGTATTGACTCCTGGTTAATATGTGAGCGGGAAGTACGCCAGAATACGGTTTCGGCCGCGGTCCTCACCGTAGATACAGGAGCCATCTGCCAAGTACTTGTTGAGGGTCACGATACTCTCGTCGATGGCCTTGATGACAGCCGGGCTCTTGCTAACGCTTGGTTTGCACGCATGTCTGCATCATGTATGGTCAGAGCACGTTATATGGTCCTTCTGTTGTCACAAACCTCGAAACAGCCACAACACCAGCAATATCAAGAGAGTGACCATCGATGGTGAAACTGCCAGACCGGCGGTAACGCTCGAGGCGTTCCCATATGGCTTTGGTCTGATCGAAATGCGGGCGGGGCCTCTCATCCATGGTGCCTGCAGCTTCTTCAATCTCGCATTACCGTATTGTCATTAAGAATGAATCTAATGAATGCCCAATCCGCCTGGAAAGAGATATAAGAGGCGGTTACTGGTCTTCGAGCATTACCTATGATTGCAACAATAGCGGGTCCGTCATCGCATGTAATTAAAAGTCTGGGGAGATCCCGTCGGTTATCTTAGCGTGGCAAGGGGTCCCGTAATTCTGGGACGGGTTACAGGGGAAAATTTCCACAGGCTAATAGGCTTGGCAGGTCCCAGGGGCAGCTCTAAGGAGATCTCATCTCATTAGCTAAGAAGATACCCAATCTCATATTTAGTTTTTCCTACTCGTACGGGTCATATCACTAACGCCTTCTTGGTTTTATGAACGGGAAGTTCTTCTTGGACTCTGGCAGGCCTCCTGAATAACCAAAGCGGGTGCGCTGGCACAAGTTGTAAGCCAACCCATCCATTCTGCGATTCACCGCCGCTTCTCCCACAAACATTTCTTGTGTTGCGGAAATGCGCAGTCCCGTGATCTACATTCAATAGGAAGCCTCCTCTAGACTAATGGCCGCAAAGTTCAAAAGTTGCGGGTCCTCAACGTCAACGAGCCCTCTGATTCGGTCTTTACCGTTTTGTTTGAGCACAGGGCTTACTTCGATTTAATGCGCGAAAAAGTGGAAAATTGCCGGGCGAAACGTAACCCATTTGACAGCGAACAATCCCCCGGCAGCCCCCGGCCATCGATCCGCCAAGTGCGTACACATCTAGTTGAGCCGGCAAGGACGTGTACTGTGTTGTGTTGCCTTTTCTAAAAAGGGTAAAACATTTATCTGCAAATCTGAAGTAAATGGGATACAATATGCTATATTCGAGCCAGACGCCGGCCAGGCTAGCCGATACGCAGTTAGCCCCCTGTCTGGTCAGATCTATACTTACCTATAGGGTTTCTGTACGAATCGTTCGGAACCTTTTTAAAAGTTCAGAGTCTCTTAATACGCTAATACGAAAAAGGTAAAGGAAGCTTAAAATAACAGTTCTTTTATAGCTCTTAGTAATGTTAGATGATCAAACGCAAGTAATCTGATAATAAAAAGCGTAACTAATCACCTAAAAGAGCATATATGAATAATTCCGTATATACGTAAAAAGACGAATAATACGAGATCTCCCAAAGATTCCGAATTATAGAAACCTTACTTAGCCTAAGAGTGACCGTTCGATAAATGGCACTCCGGCCGCCTAGTCGTAGATTAGCGAGGGATTGCTTGGAGCAGAATACATCCTTAGGACATAAAATCTGTATGCGGATTTGATGTGCACTCCTAAGTTGCACTGGTCAACGAGTGGGCAACACTTACGATATACCATTCGTTGTCCATCAGTTACATGTATTCCTTGGCCGAAGCCTCATAAAACGGTGTCGTTTGGACCTAGTACGGGTCACCCGCCGGCGTACAACATGGCGCCATAAGTGAGAATTTATCGAACGGCTGCTCATAGGTTAAGCGAGTACTTGTCTAACAAAGACTTGGTGGCAGCAATCTCATGGTCGGTGAAGGTAAATCTCTTGAATGGTCTGCTGGGACGGCCATCCTAGCAAGGAAGCCGATGTATAACCATGATAGTAACGGGGGCCTTTTACCGTAGCATATGTTGTATGATAAACAAGTAGCATCCTCATAGATCTATGAGGATGCCGGGGCATCTAAACAGTATCTGTCAAGAGGAGTAACGTGGTCATCCAGGCCAGAATAGCATCGACACGACGTCTTGACGTTGACATGGCCGCGCCCTGTCCTTAGCGCCATTAAGTACCACGAGAACATTAAGGAGCACCCCTGAGTGCCGCACCACAGAGCCGCATTTAATATCAGGTAGGTGGCACTACAAGTTCATCACCCTTTATTATTTGTAGATACGCCTCCGGTTGTGTCTAGCGTGACGCAGTGCCACCAACCGGCTTCAGAGTCCGTGATTTCCGCTATCGCTAAAGCCAAGTAAGTTGATTCACGGGGTCGCTGCATATTGATCGCATTTTCGCTATCTGCTCTTATCAGACTAAAGGCTGACTACATAGAGCGTACACGACGTGGGGAAGGGGAAGGCGCATCAAGGGTTGACGTTGATGGGGTGCGGCCTTCTTAATAAACTCGCCTGAAGGCTCACACGCAAGTGATATTGTACGAAGCCGGGTCAGCCTTGGTCTGTATGGATAACATTTCATATGTTGTTACATCATCCAAATTCTTACAGTGGTAGCGATTGTCTCGCAGTCCTCGCATGACGTTCCCAGTCCGGCAAAACATGTACAACATGCCGCTGGCCGTAGCATGGGCGCGAGGGCGAGTGTTACCCAAGAGGGAAATGAGAACGGCGGTCGGCACGCTGCCGACCCAGCCCCTATGGTCATCCGGCAGGTGATACGCATCGCCCCGAAATCAAGCTGGGCACATGACACCGAACGCATATGGAAATTCCGGTAGCATGAGAAGATTGCTACGAGTGGTAAAATGAAGATGGATGGGAGAGCCTCGGCAATACTTAGTGACAATGCTTGAGGGAACTAGGTTGACGGATACGGAAACCACACGTATAACTGCAGATATCTATCATGAATACAGAGAGGCTATCTGCAACCATTTTATCAGACTAGACTTAAGCAGGCTATAAAGCAGGTCTGGCCTTCTTCGGCGGCGGCCTCAAGATGCCCTGCTGCGTCATGCTGACAACCAGGCGACCCTGTTCATCAAAGAGCCTGCTTTCGGCGTACGAGCGCCCGAAACCCGCCACATGAGTAACCCTCTCTCTCAGATGCCACTCGCCCAGATCGACGTCCGGCACGAAGAACCGCAGCGCGAAGTCCAGCGAGGACACGGCACCGGCGTCCTCGAAACCGAGGTGGTCGTGCACGAGCGGCAGGAACGCCAGCCCGCCGTCCATGAGGAAGGCGACAGCGGCAGACCGCTCGCCGTGGTCTCTCAGGGACCGGCTCCCGCGGACCCGGTACCACTCGGCCGAGGTGCGCGCCGTGATCGGCAGCGCGTCCTGGTCGGTGGGCGCGCGCTTCGCGACGCCGAGGTTCTGGCCCGACATGCCGGCGCGGCAGAACCGCAGGTCGAACAGGCGCTCATGCGCGCTGAACAGCGCCGCGAAGGCGCCCGAGAGCTCCGCGTCCATGCGCCCTGCGCGCACGAGCTCGTCCGACAGGGTCTGCCGGCTCGGAGAATCGTGCGGCGGCGCATATCCCCCGCGCTGCAGCGGCGGGGCCGAGAAAGCCATGAGGGTTTCTTCCGCCTCGGAGGCGTGGAAGTCCGCGATCAGCTCGAGGCACGTGCGCTCGCGCTCGCTGCCGTCCGGCTGCCGCTGGAGCTGGGTGACGCTCACGCGCCGCGTCGCGAAGCTCCGCGTGTCGCGCGTTCGCGTCACGATGCACTTGAATTTGCGGTCCAGCGACGCTGGGCCGTGGAAGTGTCCAACCACCGAGTACACCTTGTGCGTCGCCGGTACGGTCTTGGCGGCCGCGTGTACGGCGACGGAGATGGCGCAGCCGCCGTACGCGATGGGCGCGGCGTTTCCCATGCGGATGGGCAGGGACGTGGATGCATATTCGTCCTTGCCCGGCATGACTTGGTCGACGCCCACTTGTTCGGCGATGGTCGACGCCATTGTGTATTATTATACGCGATGGTGATATAAAGCGGGTGGAGTGGGCGCGTGCCTCTAATGTCTTTAGTAACGAGGTAGAAACGAACGTGTAAAAGCGACGATGATTAGGTATTAAACCAATCTTCTATTTTTCAGTAAACGCACCGATAGCGGTGAATACGAGATGAATAAATTCCCTGACAATCACCAATGCACAGATCCGAAGTGGATGCTAGATTACTAAACGGCTAAGTTGCGAGCCGCGAACCTCGGCGAGCCTATGCTTGGCTAAGATCGACCCACTCCCCACTTCGATGTAAACCTTCTTATTTCACTTGTCGAAAACCGCACTTTCGGTGTGGGAAAGAGCGAGTCTATATCTATCGAAGAGTGACGGATCTTATTCCGGAATGTATCTGATTATATTTTTGCAAGCCAATCTAAGACATTCCCAGATGTAGCATTCTCTCCGTAGCCGAAACAGACATTGGCGCCCTTGTCACCGCCCTGACACGATGTTGGCCGCTAGGTTTCCATGGACAACGTCCGCATAATCAACCGGTCGACCCACAGCTTCATACCCATCCGGAGAGAAGAGGCCAAGGACCATTCTTCGGAGCGTCTTTCCAAATCACAGCACCCAAGCAGCGAAGGCTAAAACCAGTGCAGCAGGAGCGACGCTCAGGCTCGCAGCGCCGGCGAGAGTGGGCTTCGCGGGAGTGTCCCGGGCGTCGGCGGCCGTGACCGTGCCGGTAGATTTTGTGTTGGCGTACCAGCCCGATGGCGTGTTCCAGAGGACCTTCGTCGCAGCTGCTTCTCTGGGGAGGAGAATACCGGTGTTGGGACGAGGCGGATGCGGGGGTAATGGGGGAACAGGATAGCCCGGGATAGCTGGGATCGTTGAGGGATTAGGATCCTCCGGGGTATTACGGGGAACCGAATCAGACTGGGTATCTGGCGGCCCGTCCGGCGGGACGGGGATACCCGACGGCTCATCCGGCAGCAACCAGGGCACCGGGGTCTTGGTGTGAGGCGTGCGCGTTCCCAGCCAGGTGGCGGGACTGGTCGGGCTGCCATCAGGGCCGCAGGTGGTCAACGTTTTCCAGGATTCAACATCTTGGTCCTGCTGCGCTGCCCTTGCTCCTAGGGCGAAGGCTAGAATGATGGCATAGAACATCATTGCGGGTTGTCTTCGATGAGAAAGCGAGGTGAATGAGTTGAGCTGAAACCTTGGTTATTTCTGCTCGCGCGATTACGTGCGAAAATACATCCAGAAAACCCAGATTCTGAAAGGGGACGGTCAACCTTTTATTCGCCCGACCAGACCCCGTCGAAGTTTATCATTCTTCGGCCTTTCCCTTGGCGGCCGGGCTGGAAGGTCGTGGAAATCCTACGGTATGCCCCTACTCACCTTAAGCCCAAGTATAAATGCGCAGTCTTGCATATCACCGGCACCTACTTCTGGTCACGGGCTCAATTAAGGGGGTGTTATATATTTTACCTGGCGGCTCCATTGCGGGATAATGTATGTGTAAGTCGTCGTCAGAATACGTATCCCCTACTCAGCCTGGGGGATTAGGGAAGCAAAGAGAAGCGGCGCGGATATTGAGCTTGTCACCATTGCACAATGACATTGGGTACCTACCCCCTGTCTCCTTTCGTTGAGCTAGGAAAGCATTGATGGGCACGGGCTTAAATATGGTGCTGTAACCTGCGACAAGACGTTGGGGGGTTGCATGAGAAGGGATTAGGTGTACAAAACGAGCAATCCAGGCAGCCCAAAGCAGCAATAGGTAGCAAGTTTAAAGGTTCAGGGTAACAGAGAACGTCGAACAATGCATACCCGACCAAACCCCTGGATGCCTCGGCCATGGATACGTGCCCTAGGGGATAACCGCTCTGAAGGCCCACCCTTTTACTAGCATAGGTAATGGCAGGACATGTTGCGGGGGCAATGTAGTACTTTGTCTACGATGATCTAACCTATGTCCCCTTATCTCGATAATATGTTGCTCGGTCCGAGATGTAGTAAAAATAGCGAACATATGCCAACTGTAAGTGGCCTTTTCGATGCCCCCTAAATGCTGAACTAGTACTCATATATTTCTACGGATTTATTCACTCGGCTAATATTGCGGCTTGAGCATACTGATCGTCCCCTATATATACACTAAAAACAGACGGTTATCTCACAGGTTGACAGTATGTTGTTGACATCTTGTCCGTTTCGCCCACCCCGCGATCTCCGTCCACTCCTAGCTGGTTGTTTTTAATGTGGATAATAGGGAGTGTGAATGTAGGGTAAATCAAGCGCACTCCGTCCCAACGAAAACGCGAAACGTGGCTCATGAATGAGACTAATATGGCAAAATACACGTGAATTGATACCCGAATTCTGGAAGAGCTCTCTGCTTTGAGCACACCACTCGCAGATGATATGTCGCAGGAACATTCCAGCAGGGTTCTAGTCGATCACGTCGTTGCCGTTCCTATGCCCGACACCGCACCTTACCGTCGGGCATAATGTGTACTCTAAGCCTAACTTACCATAAATCTGGCTGTGTACGCAGGTATCGAGCCAATTTTGTTTCGCCTAGAAGAAGGTGATTGTTGAAGCATACGTAGATGCATGTCTTCAAAGCTTAAGGGGCGGAGGAGGGAGGACCGGGGTTGTGCTCTTGGCAGTACCTTAGCTACCGGCGTCGGTATTGGACAATTGAATAAGACCCATATTTGATAAGATATGCTTCAAGAGTGGGCTACCATCTGCAACCAGGTGGCATCTGTTCTAGCTATGCCTGGCGATAACAACTCCTAGAAGAAAAATTCCATCGCAGCTTTCTGATCTGGGGCATCCATCCACATCGCAGACTCCGCCGGCGACAATCACCATAACTACCACCACCACGACAGCACTTCCCAGCCACGCACCCTCCTCTAGCCACGCTCGCCGAGCGACTGCATCCCACCGCAACTGAATACGAATACAGAGGAGAGAAGCCGAAAAGAAGAAATAAACGGTCGCGAAAATGCATCTAATGTACACCTCGGGCCCGGACGGCAAGCGCGTCTACACGCTGAAGAAGGTGCTGCACGGCGAGGTGACCAAGTCGGCACACCCGGCGCGGTTCTCGCCCGACGACAAGTGGTCGCGGCAGCGCGTGACGCTGAAGCGGCGGTTCGGCCTCCTGTTGACGCAGCAGAGTGAGTCTTCCCTCTCTGTCCCCCCCACTTTTCCCCTTACCCTGTTCGCCTTTCGTTTCTGTTTTCTCCACCTCAAGCTTTCGCCTTTCTCTTGCGACGGCCGAGGACTGGTGGCTGCGGGGAGATTGTGGGACGATGACGAGTTTGAGAAGAAGAAAGTGAAGGTAGTAATGTGGCTAACGACGGAGGCGATGAGCAGAGAACAAAGTTGCCGAGACGCAGTGACGAGATACCCACGGGTTAATTGGGCATCCGAGCTTCTCGAACACAATGCTGCTGGGGGGAGCTTTTGGACCGAGAAAGGATAGACCAAAAGAGGGAAGCATGTCGCAGTGTTCTTACAAATGCGATTCGGACTACGCTTCAAGGGGCAGGCGTTCAAGGCGTGCAAATTAGGATTTTCATCCCGGTCGTGTCGATCGACGATGGTTAAAGATCAATCAGGGAGGTCCATGGTGTTGATTCAATGTCTATTACACATCACATATCAGCAACGGAATAGCATCGTTGTCAAACAATCTGCTTTGGCCGTGCTCAGAACCAGCAACTACATGATAATATGTCCTCATGGTATCAATCCATCGTAAACCCGTGTACTAGCATCGAACTCTATGAAACCTAACGCCTCTTCCTCGCATTCACATTCCGTCCAGCGCCGACCTTGATCCTGCCCGGCCCGCCACCCTTCCGGTCACCGCTCAGTATGCTCGGGAGGTAATCTTCGTCCATGAGGTCGCGGCCCCCCGCGGCGGCCCTCCGCTGCTCGTCCTTCTGCCTGACGTACTCCTTCTGGTCCTCGGCGAGGATGAGGTCGCGGCCCCAGCCGTTCTTCCCGCCACCGCGCGCGCCGGCCTGGAGCTTGCCGCTGGCGCTGCCGTGCGTCGGCTTGGGCACGCTGTACACGTTGCCGCGGTTGTTCCACTGGAAGTTCTGCTTCAGGTGCACGGTGAAGGCGCCCGTGGCCTGGTCCGTGGACACGCTGACGCGCGTCAGCGTCGCCTGGCCGCAGCGCGGGCAGAACTGTCGCTTCTGGCCGTCCCTGTGGTCCCGCGTCACCTGGAAGCAGCCGTGGCACCGCAGCGCCCACGTCTTGACCCGCGTCACGCGCGCCAGCCGCGGCGACACCAGGTTCAGGTTCATGCGCAGCGCCACGTTCTGCATCGCGTAGTCCGACGTCAGCAGCGCCACCTGCAGGAACCGCTGGATCGGCTTCTGCGGCGCCGCGTACTGGTCCTTCTCCTGGTGCTTCTTGAGGTTGGACGGCGTGATCCAGCCTTCTTCATTGTTATCTTCGTCCTCCGCATCCTCGATTCCTGCTTCTTGCTCGTTCGCTGGTTGAGGAGCCTGGTTCTGCGGCTGTGCTTGTTTTGATGTCTCTGTCGTTGGTATTGTCTCTTCTGAGGTTGCAGCTTGTGTGGATCCCACGGTTTCTTCCAAGCTCAGAGAATTTAATTGATGCGAGACCTCTTCTTGTGGTATGACAGGCTCTGTCTGGAGCTGTGACTCGTCTTGCGACTTATCCGGCACCCCTGTCTCCGAGGGAGCATCCTGCGTAGGGTGCTGGCTGTCTCCCTCCTTCTCGGGATTATCCTCCGTGCCCGCAGGTTCATCCGACTCCGCATCCTCGGCCTTTCCGGGCGCCCGTCCATTCAAGCCCTTCTGGCCCGGGACTTTCCTCAGCCTCCAATCGCCCCCATTGCGCTCGCACTCGAGCTCGTAAGCCAGCGCCACGAGCGCGATGTCCGGCTTACTCAGGACCCCGAGATCGCCCGTCCGCCGCGCGAACTCGCGGACGAAGCGCACGCTGTCAGGCCTCGGCTCGCGCAGCTTCAGGAACGGCACCAGGGTCGTCTCGACGCGGGCGCGAGTCGCCGCGTCGCGGATCTCGGTCTCGATTACGCTCGGGATCGTGTAGAGCTCGTGCGCTTGTGACAAGAGCGTGCTCACCGGCGGATCGTTCTTGATTAGTGGCCCTGCATCGAGGACTAGGCTGTGCATGGGTTTCGTGGGGGTATCGGTGACCGGTTCAGACTCGGGATTTACCGACGGCGGCGTTGCCTGCTGAGGCCCTGTAGTCGACGCCATTTTCTGTTGCTATGGACAGGTTGTTGGAAGTCCCGCGTTGTCTGGTTACGAGAGATCCGGTCTGTTCGAATTTGGAAGCATAGAGAGCGATAAGCAGTGGGGTTGATGCTGTCGGAAATTTGTGGCTTTTGGCGGGGTGTTTCCCTACGCTAAGAATATTTTGGCGGACTCGGTAGGCAGAAACCTGATAAACGATAGTGGGGTAGAAACCGGCTCCGGGCTTACACAGTATTGGTTGGGGTGGCCCCCGTTAAAGATAACCATCACTAAACTCCTACCTGTCGGCCGGTATCATGGTTTTGCGTTAAATGCAACAAATGCTTATGTTAACTACTACGTGTCTGTTCATTTCTGTCACGGGCCAAGGTGGAAGCTTCTAGATACATGGGCTGTACAGGGGTATTAGGTATATATATAGGACCCTTTTCCTCCCACATATTAAAAAAAAGTCAGGCGTTACTGGTCTAATATATCACTACCCATTTACGAAACTATTACTTTTAACCTTTTACGTTATTATCCCTTAATAACTTAATATAATAACGCCTTTACTTAACGCATAATCCGTTAAACGGAAGCCAATTTTTATTTTATTTTTATTATTTTTACTTTATAACTCGTATTAAAATAACAGTTATCCCGACGTATTTTCAACCGTCGTCGGATATACCATTTCCCGAATCGTTTTCCGAATTTATTATTAACTTAACGGAAAAACAATTAAACCGTTAAATCTAAAAAACGAAAAAATAATAACGGTTTTAACGGAAACGTTAATACTTAGCAACTTTAAAAAAAGAAAAATATCTTTTTTTAAATTAAATAAAACTAAAGTAATAAATAAAAACCGTTTTTATAAACGGGTGAAAAGTTCCAATAAAAAATTAAAATTCCGGATATCTTTATTAACTTTAATATACCGAAATTTTTTCCTAACAGAATTAATTATTTTTTTAATAACTTAAAAATTACTTTATTTTTTTTAAATTTCGATCGGGATATTAATTACGTTATATACGTTAACGCTTATTTTATCGGTTCTATTAATAACTATTAAATTAAATATTTTATTATAGAAAAAAATAATTTAACAACGGTATTATAAATAAAATTAAAAATACAATTAACGGATTAAATTAAACGGAAATAATAAAATTACCCGTAACTTTAATATATATATATATATAATTAAAACCCTTTATTAATGTTTAAAAAACGTTTATGATGTTTTTTAATAAATTCAAAACAGTAAAAATAAAAGATTTCAACATAATACCAAAAAAATACCGGCTTATACATTTATTAATAAAACTTACTTTAAAATTACAAATAAAAATTACCGTTAATTTTTTTTAGTTACTTATAATAAATTAATAACAAAAACTTAATAAACGGAAATCGTAATTAATTCGTTAAAAAATTTAACATTAATTTAAAAGTTATTACGAAAATTACTAAACGTTAATCGAAAAGTTATTACGTAAGTTGCCGGTAAGAGAATAAGTATACCGCCGTATCAAAAATTTAAAAAATTAAAAAACCTTAATAAAACCAATTAAAGTATAACGAAAATCGGAAATAAAACAACAGGTTTTTTATTATTACTTTCGTATTAAATTAACGTTTAAAAAAATGCCCAATAAAATTAACTTTAAAAACCCGGCAATTAGTAAAAATAATAATAACTATATCGTTATTACGATTTAATAACAATACCTTT
The DNA here is from genome assembly GCA_004155035.1 of Monosporascus sp. 5C6A. NCBI lineage: Eukaryota > Fungi > Ascomycota > Sordariomycetes > Xylariales > Monosporascus > Monosporascus sp. 5C6A. The sequence continues at coordinate 154,984 of QJOB01000012.1, forward strand.
TTTGTTATAACTTAACAAGGCTTGGCTTTTCTAAAAACGGTCGGAGTTTCGTAATGACAAGATCCGACGGTAGAACTAGGTTACGTAACTGGCTTAAAAGGGCTTAATGGGGTTTTGTAAAGGCTTAGCACTTAAGCCATTTCGAGCTTAAGGAAGTTTAAGCATATTGATATAGCAAAATAACTTTAAGCCGTTTAAAATACTTTAAGTTAGAAATAAAATATATACGTTTATTATTTTTATAATTTTCAATAATATTAGTTTGTAATATAACTTAATTACTTAAATTACCTTTAGTTATTTGTTATTATTAAACGTAATTAATTTATTTTTTATTGCTTAGTTTTTTACAGTATTATTATTAATATAAATCCGTACAACTAAGTTTAATAATTAATTAATTAACCTAGTTGTTATACGTTATAAGCTTTTGTTTAATAATACAATTAAATTTTAAATAATATTCGAATCGTTAGTATGTCGATTAACGTACGAACAGTAACTACCTTTAAGTTTACGGCTTAATAGCTTCAAAATAAGGTACAAAAATTCGAAGTTATTATTTAGCAGTTTATTAATTAGATAATAGCAACTTAGTTAGTGCCGATTAACATTTGCAAAATAAAACCCAAAAGATCTTACCTATATAAGAGGAAAGAGAACGTTTAAAGTTTCTTAACCCAGGTTCGAATTACCTTTATTTCGAAAAGCTTGCAAACCTAGTAAATTAAACTTTTGCCGTTACAGTTTATTTGGAAAAAAACGCCTTCGATTAGTTTAAACTTACTATAAAAAACTTCTTGGAAAAAAGGAAGTCCCATTAAGAAAAGATTATTAACGAGATTTTTTTTAATTATGTTAATTTCGAAAATAAATTTAAAAGTAATTTCGAAAATCCGGATAAAAAGCAAGTTGCAATTTAATGCAAGGTAACATATGGGTCCAAGCCTGGAAAACAAGGCTGAGCCAATACACAGAAATCATACCACGATTAATTTTCACGATAGATACTATACCCAGTATCTTCAAACACGATAACTCTTCAAATGGTTTTTCACAGTTTGGATAGATTGGTTGCAATTTAATAAATTTTTTAATTACGTTAAAAGGAACTAATTTTTAAATATGTTATAGAATTTAGGAACCTTATGGCCAAAGTAAGGTAAACGGATAAAAAAACAATATTTTGATTAATGTGTTTTATAAAGGTTTAAAAGAAAACGTTAAAAATAAAATTATTAAATTTTTACGACTTACGATATTTAATAAGTACATTATAAAAGTAATAAGAATCGACAACCGATAGTTCGAAAAAGGATAAAAAAGAAAAGGATATTTTACTTTAAAAGTCGGATATTCCAAAGCCAATTAAAGAAAAAGGCGCAAGATACTTTTTATTTTTTATGAAACAGTTCCAGGGTTTATAAAACTTGGTATTACTTAACAACGAAATATAAGTTAGGTATAATGTTATAATTATGACAAAATGGGCCATAAAGTATGTTAGTACAAAGCACTTAAGAAAACTAACAAAAAAATATATTAAATTCCAATATCCGAAAAATTATTAAAGGGTTAAAATAATAATACAAGGTAACTATATAGGTCCAAGCCTGGAAAACAAGGCTAAGCTAATATACAGAAATCATGCCACGATTAATTTTTACGATAAATACTATACCTAGTATTTTAAAATACGATAACTTTTTAAATAGATTTTTACGGTTTAAATAAATTACATACTTTAATCCTATGCTTTATTCCGATTCCAACTGGTAATTACCGACAAGCTTCGGCCCTAGTAAACCTTATGCCCGCTAGTTACGGTTCAGCAAGGTCCTTAAAAGCAAAAAATAGCTTTATACGGTAAACCTTAAAAATAAACTTTAAAAGCGCATGGAAAGCTTTGTAAGCTTTCGCCAGTTTCACGATTAAAAAATTCAACCTCGATCGTTCTTACGGTACCTTCTTAAGTTTTCATTAATCAAGATACGAACCAAAATAATACAATATACCACACAAATACGAAATACCAATTATCCGGAACGGGAAGGTTTCGACAAAAACCGTCCCGTTTACGGTAATCTATTTAAGAAAAACTACCGTACAATCCAAAACAATCGACGTAACTATCAATTTGGAAAGTTATTCCAAAAAAATCGACTGCGCCTTTTAATCTTCGGATACCGCCTTATTTTTAATAACAAAAATTTATTTTCTTACAAACTTATTATAAATAACCTTAATTTAACGGAAAAACTACTAACGAAAATACAAAAAGACAAAAATAACAAAAATAACAAGTTAAACAATTACAAAATCCAGCTACTAAAACATTACACGTTAAAAAATTACGAACATTAATTTGCTCGGCTGCTTAAAACCGCAAGGAACTTCCAAAATTCGAAAAGGAATCGACGTAAATAAAAAAGCACAACTAGGCAATCTAGAATCGCGTTGGAATAAAATACCTGCAAAACGGAAGGGGGTAATAAAACTAGGAATTAAGTAGCAATCTATCATTTTATCCAAGTACATACACGGTTACGTCTTTTTAAGGGAGATTAAAATAATAATAAATAAGTTAATATAATTTACATTTGCTATAACGACGAATAAGAAGAAATATAATAAGGATTAAAAACGGTTAAGGTTTTTTTATAGGTAACAGTGGAACAATAGATATAAAAAGCCCGGCATGCGAACTTTTACTTTATTAATTACGATTAGTTTTAGTACTTTGTTTATGTAAAGGAAATATAACGAATTTACGAACGAATTATCCGTATATAAAAGGAAAGTTTCGATTTTTATACCCGGATACGGTATAAGCAGGAAGATTAATAGTGGTATCGGGAGTTGGGAGCCTTTATTATATAGGAAAAAGTCGAAGATATAGTACCAGTATTAATATAGCCGAAAGGTGAGGGATGTTTTTAAGGGGATTTTACGTGTTATTTCGGATAGTACGATTATTAAACTTAAAAAGAATCAATCCAGAGGTTTGTCGATAAATATTACCAAAAGGTTATTACCGATATTTAAACTTAATTAATATTCGAAACCGACTTTTAAAAGCGAAAGGTACTGCGAAAAAAATTAACAGAATTTTCCAGTTAAAATTAGCCGATTTTTTAGGCGCAATGGGAAACTATTAAAGGGTTAAAAGACGATATTTGTAACTTGGCAGATTGGTTGTATTAGTAAGAAAAGAAGATTTTCCAGCTTAAAACTTAGCTGTACTGATAAGAAGGCCAGATGAAGTAAGTATAGAAAGTATGCGAACGATTTACAAAATAAGTCCAATAGCTTATAAAGTTTCCAAAAAAGGAACGTTACCTGTAAAAGAGCCTTAGGATGGCGAGAGCTGGAAATAACAATAAGAACTTCTTAAAATAGCTTTAAGTACGACGATAAAACTCAATAATAACCCTGTTATTTTGAAAATACGAATTGGAACATATTGGTATACCGTAATAATGGACTGCGGAACTTTAAGCGTTAATTATATTACCCCGAAGTTAGTAAATTAATTTAGATTATTATAGAAAAATAAAAAGGACCTTTATATTGCCGAAAATGCAGAAGGTTAAGTCTTTGCCTACGATAACGGAAAAATTATACGCAAAATTAATTACTTTGAAATTTTTGTTAAAGGACGAATTTAAATAATTAATTTCGATATCGTTCCGTTTAGGAATTACGATATAATTTTAAGAAAATTATAGTTATATTAATATAACCTTTTAATCGATTAAAATATTAGCTAGGTAAAGTTTATTTATATTTTATCAGTAAGTTAAAAAAATGACCAAAATCTTTACATTTCATTAATAATAATAAAAACGATAAATGCAGGTATAAGGATATAACAAAACCTTTATTACTTAAAAAACAAGATGCAAAAAAGGAAAAGGGCATAATAAACGTATTTAACGTATCATAATTATTATTCGGGAAAAGCTTTACGATATAAACGAAATTTTAAAATATTAATTCGAAAAGTTAAAAATGGAAATGGTTAATGTATTATTATAATATCGTAAGTACAAGTAATTATTTTAAAAGAAGTTCGAAACGAAGTTATTAAAACATAACGAATAAAATTATAAAATAATCCTTAAAGAAGGTACTTTACCTAAGTTTTACCTTATTTATAATTTGAAGGAAAAAAAGCTTTATATTTTACGCGAATATTTGGAAGATAGACTTTAAAAAGGATGGCTTCGACAATCTATATTTTTAGCCGGATATCCTATATTTTTCGTATTAAAGAAAAATAGCAAGTGACGATTAATAATAAATTATTAATATTTTAATAATATTACTGGTAAAAATAAGATACTTTTATTACTAATTATTAAAATAAAAGATTGTTTATAAGGAACTAAATAGTTTACCGTTCTGAATTTTAAAAACGGGTATAACTTAATTCGAAATCAGTTAAGATACGAATAAAAAACGGTTTTTAAAACGAAATACGGATTATATAAGTATTTGGTTATATTAATGGGATTTACGAACGTATTAGTAATTTTTAACGAATGGTTAATTATATATTTTGAAAATATCTAGATATTTTCGTTTTATGTTATCTGGATAACATTTTGATTTTTTTAATATTAAAAAAGGGATACACAGGATACGTTCATTAAACTTTTTAAGCTTTATAAAACGTTAATTTATTAATTAAGGCGGAAAAAAGTCAGTTTTATACGTAAAAAATCCACTACCTAAAATATATTAAAATAAACCTTAGCAAAATTATAACAGTTACGGAATGGCTTATATTTATTATTATTACAAAAATATAGGTATTTATTAAATCGTTAATTATTACAGGAAATTTAGTAAATGTTTTAGTAAGATTACGATATTATTATCGAATTTAACTAGGAAAAAAACGAATTTTAGTAAATAACAAAAACAAAAAATATTTTTAGTAGATTAAGGACGTAATTATTAATAAACCAGTATTAATTATATACGATTTAAAACGCTTAATTAAACTGAAAACCGATTTTTCGAATTATGCGTTAAATATAGTAATTAAATACCGAAATAATTAAATAATACTTTACCCGATTAGTATTTATTTTTATAAGTTAAAAAAATAAGATTATATTACGTTATTCCCGATAAAAAGTTTATATTTATCGTTAAAGTGTTTAGGAAATTTAAGTATATACTTAAAAGAAACTTCTATTATATTAAAGTTTATACCGATTACAAAAATCTTATTTCTTTTATTACCATACGAAAACTTACAAAACGATAATTACGTTACGTAAAAAAATTAACGGAATATAACTTTATTATTATTTATTAAAAAAGTCTGAGAACGGCAAAATAAATACCTTTAATAAACGACTTAATTTAAAAGAAAAGGTTAGTTAAGATTAATTACACAATTTTTAATATTACCTTAAAAAACATTTAAAATCTTAGCAAATTGTAACAATTAAAGCAGTATTCTTTAATTTATACCAGAAAGTCTAATAATATAATAATAACCTATTCGACGATTAAAAAACGGATAAAGTCTAAGTTTTAAAAAATTATTAACAAAACCTAATATGGGATGTATATTAACATTTATTTTATAAATATTTAGAGATTTATAAAACTTTAAAACAATTATAACGTATTTATTATTTTTTTAAAATAAAAATAATAATAGAGAAAATTAAACAAAAATGCGACTTTTATATTAAAATAAAACATTCAAGGCATAAACCGTATAGAAAATTAAAATTACTTTTAATTTTATAGCAATTATAAAATTCGATTATTATAGATTTTATTATTAAACTTTTTTTATCTGAAGATTTAGTAGCAAAAATATATTATAATAACATTTTCATAATCGTCGATCGATTGACGAAATTTTCTTATTTTTTATTTTATTACAAAAATATAAACGCAAAAAAATAATATATATTTTTTTCCGATATATTTATAATATATATAAATTATTAATAAAAATAGTTTTAAATAAAAAAATTACGTTTATGTTTTAATTTTAGTAAGGTTTTGTAATATAAATTGGCTTAAATTATAAATTTTTTAACGCGCTTAAATTTTTAAATAAACTGATAAATATAACGATTAAATTATACTTTTAAAACTTACTTACGATACTATATTAATTACGAATAAAATAATTAAATTAAAAAGTATTAATAACTGTTAATTTATAATGTTAATAATTAAGAAAATATTAAAATAACTTTAATAAATGTTAATTTCGGTTTCATATTAAACATTTACAGGCAAATACGTAATAACGGTTTAGTTAATATTAAAATTATTTTAATATTAAAACAATTTAAGTAATTATACGTAAAAATAAAAACAGAACTTAAATTTGTACGTAATTAAATAAAAAAATATTATAACCAGAAAAAGTTTAAAAAATTCACTTTTTTAAAAAAGAAAAACATGATTTACTTAATTACTAAAAACATTAAAGTTAAACACTTAAATTAAAAGTTTGACTTTAAAGATATCGGTTTATATAAAATTATTAAGAAAATTTTAAAAAATAATTACGAATTAAAGTTATTTTCGAAAATTAAGCTTTATATAACTTTTTATATTTTTTTGCTTAAATTAATAATAAATACTATTAAAGTTAATATAAGATAAAAAAATAAAATAAAAGAAATATATTAATATACGAAATAAATAAAATTTTAAACTTATGTAAAAAGAACGAATTTATTAAATACTTAATTAAATGAAAACATTACCTAAATTTCGAAAATATTTAAAAACTTATTAAAAATTTCATAAACGCCCAATATTTTTAAAAAAAAAAGTTTTATTAACGATACCGAAACTTATTATAAACGTATCTTAATTTACGTTATCGGAATTAAATTAATCGGTAATATTAATACCAAATTAATCGGTTAGGGTTACGGTTTATACCGCCGTAATTATTTCCGCGGATAATCGTTTCCGTTTTATTTCTAAACGTTCGAATTTTTTATTACTTCCGTATTTTTTATATTACGACGGAACATTTTAACCTTATAACGACGAAAAAGTTCCTTTTGTTTTTTTAAACGGTTCTTTTCGGTAATAAATTTCCGATATTTAAATTCGGAAAAATTAAAAAGGTTATAAAAACCCCCGTATTTAATATAACGCAAATATTTTCAAAAGTTATAATAAGCTTTATAAGGTTTATTTTCGGACTTATAACGAAAACAAAAAATATCCGATAATATAATAAATTCTAAATAATTAATCCGTTTCAAAAAATTAAAAACGTTAATACGTTTATGAAAAAACTTTTTTAATTTAATTAAATATATTAATTAATCCGAAAAACGTACCTAATAAAAAAAATAAAAAAATAAAATTATTCATTTAAACCCCGATAAATAAATAAATAATTTTTAAAAGTAAAACCTTTTTAAAAAAGAAATCGTATTATAACTTAATAAAGCTTAGGTTTTTTTAAAAACGGTCGGAATTTCGTAATAACAAAATCCGACGGTAAAACTAAGTTACGTAATTAACTTAAAAAGCTTAATAAGGTTTTGTAAAAACTTAATACTTAAGCCGTTTAAAGTATCTTAAGTTAAAAATAAGATATATACGCTTATTATTTCTATAATTTTAAATAATACCAGCTTATAATATAATTTAATTATTTAGATTACCTTTAATTATTTATTATTATTAAACGTAGCTAGTTTATTTTTTATTATTTAGTTTTTTATAATACCATTATTAATATAAACCCGTACGACTAGGTTTAATAATTGGTTAATTAGCCCAGCCGTTATATTTTTATTACGGAAAGCGTAACAGTAATAAGGTAACGGCGACGGCGTAATCCTGGAAATAGAACTACGGTAAAGGGGATAATTTTGTTACGGGCCAAGGTAAAAGCTTCTAAATATAAGGGCTATACAGGGGTATTAGGTATATATATAAGACCCTTTTCCCCCTACATATTAAAAAAAAGTCAGGCGTTACTGGTCTAATATACTGCTACCCACCTGCAAAACTGCTGCTTCTAGCCTTTCACGCTATTACCCCCAATAACCTGACAATTTCAGGGATATCATTCCCCAACACATGGTCCGCAATTAACCTACAGGCAGATATCTAGCTTTTTATGTCCTTGCTAGTTCATCAAAGACTCGCCGATACAGAACCGGGCCGTCGATAAAACTGAAACTGAAATCCTGGCAGCCGGTTTTGTTACGCAGTGTCCCTGCCCATGTTGTTCGCCAAAATCCCGGCCGCAGCTGGAAGTGACATGATGGGTGTTGAGCGTCGTTCTCACAATGACATATTATTCTTTTCAATAACCTTGGTAAAGACTCCGAGCAACAGGCTTCTGTCCATCTGAACGTAAGGGCGTGGCTTCAAGCTGTACATGACTCTAGCGCCGACATGACGGTGATCTGCAGCTGAGGCAACCTCAAGTATGCAGACAAAAGCCAAGATGCTCACCTGGCTGAGCAACAGGACCCTGAGGCAATTGCTTGTTAAGTCTAGTAATTTAATATTCGAACAACTGGACCTGACGCTGAGGTCCAGACTCGTCGAATCCAAGCAAAGGATGCAGCATCGGAGGGTGCAGCACGGATGTACTGCCTGCCAGAATAGCCCAACGGATGTTTCAATGGGAGAATAGCCGCAGTCGTAAGTACGTCTGTTATATGCAAAGCCCGTAAGGACGACCTGTTGCTGGAATCAACACACAAGACTTCAGACACTTGGCCCCCTCCAGCGTTCTCACGCCCCTATTTATGAATTCTTTCCCGTTTCTTAACGGTACGTTACGACAGACTATGCAGTTGAACAGAAGAATCGGGCTTCAAGCTATTCCAGCCTCTCAACATGAGTTCCGAATACGTGAAGAAAATCGCGAGCGGGGTTATAGCTAAGGACGTAAAGCCGTCTGTCAAGTCAGACGAGCCGGATAGGATGAGCGAAGCCGGTATTCATTTTTCTCCGTCCACTCCGGAAAGGGGCCGTGCTAATAGCATTGAAACATCCGACCGAACACTTCGAGAAAATTACGTTATTCGATATTTTTATGCAGGTTTTACCAAACAACTAAGGCTTTTAGGAATTATTTCGTTATAAGCGTTAATTTCTGTAAAATATGTCGTAATCGAATGGAACTTCCGAACGCCCGTGAAGCGCTTTACTTTAAATATAATTATAAAAGTTAATAAAATACTAAATACAGCGAGAAGGCGTTAAAACATAAAGAAAGACATTAATTAATATAATAAAGCGATTTATAAAAATCACATCGTTAAAAATAGATTATCAGACGTATTAAAGGGTAGTAATGGTTCAACAACAGATAAAAATTTGCAATTAACTTAACCGTAACTCTCTTGCGCAGCTAGAGCACCGACTTCATAATTGTTATAATTAAGCTAATTACGAAGAAAGGCTGTATAAAGTATAAGAAGCGTAAATTGTCAAAGATAATCAGGGCTTTAAAAAGCAATAGCTAAAGAGCTCTTATATTGTATGGGAGCCCCGGAACTACGTTGTTGCGGAGTGCCTACAACATAAATGACACAGGAGTTACCCTATTCTGCGACAGAAGGCTTGCTAGCCATACATCCTGATTTATATTACTTCCATTCTTAGATATTAACTTCTCTGACTTTGCTTTTCTATTTTTTCTATGCAGCTAATTACTGCCATATTGTATCTTCCTCTAACGTCAGCACGTTGGAAGACATGACCGAGGAGACCGTGATGGACAACAATATATCCGCATCCAAGCTCACTCTCTGGAGCCGCCACCGTCTCTCAATCATTGAAATGAAGAAGATTTTCGGGTCATCATAATATCAATTAATAAGCGAATGAATGTACAGCAGTGTGGCCGTCATGATTCTTGGTTCATAAATGGAAACCCCCCCACCATCGAACAGAAGGCCTAGGACTGAACCGCAGTCTTTGCATGTGCGCAACCAGTCTGGTATGCCCGAATAGAATATGCAGACACGGAATCCTATCGACTTCGCCCGTATGTGAAGGTTACTGATGCTATCCCATTCCATATCTTTGCCCGCGACAAAACCTTCTCCCATATATCTACGAACAGTCAGCGGTTGTCAGTCAAGCTACTGCAAAGTATATCGCAGCGACACCTGCAGCAGCAGCAGCAACCAGCGGTTGCGTCGCCTTCGGAGCACCAGCTTCGGTTGTCCGGGTGGTTGCACCAGCTGGCAGCGAAGCCCCTCCACTGTCTTGAACCTCTGGTATGTTTTGAACGGGGGTATTCGAGGCTGGCCCTTGAGTGATGATGATAGTGGGTACCACTTGAGTCGTTGGGGGAGGATCTGGCCCTTGAGTGACGATAACACTGGTTACCACTTGTGTCGTCGGGGGAGGATCTGGCCCTTGAGTGACGATGACACTGGTTACCACTTGTGTCGTCGGGGAAACAGGCCACAAAGTGGGATCCATTGTGACCGGTGGTGGCTCTGAGCTGGCTGTTGCAGACGCTGTAGTCACCGTCGGAACCTCTGGAGGCCACGAGTTGGCCGGTCCAGAAGTTGCAGTCACTGTCGGAGTAGTTATGGTGAGAGTGGTCGGTTCCGTCGTCCGACGACAGAAATTCACAGTTCTATCCGAGATCCTGGTAGCGCACCCCCCGAACCCCCAATTCCGACGCCCGCCGTCTCCGCTGCGGATGAACTGGCCTTCTTCGAAAACGCAAATCGTATAAATCTTATCGTTGAACAACCTGGGGGTGTCCTTTTCGTAGCAGACCCGGTTGTGAAGTTCTCCAATACTGCTCTGCTCGTCATGGAAGACGACGACGTTCATATCTTCATAATTCAACAATACCGTCGCATTTATCTCGCCTATGAATCGGCATTCCTTATCTTCCTGATTAGCCACGTCGATGAGAGTCGGTATGAGACCGTCAACGAGACCGTCAATAAGGATGCCAAGCGGCCTGAGAAACGGAATCCTCTCCTTGAGAGTCTCAGACTGAATAAACCCTAAGGCTAGGGGTTGGAACAGCGCCAGTAAGGGAATGAAAATGGTAATGGATCGCATCTTGAATGCGAAGTTCGTTCTATAACGGATTGCGGCGACTTGTAGGAGCAAGCTAGGCATCAGAGCGCGACAGGCCATTAACATCTGGGAGGACGGTTACATGGCTCTTTTATCTCTTTTTCAGGATCGGTGCCCGAGGGTACAGTATGTGAGAATAGAGCGACAAGTCCAGCCTTTCTGCATTTTCCGTGGGGTCCGCGCGATGCAGCCAGTTAAGTCGACACTTAATGTAATACGAATACTGTGATGCAACCCAATAGCTAAGGCACATTTTCCATGGCATGTTTAGGTCATGATAACGGCCGGCTGATTGGAGGCATTTCAACCTATTTGTTGCAGATCGTCTTTTGCCGCCTAGGCCAACAGGCCACTTTACCGAGGAATCAGGTTGCAGATGGGCAACGTGGAATACGTCCATGTAGACTCAGATAAACTTTAACTACGGTAGGCCGTAGGGGTTACTACGACAAAACCCAAAAATGATAAACAGATATATATCCAGGTAAATCTAAATGCGCATTTGGTAAATTAAGCTGGACTTAGTTATTAGCTTAAATTTAATATTCTTTGATTAATATTATCAAGCTATAAAAGAACGTATATAAGCTTATATAGGTTTACAACATTTCATATAATTTTATATAAGTTTTTATAACTTTGTAATAGTTATTTTGCGTTATATTGCGTTAACTTTATACGTGTTTTATTATTTAAGCTTTGGCTTTATGCTGCTATATATATTTTTTATAAGAATTTTTTTTTTTAAAAGAAATATAACTATAGAAACAAAAGTGGATAAAATAATAGATTGCTATCTTAATTCCTATGTTTTATTAATATCCGACCGTTTTGTATATATTTTACTTTAGGGCGATTTTAAATTGTTTAGTTCCGTTTTTATTTATATCGATTTTTATCGGAATTTTGAAAACGTTTCGTAATTTTAAGCAGCCGGGTAAATTATTGCCTGTAATTTTCCGTATATTGTTCGAAAAACTGAATTTGGAGTTTTTCAATTTATTATTATCGTTCTTTTTGAGTTTAGCTATTTGATATTTTCGTTAAACCGAGATTTTCCAGTGTAAACTGGTTAGAAGATCGATTATTTTTATTTTCGAAAATCTAATAACATTCGAGAATTAAAACCCGAAAATAATCTTTTAAAAAAAGAAATCTAAATCGATAGTAACGTCGACGGCCTTAGATCGTCCGGTAATTTTATAAAGATAAAATACCGTAAATGTAATAGTTTTTGTAAAAACCTTTTTATTACGGATAACGTACTATATTAGTAAGCGGCCCAAACCGGTAAACGGACCCTTTTTTGATATTCCGTAATAACAAATCCAAATAAAATAATTATAACGCAATAAATTAATTTAAACTAATCGGATCTTTCGTCGCTAAATGTATTTACAGTTTTTTTATATATATGCGTATTATGTCCGGGCTTGCCGTAAACGTTATATTTCTGTTCTTTCGTTTTAACCCTTTTGCGACGATTACCTTTAGCCGTTATTATCTGGATTTTTTTACCACCCCCTTTTTTTCGGCCAGAAAAGCTTATCTTTTTTATATAGTAAGTATTCCTTTTTTTAAAAACGTTTATTTTTGATTTTTTAACGTTTATTAAAAAAATTGTTAATTTCGCGTAATTTGGCGTTTTTTAAAAAAAAAAACCGTTTTCGTATAAAAATAACAAGTTATTTTTTATTAAAAAATTAACTAATTTAATTATTTTTGTCGGCGAGCTTCCCTAATAATTTCTAATTTTTCTTTGCAAATATTATCTCGGTTTTTTTTGTTTCTTAGATATTTCGAAAGGTTTTCGACGGTAAGGAAAAAATGGAACCGGCGGAGGTAAGCGGCGAAACGGTTGGCGTAAGTACAGCTGGAGGAATTTCCAAATCGGAAAAAATATTATTAAAATTAAATAAAATAAGTTTAGATTTTGCAAACCGGACTTAATGTTATTAAAAGTTATAACGGCTTTAACCGTATCGAAAGAATTAGTAAAAAATATTTTCTTAACGATATAAATATGGTAACGTCATATTAAATTTTCGATATAAAACGTATAAACGCGTTTTAAAACGGAAAAATAAAATACGTTAAAAAGTTAAACCGATAAGAAAAAATAAAAAAGTATACAAAACGTAATAATGTCGTTATTCGCGTAATATTTTTTTTAATTTTTATTAAATAATAATTTTCTTAACCGTTAAAAATAAAAAAACGTTTCGTTCTTTTCGTACGCGTTTAAATATATTTATCGAAATATTAAACCTATTTTAAATTTAATTCGTTCGTTATTTAATTATTATAATTAATTTTAATTTTTAATTAATAAATAATAAGTTATCGTAATATCAAAATTTAAAATAAACTTTTTTCGTTACAATAATAAATAATAATATAACTTAATTTTACGAATTAATAATTTATATAATTATAATTTATTCCCGATTATTTTATTACGTTTATTTAAGTTTTTTACGTTTTTCGGCATTTGTAATTATTATATCGTATATTATTAAAAGCTTTATTAAAAAGCCTGTTTCGTCGATATTATAAATATTCTTTTTTACGATACCGTATTTTATAATTATAATCCGAATTAATTCGAATTACTTACGAAATATTTCCGGATTTTCGTATAATATTTTTTAATAATCGATCTTTTAATTTAAACGCGTTTAAAACCTGTTTTACCGTCGAACAAATTTCGATACTTAATTAACCCCGCCGCGTTTTACGACGCGTTAAGTAAGTAACAAATTCGCTATATCTTTAATATATTAAAACCGGACAGGAAATATTTACGTATTTAAGTTAAAAATTCGGTCGATGATTAATTTCTTTTCGGTTAGCGTTAATTTTCGTAAAAAAAAGTTAATATCGGTTCGGGCGCGTTTATTACCGCATCGAGCCTTTAAGGTAATTTCGGTAATATCGTAAATAGAACTAAATCTTTTATAATTAAATTTTTGGTTTTACTTTTTAACCTAAACAGCTAAGTTTATCCTAGTTTTTTTATAAAACGTTCCATAACGTTAATAAAAAGTAATAAATTAATAAGTTAAGTAATTAAAATAATCGCAATATTGGTCCGCTTAATAACTTAAACCGTTTACTGATATAAAACGTTAACTGGTATTATATATTATAAAGCACGTAATATGTTATATTATTTTAACTGGTATTTTAAATAATATTTTATAAAGATGTTAATAAAACGATTAAAGTTGTTTTCTATAGGCGTTAAAGTTCGTTATTAAAAACAAATTAAATATTTATTCGTAACTTAATATATGTTATTCGAAAAACGAAATGTAATTATATTTCGTAATATCGTATAACGTCTCACACCACCGAGTCGCGCGTACCACCCAATCGCGCGGTTTTTGGCACCTCGTAACAATTAGTCTAATAACTCAACCACAACGCAATAAATCCATTCCAATTAATAGTATGCTTTATCGCTAGCCGTATATATAACTCTGAAATAAATACATCCATTATATCAAAACTTGTTGCGGACGTATATTCTTATTTTTTCTTTTTAATCGTTTTGCGACCGACTATTTTTTAACGCAATTACCCCTATTTTAAAAGTCCTAAAGCCGACCGACAAGAAAACGATTACCCAACCGAATTCCCAATCTATATACGTAAGCGTTTTCTGTTTGGCTTTAATACATAAAAAATATTCGCAAAATACCTCATATTGGAAGGATATAAAGCGCGTCGTAATGTTATAAAGCAAGGCTATAAAATTTGTTATAAGGTACGTTTCGGAACGCGTCATAAAGCGTATTGCGGTATTACAAGACTTGTCGGAGCAATAATTCGATCTTACGCTTTTAAAATTATTAAACTAAACGTTTTTAATAAAGAATAATACTTATTCTATGGGATAAACAAGTTTTTTTAGTCGGTAAAAAAGATGGTAATAAAAATTGCTGTTAATAACTATTATAAGTAATCGGCTACAAAACAGTTAAAAGGAAAAATTAATAATATATATCTGTAACAAGCTTTAATATAATGCGTACATTTATTTTAAAGCTGTAAATACGGCTAGCGACAGAAATTACCTTCGATTAAAATGGATTTATTGCGTTATAATTAAGTTATTTAGATTAATTATTACGAGATGTTAAAATCCCGCGTAACTCGTGTTATGGCCCAGCAAGGCTTGGCCTTTCCAAACGGTCGGAGACTGCAGGAGAATAAGCTCCGACCCTAAGCGGGTTACGTGATTTGTGATTACGATGGATCCAGTGATTAGGAGTGATTACAGCGGTTTGATTACTGATGATTACCGCGACGACGGTGATTAGTTGTGATCCGGAATGATTAGTAGTGATTATTATAGATTGACAGAAAGGATATATACGTTTATTATTTCTTATAGTTTTGGATAGTATTAGTTTGTAATATAACTTGGTTACTTAAATTACCTTTAGTTATTTGTTATTATTAGACGTAATTAGTTTATTTTTTATTGTTTAGTTTTTTATAATATTACTATTAATATAAACCCGTACGATTAGGTTTAATAATTGGTTAATTAGCTTAGTTGTTATACGTTATAAGCTTTTATTTAGTAATATAATTAGATTTTAAGTAATATTTAAATTGTTATTATGTCGACTAATGTATAAATAATTGTTATTCCGGAATTTACGGTTTAACAGCTTTAAGATAAAATTAAGGAGCTTAAGATTATTATTTAGCAATTTATTAACGAAGTAATGATAGCTTAGTAATTGGGTTTTTGCAAGATGAAATTTAAGAAATTATAACTTTATAACGGAAAAAGGAACATTTAGGGTTTTTTAATCCAGGTTCGGGTTTACTTTCGTTTTGAAGAACTTATTAATCCAGCTGATTAAATTTTTGTTATTGCCGTTTGCTTAGAAGGAGATGCTTTTGATTAATTCGAACTTATTATAAGGGATTTTTTGGAAAACGGGAAGTCCGACCAGGAGGAAATTATTCGGAAGATTTTTTTTAGTTATGTTAATTTCGAGGATAAGCTTAAAAGTAATTTTGAAAATCCGGACGAAAGATAAGTTGCGGCCTAAAAGGTTTTTTAATTACGTTAAAAAGGACCAGTTTTTACGTACGCTGTGGAATTTAGGAACTTTATAGTAAAAGCAGGATGGACGGACGAAAAAAATAATATTTTGATCGATATGTTTTATAAAGGATTAAAGGAGGACGTTAAAGATAAAATTATTAAATTTCTGCGATTTACGATATTTAATAAGTATATTACCGAATAGTAAAAATCGATAACCGACAGTTTAAAAGGCGACAAAAATAACGAGGATATTTTATTTTACGGGTTGGATATTTTAAGATTAATTAGGGAAAAAGGCGCGAAGTACTTTTTATTTCTTATAGAATAATTTTAGGATTTATAAAACTTGGTATTATTTAATAACAAAACATAAGTTAGGTATAGTATTATAATTACGGCAAGAAGGGATATATGGCTTAATATTGCAAGGTATTTAAATAATAACAATAAAAAAAATTGAATCTTAGTATTTAAAGAACGGCTTATTGGACCTAACGGTAAATTAATTTTTGTGCTAGGTATATAGTATAAGCAGGTTAATATAATCCGTATACGTAATGATAACGAATAGAAAGAAGTTTAATAGGGATTGAAGGCGGTTAAGGCTTTTTTACGCGCAGTTATTTAGCGATATCGGTTTGTTATGATAGGATGGTTAATGGAATATTAAGGATAAAAAAAGTTGTTTATTTTTAAATTACGTTTGCGATTTTAAGAAAAGAGGTAGAAGTACTATAAATAGTTGGAATTAAACGCATAAATTAAGGAGTACCACGGTTGGGATAAGGCCTTGTTGTTAGGAATACCCGATCAATATGGGAAATTACATGCCGTTTATTGCAAATAAGCCTATTATCCAAAACATAAAAAATAGCAAAGCTATATATAACGACGCATTATGTGTATGTAGCATTAAGGATTTAATTTTTATAACCAAATAAGAAACGATTTTAGAAATTAACGATGGTATCGATATTTACGTATATTGGCGTTACAGAATATTATCGATATCTTTACGGTAAAGGGAAATTGGCTTAAGGAACAGAGTTGCCCAAAAAAAGATTTAATGTGTTATTTTAAAGTATGTAATTATAAGACGCAGAAAAAATAGATTTATAAGATAGTTATGAAAGCAATACGGGAAATCCTTAACGACTTATAATTTTAACTGGCGTTTACGATTGATTTTTATAAGTAGTAAGAATTTTAAAAGAAAATACGATTTAGGTAAAAAGATATAGCCCGTTATAACGCGCAGTATTAATAAATTAACGGTTCCGATAATTGGACGATATAATTAAAATACCCGAGAAAGAACGTAATTAAACAAATCGAAGGAGATATTATTACCTTGAAATAATATAACAAATTATTTGATATACGTACTATGGAATTAAAAATAATATTACGGCGTTAAGAAAAACATATTAAGCAGCTGCAAACTAAGGTTAAATAGTTGGAGTACCCAAAAAATAAACGTTACTTATAGAAAAGTTATAGGATAACGGGAGTTAAGGAAGTTAGCATAAACCCCTTAAAAGAGCTTTATGTATAACGATAAAAGCTAACAACAATTTTATCATCTTAAAGATACGAATTGGGATATATTAATACACCGTAATAATGGATTACGGAATTTTAAGCGTTAATTATATTATTCCGAAGTTGCTTAATTAGCTTAGATTGTTATGGAAGGATAAGAAAGATTTTTATATTGCCGAGAACGCCGAAGGTTAGGTATTTATTTACGATAACGGAAAAATCGTACGCAAAATTGATTACCTCGAGATTTTTATTAAAGGATAAGTTTAAACAATTAATTTCGATATCGTTCCGTTAGGGAATTACGACATAATTTTAGGAAGACTATGGTTATATTAGTATAACTTTTTAATCGATTAAAGTATTAGCCAGGTAAAATTTATTTTATATTTTATCGACAAGCAATAAAAACGAACAAAATCTTTATATTCGAATAGCAAGGAAAAAAACGACGAATATAGGCATAAAGATACGATAAAAACCTTATTACTTAAAAAAACATAACATAAAAAAAAAGAGGCATAACAAACGTACCCGACGTATTATAATTATTATCCGGGTACAACTTTGCGATATAAACGAAATCCTAGAATATCAGCCTAAAAAGCCAGAAAAGGAAAAAAATACGGTTAATATATTATTACAGTATCGTAAATATAAGCGATTATTTCAGAAAAAGCTTAGTACGAAGTTACTAGAATATAATAAATGGGACTATAAAATAATTTTTAAAAAAAAACACCTTATTTAAATTTTATCCTATTTATAATTTAAACGAAACAGAATTTTATATTTTATGCGTATACCTGGAAGATAAATTCTAAAAAGGATGGATTCGACGATTTACATTTTTAACCGGATATTTTATGTTTTTTTTACCAAAGAAAAACGGCAAATTACGATTAGTAATAGATTATCGACATTTTAACAGTATTACTGTTAAAGATAAGATACTTTTATTTTTAATTACCGAAATAAAAAATTACTTATAAGAAGTTAAATAGTTTACCGTTTTGGATTTTAAAAATAGATATAACTTAATTCGAATTAAGCTAGAATACGAGTGGAAAACAGCTTTTAAAACGAAGTACGGATTATACGAATATTTGGTTATATTAATAGGATTTACGAACGCATTAGTAACTTTTCAGCGAATAGTTAATTACGTACTTTAAAAATATCTGGATATTTTCGTTATGTGCTATTTAGATAATATTTTGATTTTTTCAGAATTAAAAGAAATATATGCAGGATACGTTTATTAAATTTTTCAAGCTTTATAAAACGTTAATCTGTTAGTTAACGCAAAAAAGAATTAATTTTATATATAGGAAATAGAATATTTGGGATATATTATTATTTTAGGATATATTAAAATAAATCCTAAGAAAATTATAGCAGTAACAGAATGGCTTATATTTATTACCGTTACGGAAGTATAGGTATTTATTGGATTTGTTAATTATTACAGGAAATTTATTAAATATTTCAGTAAAATTGTGATATTATTATTTAACCTTATTAAGAAAAAAAAAGTTTTAATAGACAACGGAAACCGAAGAAGCTTTTTAATAAATTAATATTGATTATATACGATCCAAAATACCTAGTTAAGTTAGAGACCGATTTTTCGGATTACGCGTTAGGTGCGGTTATTGGATACCGAAACGACTAAAGAATATTTTATCTAATTATCTTTTATTTTTACAAATTGAAAGGAGTAGAATTAAATTATGTTATTTCCGATAAAGAATTTATAATTATTGTTAAGGCTTTTCGAGAATTTAGGTGTAATTATGTTTAAGGGAAATTTCCATTAAATTAAGGTTTATACCGATTATAAAAATTTTACCCGTTTTATTATTATACGAGAATTTATAAGACGACAGTTACGTTACGTAGAAGAGTTAACGGAGTACGACTTCGTTATTATTTACTAGAAGAGTTTTAAAAACGGCAAAGTAAATACTTTAAGTAGACGGCTTGACCTAGAAAAAAAATTAATTAAAGTTAATTACAGAATTTTTAATGTTACCTTAAAAGGATACCTGAAATTACGATAAATTGTAACGATTAGGGTAATGTTCCCGGACCTACATTAGAAAATATAATAATATAACGACAGCTTATCCGAGGATTAGAAAATAAACAAAATTCAAGTATTAGAGGAATGTTAGCAGGACTTGATATGGGATATATATCAGCACTTACTTTATGGACATCCAGGGATTTATAAAACCTTAGAATAGCTGTAACGTACCTATTATTTCCTTAAGATAAGGATAGCAGTATAGAAAGTTAGAAAAAAATGCGACGTTTGTATTAAAGCGAAATTTCCAAGGTACAAACCATACGGAGAACTGCAATTATTTCTAGTTTTATAGCAATTATGGGATTCGATTATTATGAATTTTATTATTAAGCTTTTTTTGTTTGAAAACCTAGTGATAAAAGTACATTATAACAGTATTTTCGTTATAATCGATTTACAAAGTTTTCCTATTTTTTACCTTATAATGAAAATACCGACGCAAAATAAATGGCTTATATTTTTTTTCGATACATCTTTAATATATATAGATTGTTAACGGAAATTATATTAAATAAAGATACCATATTTACCTTTAAGTTTTGGTAAGGCCTTATAACATAGATCGGCTTAAATTATAAATTATTTAATATATTCAGACCTTAAATAAACGGGTAGATAAAACGATTAAATTAGACTTTTAAAACTTACTTACGATATTACATTAATTACGAATAAAATAATTAGGTTAAAAAGTTACTAATTGTCCAGTTGGTTTATAACATTAGCTACTAGGAAAGTATTAAAATAACCCCAGCAAATATTAATTTCGGTTTTATACCAGAAATTTACAGGGAGACATGCGATAACGGTTTAGTTAATATTAAAGCTATTTTAACGTTAGAACAACTTAAACAGTTATATGCAGAAATGAAAACAGAATTCGAATTTATACGTAACCAAATAAAGAAATATTATAACCAGAAAAGGTTAAAAAAATTAACTTTTTCGGAAAGAGATATAGTTTATTTAGTTATTAAAAATATCAAAACCAAACGCCCAAATTAAAAGTTCGACTTTAAGTATATCGGCCCATATAAAGTTACTAAGAAAATTTTAAAAAACAATTATTAATTAGAATTACCTCCAAAAGTTAAATTCCATCCAGTTTTTTATGTTTCCTTACTTAAATTAACAGCAAATATTATTAAAGTTAATATAAGATACGAAAATAAGGCAGAAAAAGATGCATTAATATATAAGGTAAAGAAAATCCTAGATATGTACAAAAAAGATAGACTTACTTAATATCTTATCAAATGGAAAAAACGCCCAGATTCCGAAAATACCTGGGAACTTATTAAAAATCTTATAAATGCCTAACGCCTTTTAAAAAATTTCCACTAGCAACGCCGGGATCGCCGGCTATAATACCTTAATTAATGTTATTAATAATAAATCAGTTAATATTTTCGATATTCGACCAGTTTACCGAACCAAAAACCTGTACTAATGCGGTGGCATTAATTTCTAAACCGGCTTGTTTCCGTTTTTCCTTTTTTTTTAATTCGTCCAGCGATTACAAACCACGTTAAACCATAATAATACCCTTTAAACGCGCCAAAGCCTTTTATTTATGTAACCGAATTAAACAAGCTAAGGCTTCGTTTATTTTTTCTTAATGTCGCCGTTATATTTCTAAATAACGTCGTTAAAGCTTTAAAAAACGCTTTTCCGCAAACGTCTTTTCCCGTTTAAAGCGTTAATGTTTACGACGAATACTTTACAGGGACGATACCGGTATGCCGGTACCATCATAAGAACAGCCTCGGGAAACACATTCTTTACATCGCGACATATTTTCCATTATTTTACATTTTAATCCTTTTAAAAAACACTAAAAACAAGGTATAATTTCGAAGCCAAAATCGTTAAAAGTTTCCATAAGTTTAGCATAACGAACGGTGGAAGAACGTGGCTTACGGCAAGTCCTATCTTTCCGAGTAAATATATCGGTCATTAGAAAAAGTAATAATAAGGAAGGGAAGTTATTTACTAAAAGCCATAAACAAACAAATTAATTTTTAAAGGCAAAAATCCTAAAAAAGGAGAAATCGTATTATAACCCAGTAAAACTTGGCCTTTTTAAACGGTCGGAAATTACAGGAAAATAAACTCCGACCTTAAGTAGGTTACGTAACTTATAATTACGATGGATTTAATAATCAAAAATGATTATAACGGTTTAATTATTGATAATTACCATGACGACGGTAATTAGTCGTAATCCGGAATGATCAGTAATAATTATTATAGATTAACAGAAAGGATATATATGCTTATTACTTCCTATAATCTTGGATAACATTAGCTTGTAATATAACTTGGTTACCTAGATCACCCTTGGTTATCTGTTATTACCAGACGTAACTAGTTTACTTTTTATTGCTTAATTATCCACAATATTACTGCCAACATAAACCCGTACGATTAGGTTTAATAGTTGGTTAACTAGCCCAGCCGTTACAACTCGGTAATACGCGCAATTCGGTGGTGTAAAACGTTAACGTTTTCCCGTTATTATTCTATATTATGTCCCGAATATTTTTTTATCGTCCGGCGGTATAATTATTTTTATTATTTTGCATATAATCGGTTAATAAGTGTTAAGCTCGATAATACGTTGATTTGTTTTTAATAATTATTACATTACATTAAAAACGGAAAAATATAAAAAGATAACTAAGGAAATAACATAGTAACCGAATAATAACAAACTATTCCAAAGATTAAATACATTAACAAACTCCTATCTAAGTTATATATAAAATGCATTATTAAAGGGTTTTGTAATGGTTTTTAATACATGTAGATCGGCTACTAGTTGCCGACATTGTGCTATGTTCCTCCGTCTCCTTACAAAATTACTACCGAAAATCAAACTTTATCGAGTTTTTTATATTTCCTCATTTAACTTAACAACGGAAACCATTATTATTAATACAAAACAGGAAAATAAGTTAAAAGAAATGCACTAATATATAAAGTAAAAAAAGTTTCAAATATATATAAAAAATGGATTTACAAAATACCTGGGTAAATAATTTTTTCTTCCAGATTCGACAATACCTAAAAGTATACCAAAAACCTTATAAACGTTTAACATTTTGAATTCCACTTTAAGTGTGCAGCCGTAAGCTTCGGCAACTACACACACGCGCTTAATACAACTGCTGTGGGCCTATTTACCCCTATTCTAACAGTAAAGCATTAGAGGATATGGATAACCAGATATAAGGCAGCGCTGAGTTGCTATTCTCGGTTCAGGTTACAGTCCTGTACCGTACTCATATAGAACACAACCTCATATGTCTGGTATTAGCAAATCCTAAGGACAGAACTACTTGGTAATATCTTCAAAAGCTTTATGCCCCAACGAGGAGCCCTATGATGGATCCAGACTGTCATTGTTATATGCTCGTCAACTCCGTGCGCAAGATGTTCATGCTCGGCACCAAGAATGAACCTCCTTTCTATAACAGCGGTGTGTGTTCCTAGTTAGCAAATCAGGGGAGTGTATGGCCACCTCTCCTAGCTATAACGCCAATACGACAGCGTTTCAATCTCAAATCATAATTCCTCCTCGTCCAATCCATAAATACCAAACCAGGCACCAATCTTTTCCTGCTTCGAATTTTCCCTCAGGACGTGGACGGTCGCAGTGCCTCTCGATCTCAGCCGCTCAATCGGGCTCCGCACCCACCCTCGCAGGAGTGTCCTAGCTTGTTTGGCAATTTTAGAGTCCTGACGGCCAGAAGCACACCGCAACATGTCATCCGCCAATTCAAGAATGAGCATTTCCGCGAGACTCAGCCTCATCTGGTCCACCGGCACTGGCGCTGCGAGCGCAAGAGCGGCGCGGACGTAGTGCCGGCTCTCAAAGGTGCCCATGATCGAAGACTTGAGGCCCGGCCATTGCTCATGGTAGGGAATGCCAGTGTCGATAAACTCGTCAACTAGCTTCGCAACGTCAGCTGCAAACGCATCAAGCGCAGCATCGGACGGCTCCTCGGCGGTATCCGGACTGTGCTTTTGACCTAGAACGCTGGCCTTGATGGGCAGCGTCTCTGGCAGTTTTGCGGGCTTCCTATCTGGATTTCTCTGCCACTCGTCGGTGCGTAGGGTGTCGATGCGGGCGATGAATTCTTCTAGAAGAGGAAGGCAGTTGGTGATCCATGTGGATTTAGAGTTGAGCCTAGACCTAACGGCGCCGATTAGGCTACTAAATTCTTCTATTCTGGATTGTTGGAGTATGCGCTCCGCGACCTCGAGGACGAACGCTCCCAGTTCTTGGGGAGAAGGTCTGGAGTCTGAGGGTATGCTTCGCGGCGGCTTCTTGAGCTGATGGATAATCTGGTTGAGGCCCTTGGTGAACACGCCGAAGAGCGGCCATTGGGCTAACCAATGCTTGGCCTCGTTTGAATCCTTCAAGTCCGGCCTCTGCTTGTCTGTTACGAGCTCCCCTGCGAGGCGCATATTGTCCGGTACCTGCAGATGAATTCTTACATAGCCTTGTAGAGTTTCGAAGTTCGCCCGCGTAAAGAATTCGAGCTCGGTAGTGAAAAGCTGTAGCAGCAACGCTGGCCTCACAGGTAGTCTAGGCAGGGAATCAACATTGATATCGAGGCTGTGTCGCGCAATGAACATTTTGGTCCATCGATAGTTGTTCGCAGCCGACTGCTCTGCTGCAGGTATTAACACTCGCGAAGCCCATTCGTGGCGCAACGGGGTGTCTTCTTTCCAGCGGCCTGTGGCCTTGACGAGGAGATCCAGTATAGGGGGATACGTTGAGAAACTACCGTCATCATAGACCTTTGGCAGCTCTTTATTGCTTTCCGCGTTGCGCCAATCCTCGCTCGACATTGGTTGCCTCTCGTCGAGTGCTGCTGCTCTATGGACTACATGATGCTCGATGGCATCGAGAACCAAGGCTTGAACCCCTTCATTTTTGCGTGATCCGGTCCCTAGCATGCTTATGAGACTGTCTATGGCCGCTATTTGAATGTCGACTTGTTTGACCGTAGTTAGGAGACCGGCGAGGATATCGCATATGGAAGATTGGTCGATATAGGTAGCGTCGTGCAGCATCTGTGCTATCATTTTGACCGTTGTGACTTTAACATAATTTCGGTCGGAGGTTTCCCGGTTAGAGTGCCCGAGAGTCTCTGGCCGATCTTGACCTTCCCGCGGTCTGGACCACTGGGCGAGTCTTTGCTGGATCTGCGACGATAGGCCAGTGAAAAATTCTCGAGCATCCCTGGCAGGTAGTCGTCCAAGGAAACCGATGTTCAGCAAGTGGCGGTGCCAGGAGCTATCCGCCGGTTGGTCCAGAATGACTTGCTGAATAAGGCCACAGGCAGCCGCGGGACGGTCACTTCGAGAGATAAACTGGATTATTTGCATTGCTGCAGCGCGTACTTCGAAGCCCCCTGACGGATCCTTCAAAAGGCGTGCGATCAGAGACTCCGCTAATCGAACCAAGATGGGAATCGGAGCGTCTCGACACATTCCCACAACCCTGCTCCAATGCGTGTCTTTAGACACAAGGTCGAGAAACTCTTGATCGAGGTAAAATGCGGGGTATCGGATATCGGAGCGGGATGGGAATGAATGTAGGAGGAACGAGGTATCAGAACCATATTTCGTGTTCGTATAAGCGAGCGCCGCTGCCACAACATAATCCGGGGGGTAACCAGGGTAATGGTATATCGTATTCAAGATATGTGGCCTAGTATACCCAATGGTCCGTAACGCGGAGTGACTGAAAATGGACGACTTCTTCGTATGTAACCAGCTATCGACATTGAAGTCTTGGCTGAGCATTGAACTAAGGCAAGTTTGGGGGAGCTCTTTGGATGGTTCTTGACGAATTTTGTAATCCGGTTCGGGATTCCACTCTGAAGGGCCTTCGTCCGTGTCTCGAGGAAGCTCTGGAGATGGCGAGGCCCGTACGGGTGCCAACCCACTAGGGAATGGTAACTTCAATCGCCCGAGAACGTGTTCAAATATGCTCCGCCAGAACCGAGGGACTTCCTCCTCTGACATTGCTCCGTCAGAAAGGTTCGTGACAGCGTGCTCCCAGGCGTGTCTAATCCGCCAATCCCGATCGTCATCGGATATGCTGCTTTTGATATAGACCTGAAGAGCGAACATATACCCATCAACGAAAGGGCCGATCGCCTCGCGCAGCTCTTCATCCTCAGGGGACGGTTGCAAGGCTACGGATCCATCTACGAACACAACCTTCTCAGAACGAGACTGCACATAAGGCACGTGATCCCAATCGGTTTCCGGGCATAGGAACTGAACGGGTAACCCCTGTGGCCACTGACTGCCGAGACTCACTACGGCAGGATGGTCCTTCAGCCGGAATTCCCTCCAGAGCTCATCGCGTTTCTGGGCTAGCTCGTTCAGGAATGCGTAGGTGGCAGGCTGTGGCCTCTCTAGGACAGCTGATAAAGGCCCGAGCGGCCCTGAAAGTTGCTGAAGCTGGAGTTTCTCGTGCCCGCTTTTGAGACCAAGCTTCTCGAATGCTATCAACAAGTCAATGGTCGGATTCCAGATATTTTTGAAGAGTGTCTCCTCATCGAAGTTGTAGATCTCTTGGATCTCATGCGCTCGATCCAACCGCCTCTGGGTCGTTTTCTGAGGTAGATCTAGCACCGAGTCCCAGTCCCGTCTCCTGAACGAGGGCTCACACAGTGCCTCAGATGCAGTCTCCAGGAGTAGCAACATGATCTTGTTGGCTTTCAAGATGTTGCTACGCACTTCGTCAATGGGAACGAGAAGCTCTCTAGGTGCCTGTTTCGACGATTTCAGTGGAATGCCACTGAGCAGATCTAGGGTCGCACTAGAGTAAAAAGCTGCCGTAGAATAGAAACGTTGGACTAGTTGCGTATCACGACGAAAGCGACGCGCCCAGAGGACTACATCGGTGTAGAGATCGAGCGATTCCATCTCAATACATAGAGACAGTGCTGAGCTTGCCATGTTCGCTCGATCCTGCCACTCGCGGGTCGAAGCGGCGCTCCTTTTCAACTCGGCAATGGAGTTTCTGGTCCTCTCATACCATTCTGCGTCACGCTTGGGAGGGCCGAAAACATTGATTCGCAGCTCCTCCAGAACTGTGTCCCGGTCACCTTTGAGGAAACTCCCGTCAGGTTGGAGCTTCATCATGTACTCAAACAGCTTCAAACCTTGCTCAGCTGGTAAGACGAAGAACGGTTTTGAATCCCACGGCTCCATCTGCCTAAGCCTCTCATCGTTTTCGGGGCTCTGTGATTCAATATCGACTTGAAAGTGCCGTGTATGCAGCAATAAGAGATGCATGAGGCGGAAACGCAACCGCGACTGGACAGGCTCGACCCAACCAGCGATAAATCCGATCTTATCCAGCTTGTATCCAGGAATCAATGCAACCAATGCTACGAGAGATTCCTCCAATCGAGCCATCGTGTCAGGTTGTTGAGCGCTCCTCCAAAGCTTGATTGCAGAAGAGACCAGGTCGTTCCTCCCGGTGATTTCGATGCAATCCGCGAGGACAGGGTGTTTCCGTACGCAGTCCACCACAAGGCGCATAGCCTGTTCCGTCATGTCATCTTTCGCATTCTTAAGGGAGGCCTTCCTCAACAGCCGCTTTGCCATCCTGATCACAGACTCGCCTTCCTCCCTGGTCAACACCATCCTGTCCCGAAGCAGGCGCTGGAAGACCAGCATGTTGAACGATCGGCTACGTTCCATTAAATGGGTGAATGCACTGACGGGCTGTCCTTCGCCTTCGGTCGGAAACATGGCCGCCAACGCATGCGCCTCGTACGCAGCAGTGTGAGCCTGGTATCGTAATTCGCCCGGGGTACAGTGGAGAAAGTCTACACCCCGCAGCGCTATCTCCGCGTTGCAAGCAGGCGTGATTTCCTTGTACAAGTAGCCCAGCGGGCGCGTATCGGGGTTCCTGGGAGCGCCGGGTGCCCCCCGCAGGGCGTGGTAGAGCGCAGACATATACTCTTGGCGCAGGTTGACCGCGGCCCTCGCCGTGCTAGACCTGCGCATAGTTTTGCACATGTGATCGACCTCGTTGACGGACATCTGAGACATGAGCGCCAGGGTCCCCTCCACCCCTCCGATCGCGTCCCGGACGGCGGGGAACCCGGCCTCGGTGCGAAGCTGCCTGCCAAACTGCTTGATGGCGTTGTGGCGGCCGGTCGCTGACACGTTCTGCGCCATGGCGGCTACTGTGGCGTCGGCATTCTGGCAGACGAATACCCAGACACCGAGGGCCTCCTTATCGATGGCGCCGGAGCTGGTGCTCTCAATAAGATGATCGAAGATAGTCTTCCAGTCCAGTGTAAGTAGGAGTGTTTGGAAGTAGCCCACCAGACCGGCGTAGGAGCTGTTGCGAATAACTGCATTACGGAGTGCAGTCGCCATGATAGCGACGGAAAGAGCCTAATTTCAGTAGTTTATGAATAGCATTTTCGAGAACGAGAAACAACCGTGATTACTGCAAGTACTTATATTCACTCGAAGTCAACGGCGATGAGTCAAGCGTGGACGTTTATAGTTAGTCGCATGCGGGTGTGTGGCGTAGATGATGACAGGCGCGCTTTCTGGTAGCACTAGGTCCAACCACGAGTGCTCTATTTTAAAGTAACCTCAACTAGGCTTAGGAAACGGCTTTGTGAGCGGCGGTACGTGTGTCGGATCTAGTCCTAGGCCCATATATATCAGCCCATTCATATAGCACCACCTTTTAGCCACTGTCGATAGCAGTTCCCTATTATACAGTTACTTTCCCATGCATATATATGTCACAGAAGAAATTGAGGCTATATTGACAGCTCTGACTCCAAGGAGGGAAAGCTCTCCTCGAGCCACTTGGGCCGCTAAAAGCCCTTTTTATAGAGCCTGGTGGAGCCCACCAGGGGTATCTGGTTGGAGCCTTTTAGACCCCATTTTTACCATGACAATATAAAGGTATTAGTACCCTCTTATCCAGAGCTAGGACGTTTTGAGGTTTGAACCTGACAATGTATCCTTCCTTCAGCTGTATATGCTTCAGTGTATAATGCTAGGGTCTCATGACACGCTGGGTAGCCCTTATCCTGCATTCTCACCACAAGCAGCTACTATGGCCATCTCACCCTGATTGTGTACTAGACTCGGCTGACTGATATGTTTCATCTCAATTAATGGGTCATCTGAGTTGATGTATTACTGATTAATCCGGATATATCCAAATCCAAGTGCTTCCCAATCGCGCTCGAGATAACGGCTGGTGTTCAGCCAAGCGTGGGAAACACAGTAACCTTGCACAAGACAAGGAAGGTTGCAAAAAGTTCAACATCATTTACAACAAAAAAGTTAGAATATATATAGCTATGTTCTAAGTTGGAGCGATAGTTCGCAATTAGAAAGCGCCGTCAGCAAACAGCAACGGCGGTGTGTTATGCACAACATACGACGCGTCTGCTAGTGCCCCCGTTTTAACGTACTCAGGGGCGAAGGGAGTGGAACGAAAAGTTATTATATCGCTTATCCGTTTCCCTATGAACCGACTTCCGCATTTGGAATTTTAACGCATCCTAAATAGGAATAAAGGTAAGCGCATTATGGGGCTCGTACTTATGGACCCGTCTTTTTAAACCCATGCCATGACGACCTGCTGGCACGGGACGGGCACGTGTAAGATGGCCTCTCGAGAGAATGCCGGTGTGATGGATGAGGACCTGAGCGTGTACGGCGTACAGGGGCTCAAAGTCGCTGACTTGAGCATCGTACCCGAAAACGCCTGTGACCACACGGTGCGCACTGCACTGCTGATCGGAGAGAAAGCAGCCTCCATAATCATCCGAAGAGCTAGGTTTAGGTAACGAATGACTATGTGCTTCTGCTGACTGGGGGCAGCTTTTCTCGGAAACGTGTGTTCCAATTGCCCTAAATGACCTCATCTCTCATGCTATTAGTAGCTATCAATTCTAGTATCATTAGTTTGTAGTCTACCCCTTGTCCATCCCCTTTTTTAAATCCAATCCTCCCTTTTCAATTACGTAGCATAGGTTTCTTTATAATATCTTTTTAAAAATTTGGCATCGAAATGGTAATATTTGCAAAACCTAATCCGAAAAATATTTCTAACGGTTACAAGAAAACCACGCCACGTACCTTACGTTCGTACGTTTTTAACGTATTATATAATTATCAATTCTTATTTTAATATCTTTATTTCGCTTTTTATTTTTAAAAATATTAAACATATTTACTTATTTAATTCCGTTTTAAGCTTTATTATATATTATCGTTATTACTTTTTTAACATTCGAATAAAAACGGAATTTTTACCCCGTTAGTACTAACGAATTAAACGGTAATATGTTTTTTCTTTAACACAGTGTTTCCAAAAATACCTCGTTTTACCGCCTATGAAATAACCTTTTTCTGCTTTTTAGCCACGTTTACTTTCCGTTAAAACTCCGATTTTTATCTTTTCTATAACGTCGCTTTTTAATTAAAACATAAATATACGTAAAACGCGTTAACGATAAAACTGCTAGAAATAACGTTTTTAAACGGTAAAAAGATTACGCGAATTTATCTTAAATATTAAGTTATTTTTTATAAACCAGCTATTTTTGCGATTCGATGTTAAAGCCCGAAATTAGTAAAGAATATTCGGCTATATCAGTTACTTCATTTTTCTAATTGGATCAAAAAACGCTTTCGAAAATAAAAAATATTATATTTAAATATTACTTAAACATTATGTTAACATATTTAATTAGACGTCTAGCAATTTTCTATTTTTTAAAGTTTTTCAAAATAGCAGCAATATGTTTTAAAACAAACTTTAAGATATATTTCTTTTAATATTTTATATATATATTGTAAAAACGTCAATTTTTAAAGTTATCGATTAAAAACTTTCTAGATGTAATTAATCTACGCCTTCTCTTTCGAAAAGACGTAATCGTATATACACTTAGATAAAATAATAAATTACTACTTAACTCCTAACTTTATTACTTCTTTCCGTCTCGCAAATATCTCACTCCAACGCGACTCCAAACTGCCTAGTCGTACTCCCCTATTTACGTCGATTGCTTTCCGAATTCTGGAAGTTTTTCGCGGTTTTAAGTAACCGAATAAATTAACGTTCGTAATTTTCCAACGTATAATGTTCCAGTAACTAAATCTTACAATTATTTAACTTGTTATTTTTGTTATTTTCGTTTCTTTATACTTTCGCTAGTAATCTTTCCATTAAATCGAAATTATTTATAATAAGTTCGTAAAAAAGTAAATTCTTGTTATCGAAAATAAAGCGATATTCGAAAATTAAAAAGCGCAATCGATTTTTTTGAAATAATTTTTCAAATCAACAGTTACGTTAACTGCTTTAAATTATACGGTAGTTTTTCTTAAATAAATTACCGTAAACGAAACGGTTTTTGTCGAAACCTTCCCGCTCCGGATAATTAATATTTCGTATTCGTATAACATGTTATATTATTTTGATTTATATCTTAATTAATAAAAACTTAAAAAACCGTAAAAACGATCAAAATTAAACTTTTTAAACGTAAAACTGGCGAAAGTTTGCAAAGTTTTCCATGCGCTTTTAAGGTTTATTTTTAAGGTTTACCGTGCAAAGCTATTCTCTACCTTTAAAAACCCTGCTAAACCGTAACCAACGGACATAAGGGTTACTAGGGCCGAAGCTTATCGGCAACCACTCGGAATCGGAATAAGACATGGAACTAAGGTATACAATCTATCCAAACCGTAAAAAACCATTTGAAAAGTTATCGTATTCCAAGATATTAAGTATAATATCTATCGTAAAAATTAATCGTAACATGATTTCTATATATTGGCTCAGCCTTATTTTCCAGGCTTGGACCTATATAATTACCTTACGTAATCAATCTACGCTTAAACGTTTGTAATTCTTTTATTATTAATAAATATCTTTTTATCGATTTTAAAATTTTAATTATTATAAATTTTTAAAACTTATAACTTATACATAATTAGTAAAACTTAACGGCGCAATATAACGGCTAGGTTAATTAACCAGCTATTAACCCTAGTTATACGGGTTTATGTTAATAATAGTACTGTAGAAAACTAAGTAATAAAACATAAACTAGTTACGTTTGGTAATAACAAATAGCTAAGAATAATCTAGATAACTAAGTTATATTATAAGCTAGCGTTATTTAAAACTATAGGAAATAATAAGCGTATATATTTTACTTCTAGCTTAAAGTGGTTAAATTAGCTCAAACCTTATTTTAATAACCGGACCCCCTTAAGCTCCCTTAAGCCCTTTTAAGCTATCTTTCTAGCTTAATTAGTTTAAGTTACCAAGCTTTTTTGGAGTTAATAAAATTTCTTAAACCCTTTAAGCCCGTTACGTAACTTAATCCCTACCGTCGGAAACAATTCCTATCCTTCCGATCGTAACGTAGGAAACCAAGCCTTTTAAGCTATAATACGATCTTTCCTTTTCCAAAATCTTTATTTCTAAAATTTAATTTGTTTGTTTATTATTTATAGTAAGTAACTCTCTCTTTTTTATATTTCTTTTTTGCTATAACTAATAATATTATAAAAAGGAATTTCGCAAACGCCAAAACTCTTTTACGTTATTAAAACGTATTAACCGTCTAAGTTACGATATGTTATCGATTATTTCTTATTTTCGTTCTAAGTTTAAACGGAAAATTTATAAAGTTTACTTTAATTTTAACAAATACATACGTTATATAAAATACGGTAATTCTTATAACTTTTTTGGTTTTTTCGAAGCTAAGAATAAAAAGCTAGTAATTGAAAAAAGAAGTTTAAATCTACAGAAACGCTTTGCCGAAAAGGAATTATTATAAGTGCAGTAAAGTTTTAACGAAATTTAGCGATACTTTTAGAAATTATTTAGTCGTTTGGTTCGTTTTCGAAATTAAAAGAAAATTTTGAAAAAACGAGGTATCGAATTATTGCATAAGGGAATTTAGGGTACAAAAGCTATGGAAAAGCTTAAGCGTTTGGAAAGGAAATAATAATAGTTAAAGTCCGCGGTTACAAATCCGGCTAACTAATTTAATATCGAACTTATTAACTAGTCCGCAGTTAACTAAAATGCGTCCATTGTTGCTGGTAAAAACACCTTAATAAACGTTGAGCGTTTATGAAGTTTCTAGCAGGTTTCTAGATATTTTCGAAATCTGGATAATTTTTCTATTTAACCAAGTATTCGGTAAGTCCGCTTTTCTTACGTATATATAGGGCCTTTTCTGTTTCGTATACCGGCACGTTCTTTTCCGCCTTATCATTTTGTTCTATATTAACTTTAATAATACTTGCTATTAATTCGAATAAGGAAATATAAAAGATTGGATAAAGCTGAATTTTCGGGATAGCTTTAATTCGTAATTATTTTCTGAAATTCTATTAACGACTTAATATAAACCGAAGTACTTTAAATTCAGCTTTTAGTTTAAGCGTTCATTTTCTATTTTTTTTAGTAACTAAATAAACTATATTTTATTCTGAAAATGTTAATTCTTAAAACTTTTTATTTATAACACTTTTCTATGTAATTAATTACCTATAAATTCGAATTTTGTTTTTATCTTCGTATATAATTACGTAAATTGTTTTAATATTAAAATAACTTTAATAGTAATTAAGCCGTTATAACGTATTTTCTTGTAAATCTTCAATATAAAACTAAAATTTGGCATTTTTTAAGATTGTTTCGATACTTTTATAATAACTGATGTTATAAGCTAACTGGATTATTGGTGTTTTCGACTTAATTATTTTATTTGTAATTATTATAATATCGCAAATAAGTTTCGAAAGTTTAATTTAACCGTTTTATTTGTTTATCTGCTTAAAATCTAAGTACGTTAGATAATTTATAATTAAAATCGATTTGTGCTATAAGATTTTGTTAAAACTTCAATATAAACGTAGTTCTTTTATTTAAGATAATTTTTGTTGGTAATCCGTATACGCTAAAGATATGTCGGAAAAAGATGTACGTTATTTATTTTGCGTTCGTATTTTGTTATATGGTAAAAAATGAAAGATTTCGTAAATTGGTCGACGATTACAAAGATGTTGTCGTGGTATATTTTTGTTATTAGGTTTTCGAATAAGAGAAGTTTGGTAATAAAATTTATCATAACCGAATTTTGTAATTACTGTAAAACTGGAAATAGTTATAATTTTCCGTAAGGTTTATGCTGTAAAGGTTTTGTTTTAACGTAAATATTACATTTCCGTTTAACGCTTTTTATTATTGTTTTTATTTTAAGAAAGTAGTAAATACGCCGTAAACGTTTTAAGGTTTTATAAATCCCTGGACATTTATAAAGTGGGTATTAATGTATATCTTATACTAAGTTCTGTTAATATTTTTCTAAAACTTAAATCTTATTTATTTTTTAGTCGTCGGGTAAGTTGTTAGTATATTATTGGATTTTTTGATATAGATTAAGGGGTATTGCCTTAATTGCTGTAACTTGTTAGAATTTTAAATATTTTTAAGATAACATTAAAGATTTTGTAATTAACTTAAATTAAATTTCTTTTAGGTTAGGTTGTTTATTAAAAGTCTTCCCTTTGTTATTTTCGCATCTTTTTTAATAAATAATAACGAAATCATATTCCGTTAATTCTTTTATATAACGTAATTGTTACGGCACGTAGGGCTCGGCGTAGCAGAAGCAGATTCCCATTTGCTATGTAAAATCTAAGGTGAAAAGGAAGGAAAAACAAAGGAATTCCATCCATCCAAAGAAGCTAAAAGTAGCTTTGTAGGCTAGGGCTTATGGGCCCCACCCAGAGCACAGACCACCCGATTGACAGGAAAGGTGGAGAAGATGGCACGTACTATAACAGTAATTATTATTTTGTAAACTTTCGTAATAATAAAACCAGTAAGGTTTTTAAAATTTTATAAACTCTAATTTGATGAAAGTTTCTCTTCAATACATGTTTGAATTTTTGGAAAATTTTAACGATAACCATGAAGTCTTTATCGGGAATAGCATAATTTAATTTATTTTTTTAATTTATAGGAATAAAAAGTAATTAGATAAAATATTTAATAATTCTTTCGAGATCCGATTATTACGTTTGACGTATAATCCGAAAAATCGGATTTTAATTTAACTAGACGTTTTAAATCGTATATAATTAAAATTGGTTTATTAGTAATTGCGTTTTTGATTTATTAAAAAAAATTATTTCCGTCGTTGATTAAAATTCGGGGTTTTAATTACATTTAATAATAAAGTTATAATTTTGCTGATATATTTAAACAAAATTTATAATAATTAACGAATCCGATAAATGTTTGTACTTTTGTAATTATAATAGGTGTTAGCTATTTCGTTACTGCTGCGATCTTTTTATAATCTATTTTAATATGCTTTAAAGTAATAATATATTTTAAATATTTTACTTTTTATATATAAAATTGATTTCTTTTCTGCATTTATCAACAAGTTAACGTTTTTTAAAGTTTAAAAAACTTAATAAACGTATTTTATATGTACTTTTTTTAATTTTGAAAAAATCAAAATGTCCTTTAAATAATCTTTAACAAAGATATTTAAGTACTTTTGAAATACGTAGTTAATTATTTGCTAAAAAATTGTTAATACGTTTGTAAGTTTTATTGGTATAATTAAATATTCGTATAATACGTATTCGTTTTAAAAGTCGTTTTTTATTTGTATTTTAGCTTAATTCGAAATAGGTTATATCCTTTTTTAAGAATTAAAATGGTAAATTATTGAGTTTTTTATAAGTAATTTTTTATTTCGGTAATTAATAATAAAGATATCTTATCTTGAACGGTAATGGCTTTAAAATATCGATAATCGATTATTAATCGTAATTTATTATTATTTTTAATACGAAAAATATAGAATATCTGGTTAAAGATGTAGATCGTCGAATTCCTTTTTTTTTTGAAGTTTACCTTCCAGGTAGTTGCGTAAAATGTGAAATTTTGCTTTATTTAAATTATAAATAAAATAAAACTTAAATAGAGTTTTTTTTCAAATATTATCTAGTGGTTTTATTTATTATACTTTAATAATTTCGTTTTAAATCTTTCCTAATATAATTGCTTATATTTGCGATATTACTATTAGATATAAGAGATGTTAGTTGCGTTGTTATATTCAGCTAATTACGCTGCTTTTTAGCGTGCGTACTATTTTTGTGTAGCCTAGTAACAGAACAATTATCTTCCGATTAAAACGTAATCTTCTGTAACTAGGGTGCTAAAGCACCTTAATTAGCTGATATATCCTTTTAATATCTTAAAGAAATCGGGGCGTTAATTGCCATTCTTTTATTATTTTCTAAAGCTATAACTTTCTATTTAACTTCTTTTCCGGTGATTATATCCTCTTAATTAGTTAATTCCTTATTAGAAATAGCCCTTAAAGTCTTTCTCTGCAGGTTTAAGGTTTTTATAATATTTACTAATCTTAGTTGTTTTTTAAAATACCTAAAAGGTTCTTGGGGTAAGGCTTTAGTTAATCTATTAGTTAACATATCGTTTGTAAGCGTATAATCCATTTTGATTAAACGTTTTTTTGTTATTTTTTGCAGCTAATAGTTATATATATCTACGTACCTTAATTTTATTCGTAAAAGGGCGACGTTGGTGTTAATAAACCGTATGGTTTATTAATTATCGTACCATATATTTAAAAATCCTGCGTTTAGATTAACTTTTAGCTTTTTGATTAATTAAAAGGCGAATAAAACTTTTTTAATAACTTGCGTAAGGGATAACAATTCCGTTTCGGTTATGGAAATAATTATTATATTTTGCTTATTCGTTCGTTATTTTATTACTTTTCCAAATAGCTTTATAATGTAAACTTGGAAGCTTTTTCGATCGATTATATTATTTATAAAAAAGGCGTTGTTTTAGGTATTTGTTAAATCCTCGCCGCCGAACTGTAACGTTAACATTTTAATACCGATTAGGTATTATATGACGTAATTAACTACTTTATAGTATACGTTATTAAGGTTCTAATTAAATTGGGTAAGCCTGGATATTAAAAAGGATATATTAAGTTGCCTATAAACTACAATATATAAGATAAAACCGATCTTTTTCTGGTATTTATTAACAAAACCTGGATAGGCTAGATCAGAATTTGGCAATAACTTTCCTTTTACTATTAACGTTTCTAGGAAACTATTTAAATTTTTTTTAGGGATTAAATTAACTAGCTTGTTTATAAAGTCGGATTGTGATAACCAGATTTTTTTATTAAATCTATCTCTAATTATTTCGATTTTAAGAAACTATTAAAGGTTTTTACCTCCTATAAAAATATACCGTTCCTATATTTGCTGGATTAATTAATCGACGAGGGCTTGGTTTTTTTTATTATACGTAGCGACAATATTGTTAACGAAAAAAAAGAAGTACCCCTTAACGAATAAAGTAACAGGGCTTATAAGGAACGGGGCTAAATTTTAAATCCTTAAACGTATTAGTAAAGTTTTTCTGTTAAAATAACGGTAATTCTTTTAGGCTAACGTCTCACACCACCTCGCGGTACATACCACCTTGCGGTACACTTTTTTTAACGTTTTAATTATCTAACTTTAATTATTTATTTTTAACAACTGCAATATGGAACGATTTATAAAAAAAAGCAAGAATGAACTTAGCCGTTCAGGCTAAAAAGAAAAACCCGAAACTTAGTTATAGAAAGCTTAGTTTTATTTATAACGTCCTATTTATTACCTTAGGGTTGCAAATTAACGGCAGACGCGTCCGAACCGATATTATTCCCAGTTTGCGAAATTTAACTCCGACCGAAGAAAAATCGATTGTCGACCGAATCCTTAACCTAAATGCGCGAGCGTTTCCTGTCCGGCTTTAATACGTTGAAAATATGGCGAATTTGTTGCTTGCCCAGTACGTCGCGGAACGCGTTAGGGTTAATTAGGCGTGGAGATTTGTACGACGGCAAAACAAATTTAGAATGCCTTTAAATCGAAAAATCGATTATTAAAAGGTATTATGCGAAGATCCAGAAATATTTCGCAAGTGGTTTAAACTTGTTCGGATTATAATTGCAAAATACGGCATCGCAGAAA
Source organism: Monosporascus sp. 5C6A (assembly GCA_004155035.1). NCBI lineage: Eukaryota > Fungi > Ascomycota > Sordariomycetes > Xylariales > Monosporascus > Monosporascus sp. 5C6A. The sequence goes on from QJOB01000012.1 coordinate 192,915, forward strand.
AGGATATTTACAATTTTGACGAAACGGGCTTTTTAATGGGGCTTTTAATAGCTTGCGGTATAATAATTACAAGTGCCGAAAAACGTGGAAAACCTAGATAGGCGTAATAAAGTAATCGGGAATAGGTTATAGTTATATAAACTGTTAATTCGTAAGGTTGGGCTGTATTGTTATTTATTATTTTAACGGGAAAAACCTACTTTGATTTTTGGTATTGCGATAACTTATTATTAGCCGATTAAAAAGTCGGTATTAGTTATAATAGCTGGATAACGAACGAATTAGGTTTAAAATGGATTTAGTATTTCGATAAACATATTCGGACGCGTACGAAAGGAACGAAACGCCTCCTTATTTTCGACGGCCACGAAAGTTATTATTCGATGGAATTCGAAAAATATTGCGTAAATAACGACATTATTACTTTTTGCATGCCTTTTTATTTTTCCTATCGGCTTTAACCTTTTGACGTATCCTGTTTTTTTGTTTTAAAGCGCGTTTATTCGTTTTATATCGAAAATTTAATACGATGTTATTATACCTATATTACAAAAGAAGATTTTTTCTTCGGTTTTTACGACGCGTTTAAAGTTGCCATAATGTCCGATAATATTAAAGCTAAATTTGCAAAAGTTAGATTTATTTTATTCGATTTTAATAACGTCCTTTCCGAATTAGAAATTCCTCCAGCTGTACTTACGCCGACCGTCTCGCCGCTTATTTCCGCCGGTTTTATTTTTTCCTTCCCTGCAAAAACCCCTAAAAATATCTATAAAGTAACGAGGTAAGGACGTTATTTGCAAAGAAAAATCAGAAATCACCAGGGCAGCTCGCCGACAAAAATGGTTAAATCGGTTAATTTTTTAACCAAAAGTAATTTGTTGCTTTTGCACGAAGTTGCACTTTTTCAGGAAAAAACCGCCCAATTGCGCGAAACGAACTATCTTTTCAGTAAACGCCGAAGGACCAAAAACAAACGTTTTTAAGAAAGAGGAACATTTACTATATAAGAAGGACAAGTTCTTCTGGCCAAGAAAAAAGAGGGTGGTGAAAAATCCCAGCCAACAACAACTGAAGGTAATCGTTACAAAAGGGTTGAAACGAAAAAACGGAAATATGGTGTTTGCGGCAAGCCCGGACATAATGCGCGCACTTGTAAAGAAGCTGTAAATACCTCTAGCAAAGAAGAATCCGACTAGTTTAAATTAATTTATGGCGTTATGGTTGCTCTATTTGATTTCGTTCCTGCAAGGTGCCAAAAAGTGTACCGCAAGGTGGTATGTACCGCGAGGTGGTGTGAGACGTTATATAAAGCCTTTTTAATTAGGAATATCCTGCCCCGTTAAGGGTATCCTAAAGGCGTTTTTATATATATTTCGTAAGGTAGATTTGCGTTAACGAAAACGTTTATAACGTTATACTGTTTAAATTTTAAATCGAACCTAACCGTAATAATTATCAAGGTTTTAAAAGATTTTCCGGCAAAGGTAAATACGTATATATCGCTATAAGTAATAAGCTGTTAATTATTTCGTACGACGAAACGTATTTTATATTTTTAAAACTAACCATATTTATTAAACTTATAAACGTATATCCATATATACTTTAGGATCTATTTCTTTTCAATAACGGACTGATCGACGACCTTCTAAAACTGCATATCCCTATAACTTTGCAAATAAACCTTTTCGGTTTCCAAAAACAATTTTTTTTAACGGATATATATTTAATTCTTTATAGCTTTTCGGTAATAGCGGTAAGTTTCGCTTATATACCCGGCCTTATAACCTAGGTAGCACCTTTATTTTTAACTTTATTCTTGGTATATTAAAGCATTTTCGATTAAAGCAATGCAAGCTTTAAGTTATTTCTTTTCTTAAACTTCCGTAACTTACCGGCCGATTATTAATTGTACTAATAGAATGGGCTAATTATTTAGCGTTAAACGCGGCTTTCCATATCTTATAATCATATCAATGTAAAGGAATAGAAAGGACTAGCCACTCCGCCACATAATCAAAAGATTAGCAGTTCCAACGCCAGGTGGCGTTGGAAGTCCTTGTCCGCGCTTAAGTAGGGAACGCTCCGGGGCCATTCCCTTACAATCAATAACTATTTTTTTGATATAGAACGTACGAGAAGCTTACGTTTATAACCCGTAAAGTACTTTCGTTTTTTACCGTTACTTTAAGTTAAATAACGTAATAAGAATTTAAAGCTACCTTTATTTTTCCTGTCGGCGCAATAATCGTAACAGTTATTAAGGCAGACGTTAACGGAAATAACGGTTTAAGGAACGGTAATAACTTAAATACAACTATCGTATAAAGGTAATTAATCCTTTACGTATAATTTTATGCTGCCTTTTTCCGTACGTTTTCGACGTTAGTATCATTCTAGAACTATTCTTCCTGTCCAGCCGTTAACTAAACTTTTCCATTTAAATCTCTATCTTCTTTATATATATATATATATATATAAAATAGCCGTAGGCCTAATTAAATACGTAAACCTATCGAAATAAATTCTATAATTTATCTTCGGTAACGTAAAAAAAGTCGTTTTTTAAGTTTTTAATATTACCTAAAAAGGTAACTTTTTCGTTAAATTATACGTTTCGAATGGCAATAACCTTATTTATTAAAAAGTTCTAAATCTCGTAAATATTCATTAATCAGTAACTAACGAAAAAACTTATCCATATTTTAAGATTTAACTTTTAAAGCCTTTATTTTTTCTTTATTACAATAAACGTTATATCGTAAACCATATAGCCGTAAACTTTTAAATAAGCTTATTAAAACTTACGATCAAATACCATAACGCCGTTTTTATATACCAGGTAAATATAATGAACCTCGTATAGGATATGCCAAAAAAACGTATTTGGGGATACGGTTATATAGGTATAGTACAGCTTTAAAAATATATATAATTAAAAACGCGGGTAATTTAACGCCATTTTATATAATAATGGTTTTTTCTTTAATTACATCCTTTAAACGCTCCGTACTCCCGTTTTAGGCCTAAGTATATAATATTAAAAGCTCAAACCTGATATTAAAAAAAAGTAACTAGAAAATATCTCGAAATAAGTAATTTTTTAAAATTTCGTTATCGCATTCGATTACTTATAAGAAAACCTTATTTTAATTCTTCAAAACGCTTAGTAAATATTAGAACGCAATAATTAATCTATCCTGCTTTCGGTTCTGAAAGTAAATATCCTAAATAAAGCCTAAGTATCTATTAGTTGCAAATATAACGTATTTATATCCTTTAAAATCTTTTTCAAAATTTATAAAATCGACGGCGATTTTTTGTCCTAATCGAGAAACTCCCTTTTTAAGCTTGCAACGTATTTACCTTTTAACCTTCGCTTTACCGTATACTTAGCATTCGACAGTTATAAAACCTTTTAACCGGATTCTCTTAATATGGAACTATAATTAAACAATTACTTTAAGGCCTAAATAACCTAATCGAAAATATTATAAAATACCGTTACTTATACGTAATAATTTCGACGTCCTTAAGTTAATATTTCGTTTATAAATAACCAAAGTTACGCGAAACGTTATTACATTAATATTTTCAACAACAAATTAATTAAATTTATTTATTAAAATAACGATAACTTAATTATACTTATTTCGAATGCAATTATTAATCCCTCGGTTATTCTACCAAAAACCTTTTTTTCGAAATTATCGAAATAGTACCAAATTTCAGGTAAATTCTCCATAATAAGCTACGTTATATAAACATAATGTTTTCGTACCGCTAAGGCTTTAAAATAACATATTAACCTTTCCGTAACCTTTAATCGGAACAAAACTATTACCCGCGTACACCCCGTTACTTTATATGGTTAGCTTAAAATTTAAAAACCTGCTGAAAAGTTAAAAATATATATGGTAAACCTTAAATTCAAAATAAACGAATTCCTTAAGGAATAAAACGAAACGCTCATAGCAGTCTATTAATTAATAATCAAAAAATAGACCAGGATTCGTTTTACTCTCTTTAGAAATTAATTTATCTCTTAAATAATAATCTTATCTATAAATTTAAATATAAGGTTAATCTTTTCCTTTAAAAACTAATCAAAAACAATTCGATTTTTAACCAATAATATTACTAAACCCGTAAATCGGAAATTTGCTAAAACTTTTTTAAAAAGGTATAAAAGTATTAAAATAACCTATAAGTAATATTAAAGCACGTTTTATAACGAATACTTTATACGTTTAATTCCTTACCCTTTTGTTTACTGGGGTTTCGGTCCGTATAAAAACCTCCACGGCTACCTCGCTTCGAACCTAATAACTTACTTTTCGACTTATTATCTTCTTAATCAAAACCTTCCTAATCAAAGAAATCTATAAAGGTCCCTTAAAACGTCAGAAATACTACTTTAATATTTCGTAATACAAACGGTAAATAAATTATAACCTAATAATCCAAAAAATTAACTGCTATTTTTTAATAATTAATCTTACCGTTTCTAATCTTAATTTTCCGTACCATTTAAAAGGTAATTATCTAATTCTTTATAAAAACAGCCATTATTATACATAAATCGTTAACACATACAACTGTTAATTTCGTTTTTAAAACTCCGTATCGTTATCCTTAAACCATTATCTTTTACTATTTTACGACCTATTCGTTTAATTTCTTACTTAGCTTTAAGGCTTACTTTAACTTTTCGTAATATTTTCATTAGGTATTAATTAGGAACTTATCGTTATATACCTTACCGGATTTAGCTAACGTAACGTACTATTTTCGTAAATTCTTTTCTAGAAAAAAGCTCGTTTTCTTAATTACTAAAAATACCGTTTTTAAAACTTAATTTATAAAGATATTCATATTTTTCCGGAATATATCGTATTTCCAATCCATATAAGTAAATTCGGTAAAATCTTAATTATAGGCTTATCGGCTTTCGATCGTTATCTTAAAAGTATTTATTAAATAATCTGTAATATCGATTTTTTCGAAAATTCTTCCTAAAAAAATGCAGTTAAGGTATTAATCCGCGTTATATAACAAATTCGTTTCCTCGGATAAATGGTTATATCGGCTTTCGTAAATTTAATAAACTATTAAAGCTCTTAATTAAAATCAATATAATCCCAAAAATCAAAAGCGCATATTTTAAATTAAAATTCGCTTTTAAAGCAGTTTTAGTCTTTAGGTCTTTTATAAATAACGGAAGTCGATGATACGGTTACCATTATTGTTATTAAAATATATAGAAATAATTATTACTAAAATATAACCTATATCATTTTAACAACAGCTAATCAATTAATAAATTACTTAAATTAAACGAATAAAACTCTTAATTGTTAAATATAAAAAATATTAGTTACGTTATTATATTCAGTTAATTGCGCTGCTTTTCAGCACGCGTACTGCTTTTATATAACCTAGCAACGGAACAATTATCCTCCAATCAAAGCGTAATCTTCTGTAGCTAGGGTGCTAGAGCACCCTAGCTAGCTGACAATTACGGTACTATATTAACCATATTCTTCCCTGGTTTTTTCGGTTAATATTTTAGGACTTCGTTTATGTCTTAAAGTTATACCCGCATAATAGTTATAATACGTCGAATACGTTTATTACGCCCCTTTTTTTATTTTGCTTTTTTAGATAGTAAAATCTCTGTTATATTTTTATACCTGTATTCGTTTTTTTCTTCTATTAATCGAATGTAAAGAGTTCGTTCGTTTCTTTTTTTGCTTATTAATAAGGTATAAAGTAATTTTTATTTAGTTAAAATTCCAATCGATTAAACAGATATATTAATACAACGATGGTTTTCTTAAAATCATGTCGTAATTCTTTAATAAATCGATATCGAAATTAATTATTTAAATTCGTACTTAAACAAAAATTTCAAAATAATTAATTTCGCGTGTTATTTTGTCGTTATCGTAGGTAAATTCCTAAACTTTGGCGTTTTCGATGATGTAAAAGTTTTTCTTACCCTTTCATGGCAATCTAAATTAATTTACCAATATCGAGGTAATGTATTTAGCGCTTAAAGCTTTATAATCTACCATTATAATGTATTAATATGTCCTAATTCGTATTTTCAAGATAACAAGGTCGTTATTAGCTTTTGTTGTCGTATTTAAAGTTACTTTAGAGAGTTTTTATTATTATTTCCGGCTTTTACTATTTTAAAGCTTTTTTATAAATAACGTCTTTTTTTTAGGAACTTTATAAGCTGTTGGATTTGTTCTGTAAGTTGCTTATATACTTTTTATATTTGTTTTATTTAACTTTTTTAACGGCGTAGCTAAGTTTTAAGGTAGAGAATCTTTTCCTTTTATTGATGTAATTAGTTTGCTAGATTGCAAATATTGTTTTCGAATCCTTTAATAGCCTCCTACCTTTTTTAAGGAATTAGCCGGCTTTAATTAAAAGGTTTTGCTAACTTTTTCGTAATATCTTTCGTTTTTAAAGGTTTATTTTAAATGCTAACTGTAATTAAATCTCGGTAATAACTTTTTAACAATATTTGTTGATAAATCTTTAAATTTGTTTTTTTTAAGTTTAATAATCGTATTATCCGAAATATCACGTAGGGTTCTTTTAAGGGTATTTTTCGTTATCCGGCCATATATATATTAATGTTGTATTTTTAATTTTTTTTATATAATAAAAATTCGCAATTTTCGATATTACTGTTAGTTTTTATAGTTATACCCCGTTTGGGTAATAAAATCAAAATCTTCTTTTTATATACGGGTAATTCGTTTATAAATTCGTTGTTTCTTTTTCGCGTAAATATAATACAAGATCAAGTGCTATTAGGTATCTAGCTATGTACAAGCTGACGTCGGCTAACTATATACATCCACGACTGGTTATACGATGCGACCGGGAAGCACCTTCTAAAAACCGTACCTACAGGCGGGCCGGATGAAAAAACCGTATAGGAGTCTTGGTACAAGATAAACGAATCAATGGAATACACGATGATTTGATTGGTCTAGTCCCCACTAGCCCAACCCTCTAATTGGTGCCAACACGATTGGAAACGCAAGCGCTTCCGCTAGTCCGTGCGCTGGGTTTGACAACCCAGGCACGCTGTCCCAAGCTGGATTCGAACCAGCTACCTCTTGCAAGTTGTTGGTTGCCAAAGCCAACAACAGACGAAAACGAGGCATACCCAAGCTCGCGACCACTGAGCTATTGGGATTCGCGTAAATATGACATTAGGATTAGTTATAGTTAACGGGATAAAGGTCTACATGCAGGGCTTTTTAAACCTATGTTTTTACTGCTGCCTATAAAAAGTCCTTAGCCGTTTTTAGTCTTCGTTGCGTTTTTTATTTATCTATCGTTGTAGCGAATATGAATTCTATTAATTTGTTTGTTGCTGTTTTTATCCTTTGGTGGTCCTTCGGGTATTAGAGTTTAATGTATTTTTTATCGGTTTTTTGCGACGCTTTGTATCGTTTGGCAACATGTTTTATCCTGTTATAATTATATTATTATACCTGGTTTATGTTTCTTTATAAGTCGTGTTAAGTTTTATAGGTTTTAAGGCTATTTTATAAAAAGTGAAAGATATTTCGTGTTTTTTTCTTTAATTAACTTTAAAATGTTTAATTCGTACAGTAAAGTGTTTTATAGTTTTGTGAATTGTCTGTTATTAATCCTTACTACTTTTATAATATATTTATCGAATGTTATAGGTTGTAAGAACTTGATAATTGTTAAAATGTTTTGAAATCAGAATGTGAGAAATAATACGTATATGCTTAGGATTAGTTTAAAACTTGCCTTTTTTCCCTAAAATGGGAATAAGTAATTACTTATATAACAATTACCCCGCGACAATTTTGTAACGATTGCATCGGAATAATACATAAAGGGCTTAGCGCTTTTTTAAAAATACGTATATTTCCTTAACTTTTGATAGAACTTTCCCTTTTCTAGGCTTTTACCTTTAAAGGCCTAAATAAGGCCTGCTTTATTATATATTATAATTAATAAGATATTTTTATTAAGGGGTCGTAACATCTTTATAATAAATAAAAATAAGTGATAATTAATGATAAAATATGATCCGTATAATTTTTTTCAAATAGGCAGTATGTTTAGGATAATTTATAATAAAATAATTAAAACGCTGAGAATTCTGCTAGCAGAAAAGTTATACCGTTTTTGGGTATACCGCTTTTAATATATATATATTATCTTTTTTTACTTGCTTTTTTTATCGTATTATATTCGTTAATATATAACCTATTATTTGTTTACAGTAAGCTTCCTTTTTAAACTTATTGCGAGTTTTTGTATGTTTCCGTTATTAATTAATAATAAAATAAATTTTTATTCGTAATTCCTTTTTAACTTTATTTCTTTGCGTTTTCGATATAACCTTTTATAAACTTTTTAGCTTTTAAAATAGCTTTTTTTAAAAAGAAATAAGCTCGTATTTTGTTAATATCTTTTGGCAACTTTTTTTCTTTTTCGTTAATAATTTGTTTTTTAAAACCGCTTACAATATTCCGTATTTTCGATATATTATAACAATGGTTCGTACGTTTAGATACCGCTATAAAATTAATAAGGATTCGAAAAGTATTAATAAATACGTCACTTTTCGAAATAACGGTAAAGGTATGGTTAAAGTAGTTTTTATACGTCATTGTTTTTAAGTATAATAATATTAATTCGTAAGGACAAGTTTCTACATTTCTTTTCAAACTTACCAAGAAACTTACAAAGTTATTTTATAAATTTACCGAATTTAAGGCCGTCGGTAAAGGTAAAATTAAAGCTTTTAAAGAGAATTTCGTTAATTATAAACGTAGAATAAGTTCTTTTCGTTTTTTAACAAATATTTTATTCATATAATATTTAATTCGAAAAGCTTTAAATTAACGCCAAAGCCTATTTTAATAACGTATACCAAGTTTATAAACAAAATATAAATTCTTTCCATAACATTTTTGTAACGAATCATGCAGTTAATTCGTTATTAATTTAATATCGATGTTTTTACGGTGAACGCCGTTATTTTTCAGGTTCGTTATTTTAAGTTTCTGCCCGGTAATAATAAAGTTACTTTTCCCTTACGTTCTGTTGTTTGTAGCTTTTTTAAAAAAATATTTAATAAATAAAAAATATCTGTACCGTTTTTAACATAAATACTTAACAACTTTTTTTAATTAATTGTTAACTTTTTAGATTAAAGATTAAATATATTATTAATATTATTAAATAATACTTTATTTTTGTTACGAAAAATAATAAACAGAATAATAAGTAAGGCGATAAAAACATTTAACCGTTTTAATATTATTATGAATTAAATTTAAGTTTCGCTTTAAAATATCCGATAAACCGTAAATATCTTATTATAAAGTAAATATATTTAAATTTTTAACGGTAACGTTTTTTACTAAATAATAAGTAATAATTAACTTTTCTTTATATTAAAAGTTTTTTATTATACCGTATTTTTTTGCAACCTTTATTGTCTTTATTTTCTTTATTTTTTTACCTTTTTATTTATTTAATTCTTTTTATTTTTAAATTTTTCTAGTAATATTTTATATAAAATAGCAAGGTTTTTTAAAAATAAATAATCGCGAAGTTTTTAATTTTCTTTCGGCAGGAAAACCTTTTTATTTAATAATATATTATTTATTTTTGTAATTCCTTCGGTATATTAAATCTTTTTTTATTTTTTAGCGTTTCTCCGTTTTTATATTAAAGTTACTTTTCTGTGTCCTTTGAAAATTATCTTTATTATACCATAAATTTAATAATAATATAAAAAACCCGTTATAGATTTTGTTATATAAAGGTGAAAGTTATATTTTATAAGTTAATTTCGAATTTATGATTTTCGTAATTTAAAAAGATTTAATATATTTATCGGAAAGCTTTTTATTAAGCCTTTATTAGTTAATGTACTTAATGAAAATCTTTACCTACTATTTCTTTCGAAATCTCTTCGTAAAACGGCTTTTGTTATAGTATTTTTTATACGCATTTTAGATTTTATAAACTTATTTCTATAACGTTTTTTTCTTTTCTTATATTATTACAACCTTTTTTAAGCTGCTTTAACAGGTTTAAAGTTTTTGAATTATTTCGTCGTAAATGCGATATTTTCTAAAATTCGTAACGTATATTCGAAAAACGTTTCAGCTGATATTATTTTAGTTGTTAAGTGGTAATTGTTATTATATATAAATTATATTTTTAATAAATGTAATGTCTAATTTCTTTGATTTAAGTTACAGAATCTTTATAGATAATTTTTTAAAAGCTGATTTTAACGTTCCGTCTGCTTATTAATTTGTAAATAGAAAGTTATATTTAATTTCCGTTTAATCGTAAAAAGTTTATAAAAAGGAATTTAAGAGTTATTCGTAAATAAAAAATTACGATTAAAAATTATATTATCAAGCGTACCATATTAATTAAAAACGTAATACAAGCAAGGTAAAATAAAAATTCAAGCCTGGAAAATAAGGCTAAACCAATACACAAAAATCATTTTACGATAATTTTCCACGACAGATACTATACCTAATATCTTCGAACACGATAACTTTTCAAATGGTTTTTTACGGTTTGGATAGATTGCACACCTTAATCCCATGCCTTATTCCGATTCCGAATGGTTACCGATAAACTTCGGCCCTGGTAAACCTTATACCCGCTAGAAAGAATAGCTTTACACGGTAAACCTTAAAATAAACCTTAAAAATTTACAAAAAGCTTTGCAAACCTTCGCTAATTTCACGATTATAAAGTCCAACCTAGATCGTTTTTACGGTTAAAAAAGAAATGTCAGTACGATAACCAGAAAAAAAGTACTTAGCACCAAACCACCTTCTTAAGCCATTATTAATCAAAACACGAACCGAAACAGTATAACATACCAGGCAACCCCAAGTACCAGATACCCATCATCTGCCACGGGAAAGTTTCGATAAAAACCGTCCTTTTCCCAGCCATCTATTTAAAAAAGATGGCTTTATAATCTAAGGCGGTTGACGTTACTATTAATTTAAAAAACTTTTCCCAAACAAATCGACTGCAACTTTTAATTTTCGGTTATCGTTTAATTACCGAACATAACAATAACCGATTTTCCAAGTAATAATAACTTATACGGAACAATCTCACTTCGGCGAAGGTACTGCTAACGAAGTTAAAAAAGAACAATAATAATAAATTAGATAATTCCGAAATCCAGCTACTAAAACATTACACGTCGGAAAATTACAAGCAATGGTTTACCCGGCTACTCAAAATAACGAGGAGCTTCCAAAATTGCGAAAAAAATCGTGGATAAAAACTGCGAAACGGAAGGGGGTAATAAAGCTAGAAGTTAACGTAGCAATCTATCATTTTTCCAAGTGCATACACGGTCACGTCTCCTCGAGAAAGAAATTAAAAACGTAATAAAAAAATATTTTAATTAAACCGCTAACGGTAAATTTTGTCGTTATAACGATATAATAAATATATTTCGTTATTTTATTTACGACAATAAAAATAACGTTACAGCTTTGTTTTTTGCCGTACGGTTTTGTAAATAACAATAGGCCTATAATAAAATCCATATTGATTTCTTAAAACGGGCGATTCCGAATCGGTAATAAGACGAGTTTTCTACAAGGTTGATATTATACCGTTTTAGATTTCTAATATTAAAAGTAACTTTTTAAGTAATCTTTTACATTTCGTTTTTGCTTTTTTTTAAAAGTAATTTCGAATTAGGTATTTATACGTTTTTATAACGTCGAAATAACCTGTTATAAAATGATTATAATATTAATTAAAGAACTTTTTACTTAAATCCGGGTTATATAATATATAAATTACGTTTTTATATTTTAATAAGCCGTTTTCTTTTCGATATATTATAACTATTTGCCCGTTCCGCGTCTCCCAAAACGTCTAATTTCCCAGGTTTTGTTAAAAATAAATTTATCCTTTTATTGCAATTCAAAAATTAAAATAACTACTGGGCTTTTTTCCGGGAAAATATCGTTTCGGTAAGGTTATTAACGGTTTATTACCGTAAAACGAATATTTACGACTTGCAGTTCCAGCTAATACATGTCTTACCTTTTTAAATACGTCCCTAGCCGCCTTATCCTCGAACTTATATATATCTATTCTTAACGAAATATCTACGATTTTTCTAATAAACCGATAAATATTCGTAGTTTCAAAATTTAACTAAGGTATTTTTATTCTTAGTATTTCTCTTATTGCCTTAACGTTATCTCTCTTCTAGGCCTTTTTTTTTCGTTATCTTATAATAAATCAAGTTTTTTTAATAACCTATCGGTTAAGTTACTTTTCCCCGGCCGGAATATAATAACGAAATCGATAGTTATAAAGTAATCTAACCATCTCAATTACCCTGCGTTAAATCGTTACTTTAATTCCAAATATTTAAAATTAAAATAAGTTATAATAATTTTAATAAGGAATTACAAATAGCTTATAAAATAACGCCATTTCTTAAAAACGTTAACGATAGCTAAAAACTTGTTATTTTTTATAACGTAACAAATCTTTTCTAACGTTATTTTTCAAAACATAAATATTATTAAATACCAACGGTTTTTATATAATTAAGATATAATTACTTTAATAACTTTCCTTAACGTATCTATCTCGATATAAATAAATAATAATAAATTAAAATACTGGAATATTTTCTCTATTATAAAATTTATTTAAAATATTTTAAATGTTATTTTTTCGCGAAAAAATAATTATATAAAACTTATTACCTTTCTGCAAAATCGATCCGTTAACGGAATAAATATTTTTATATAATTTTTAATAAAATTTCAATAAAGTCTTATTAATCTTAAAAACATTTAAATATTATAAACATTTTTCGGTAACGGCCAAGTTTTCATAACCTTAACGCAACCTTTCTTTATTTCAATATTATTCAACGAAATTTGAAATCTTAAAAAAGCCTAACGATATATAAAATTTATACTTATTTATATTCGAACAAAATTTTTATTTCTTTAATTTTTCGAATATTTCTCGAATATGTTATTTATATTATATTAGGTTTTTACAATCTATTAATACGTTATTAAAGTAAATTATATAAATATAATCCACTAAACCCGCTAATATTCGGTAATATATATCTGGAACGTAACTAAATTATTACAGAATTTAAACGGCATTATTAAATATTCGAAATAACTATATCTCGTCTTAAAAACAGTTTTTTATTTGTTATTTTTTTCAATACATATTCGGCGATACGTATCCTTTAGGTCCAGTTTCGTATATATCTAAATAATTACTAAACAATCCAAAATCTCTTATATTAACGGTAACGAAATACGGTTTTTACGAATTATCCGATTAAGCTCTTTATAATTAATATAAAAACGTAACGTATCTTCTTTTTTCGAGGCAAATAATACAAAGGCTTTTACTAAGCTATTATTCTACCTAATCCATCTTTTCTTTTTTACGACTTTTAAAAACTTTTTGAAAACTTTAAGTTTTTTTTTAAAGTAAATAAAGGAATTCTTAAAAAAGTTTCTTTCTCTTAAATAAGTTTATTATATATTTATAAAATAAATATTTTAATAACTTAATAATTGTTTCCTTAAAAAGCATATTAACATAATTATTATAATATTTCTTTTCATATTTTTCGTACTTTTCGTACCTTTTTAATATAAGGTTTTTATCCTTTTTATCGAATATTATTTTATTTTTTTTATCCGGCTTTATAAATATAATCACTATTACCATTAACGTACTATACCAGTAAGCGGCCCAAACCAGTAAGCGGACCGTTTTTTGGTATTTCGCAATAACAAATCTAAATAAAATAATTACAACGCAATAAATTAATTTAAACTAATCGTATTTTTCGTCGTTAAACGTATTTATAGCTTTTTTATAAATACGCGCATTATGTCCGGGCTTGCCGTAAACGTTATATTTCTATTTTTTCGGTTTAACCTTTTTATAACGATTATTTTTAGCTGCTGTTAGCTCTATTTCTTTTATTATACCTTCTTTTTCGGCCAAAAAAGCTTTTTTTTATATAATAAATGTTTTTCCTTTTTAAAAACGTTTGTCTTTAGTTTTTCGGCGTTTGCTAAAAAAATAATTGGTTTCGCGTACTTTGGCGGTTTTCTTTTTAAGAAAAACGTTTTCGTGCAAAAGTATTAAGTTACTTTTTGTTAAAAGATTAACTGATTTAACTATCTTTATCGGCGAATTCCCCTGGTAATTTTTAATTTTTTTATTAGTATTTTTTCCGTTTTTTTGTTTTTTAAATATTTCGAAAGTTTTTGACGTTAGGGAAAGAATGGAACCGGTGGAGGTAAGCGGCGGAACGGTCGGCGTAAATATAATTAAAAGAATTTTCAAATCGGAAAAAATATTATTAAAATCGAATAAAACAAATCCAGCTTTTGCGAGACCGGATTTGATATTATCGGACGTTATAACAATTTTAAACGCGTCGAAAAAACCGGCGAAAAAGTTTTTTTAACGATATAAGTATAATAACATCATATTAAATTTTCGATATAAAACGTATAAATACGTTTTAAAATAAAAGAATAAAATACGTCAAAAGGTTGGAATTAATAAAAAAATTAAAAAATATATATAACGTAATAATATCGTTATTTACGCAATATCTTCCGAATTTTATCAGATAATGGTTTTTGTAACTGTTAAAAATAAAAAAACTTTTTGTTTTTTTCGTATGCGTTTAAATATATTTATCGAAATGTTAAATTTATTTTAAATTTAATTCGTTCGTTATTTAATTATTATAATTAATCCCGATTTTTTAATCGGCAAGTAATAAATAATCGTAATACTAAAATCTAAAACAAATTTTTCCCGTTAAAATAATAAATAACGGTATAACTTAATTTTATAAATTAATAATTTATATAATTATAACTTATTCTCGATTACCTTATTTTGTTTATTTAAGTTTTTTACGTTTTTCGGTATTTATTATTTCCATGTTATATATTATTAAAAGCTTTATTAAAAAGTTCTTTTCGTCGAAATTATAAATCTTTTTTTGCAATACCGTATTTTACGATTATAACCCGAATTAACTTAAATTATTTGCGAAATATTTCCGAAGTTTTGTATAATACCTTTAATAATTAATCTTTCGATTTAAACGTATCTGGAACTATTTTTGCTATCGAATAAATCTTAACGTTTAATTAACTTTAACGCGTTTTGTAACGTATTAGGTAAGTAATAAATTTGTTATATTTTTAATATGTTAAAGCCGGATAAGAAACGTTCGCATATTTAAGTTAAGGATTCGGTCGATAATCGATTTCTTTTTCGGTCGGCGCTAATTTTCGTAAAGGAAAAATAATATCGGTTTGGACGCGTTTATTACTATATCGAGCCTTTAAAGTAATTTCGATAGTGTCGTAAATAAAACTAAATTTTTTATAATTAAATTTTTGGTTTTTCTTTTTAGCCTAAATAGTTAAATTTATTTTAATCTTTTTTGTAAAACATTTTATAACGTTAATGGGAAGTAATAGATTAATAAAGTTAGGGAATTGGAATAATCGCAAAATTGGTCCGTTTAATAGTTTAGGCCGTTTATTGGTATAAAACGTTATAACAAAATTATTTTTTTGTAACCTTTTCGTTAAATTAACGAACTTAATATTTTTAAATTCGAATCGATATTTTTATTAAAATAACAGCTAATCGACGATAGGGTTTATTTTTCGAAATTATAAAAACCTTAACAAAATATCCGGTTTTTTTACCTTTATAATAACAAAACGATATATTTTTATTTATATAATGTTAAATAAATTTATAATTCGTATTTATAACGTAACATATCCGTATATCATAATAAAATTACCTAATTAAATTTTTAACTTCGATTCGGATTTTAATTAAAATACTTAATTTTTTTAAACGTTTTACGGCATATTACGTTATAATTTGCCTTTAAATTTACTTAACTACGAAACGTTATTTATTAATTTCTTTTACGTATTTTTAAAAAGTAATATATATACAGCGAAAAGCTTTCTTTTTATTAATAAAAGTTATTTATAAAGTTCGAATTAACATTTATCGAAAATTCTTTTAAGTATTTTATTCGAAAATAACTTTTTTTATAACAATTAAAATATATTACTTCGGGATAATTATTAAGTATATAACCCTTTTTAACGCAATAGCTGCATATATATTTTCGGGATATATCCGTTATATTTTAATCTTTCTTAAAATATTCGAATTTATAATAACCTATCTTTTCATATTTAAAATAAACTTTTTACGGTAATCCTAAAAGCTCTTTGCGAAATATAATTATATTTATTATACGGCTTAAGTTTTATAATAATTACGAAATTTAAAGTAATTGCTAGGTTTCAGGAAAATATTAGTTTATTTATAACGTAAAGTTTTTTTAATAAGTCATATTTAAATTCTTTCGCAAAGTTATTACGGATACGAAACTAATTATTTAAAAACATAATTACATAATAAAACAATTTATTAAAAAAAATAATCTTACCTATTTATAAAAACGTAACAAAAACTTATTTATATCCTTAATAAAAACTGTTAACCGTTTTATCGGGTTTTTGATATATTATATCGAATTCTGCGTTAACAGAAACAAGCCGCTATATTATATTTCCGAAAGTACTTTCGAAAATTATTTTTAAGCCTTGTTAGTTTATGGAATAAACGTAACAGAAACTTCGTACCTTAATTTTTGCGGCTTTATTATTCTTTTATAATTTTTAATAAATATCTACAAATAAGTTAAATACGACATACGCTAACGCGTAATTCATTCCGTAAAGTCGTAACGAAAACTTTTAATTTTCGAAAATAATATCCAGTTAAATCGTAAAGTTCGTATATTTCAAGTAAATCTTATCTTAATATTTAAGGTTAGATAAAGTCCTAAATAATTTATCTCCGTTTTATATTTTTTTGCAAAATCTTAACTTACTCACCGATAAGTAACGTAGATCCTTTAACGTTCGGGCCTATCGGGGGTATAAGGTTTACAAATACTGCAGTTTCCGAAATTCTTATATTAACATTACTATTAAACGCTATAAAACCTGGCCCGGAAGGAATATGCAAAGAACTCGCTGCGTTCTCGTTAAGGATATGTAATATAACATTTAATTGTTAAACTTTATAATCTAACTATAAACGTTACTATTTTTTCGTAATAATCTTTTATAAATATCGTTACAAACTGTGAAAAACCATTTGAAGAGTTATCGTGTTCCAAGATACTAGGTATAGTATCTATCGTGAAAATTAATCGTGGCATGATTTCTATGTATTAGCTCAGCCTTGTTTTCCAGGCTTGGACCTATATTATTTACCTTGCATAAATATCGTTACTTTTTTTTCCAAACGGTTGTTTTTATTATTTAATAACTAAATTTCCTTTTCGTACTTATTAAGCTATCGCCGAGACCTTAATAAAATAAGCTTAGGTTTTAAGATTTAAATAAGCTTAATAACTAAAACAGCCGGTTCGTTATCGTACGGGATTATAATTATCTTGCTTATGTTTTACAAATTTGATCGAAATAAGGAAATTTTAATTTATCAAAATATTTTGGAATTAAAATATAAGGAATAATACGGATAAGTTTAGGACTGATTTAAAACTTGCCTTTTATTTCTAAAATGGAAATAAGCAACTATTTATAAAACAATCATCCCGCGACAACCTTATAACGATTACGTCGAGATAATACATACAGGGCTTAGCGCCTTTTTAAGAATACGCACACTTCCTTAACCTTTAACAATAATTTCGTTTTTACCGTTTTTTTTAAATTTTTATAAAATATATTAATCAAGGTATCCCTTTTTTATCCGTCTATTTTACTTTTATTATAAGGTTTTTAAATTTCATAAAGTATTTAAAAGCTGGTTTTTTAACGTAATTAAAAGATTTGTTAAGTTATAACCCGTTTTTCGTCCGGATTTTCGAAGTTACTTTTAAGTTTGTTTTTAAACTTAATATAACTAGAAAAGATTTCTTTAATGATTTTTTCTTAATCGGGTTTTCTTTTTTTAAAAAGGTTTTTTATAGTAAGTTTAAATTAATCGAAGGCGTTTTTTCTTAAACAGGGTACAATAGCAAGAATTTGATTTGCTAAATCGGTTAGTTTTTTAAAACGAAAGTAAATCTGAGCTTGGGTTACAAAATTCTAAACTTTTTTTTCCCGTTATAAAGTTAAGGTTTTTTAGGCTTTATTTTGCAAATGCTAACTGGTGCTAACTAAGCTACTATTACTTAATTAATAAGTTGTCAAACGGTAATCTTGAATTTTTTTAATTTGTTTTAAAGTTGTTAAGTCGTAGGTTCCGGAATAACGGTTATTTACGTATTGGTCGATATGTTAACGGTCCGAATGTTGCTTAAAGTTTAATTATGCCATTAAACAAAAACTAACATATAACTGGTAAGTTAATTAATTAATTCTCAAACTTTATCGTACGGGTTTATATTAATAGTAATATTATAGAAAATTAAGTAATAAAAGGTAAATTAATTAGGTTTGGTAATAACGTATCACATAAGCTCGTTACGCGCATAAGTTCGTCGCGCGGTTTTTTTACCATATTGATTATTCAACTTTAATTATTTATTTTTTAATATCAATAATATGGAACGGCTTATAAAAAATACCAAAATAAACCTAGCCCTTTAAGTTAAAAGAAAAAACCCGAAACTTAGTTATAAACGGCTTCATATTATATATAACATTCCCGAATTTACTTTAAAAGATCGAATTTACGCAAACTTTCCCAAATCGATATTATTCCTTATTTGCGAAAATTAAAGCCGACCGAAAAATAAACTATTATTAACCGAATTCTTAACTTAAATACGCGAACGTTTCTTATCCGGCTTTAATATGTTAAAAATATGGCGAATTTATTATTTGTCTAGCGTGTCGCCGATCGCGTTAAGGTTAATTAGGCGTCGAACTTTATTCGACGGCAAAAAAAATTTAAAACGTGTTTAAATCGAAAAATCGATTATTAAAAATTATTATGCGAAAATCCGGAAATATTTCGTAAATAATTCGAACTAATTCGGGTTATAATTACAAAACACGGTATCGCAAAAAAAGATATTTACAATTTCGACAAAACGGGTTTTTTAATAAAGCTTTTAATAACATGCGGTATAATGATTATGAATGCCGAAAAACGTGGAAAACCTAAATAAGTTTAATAAGGTAATCGGGAACAAGTTATAATTATATAAGTTATTAATTCGTAAAATTGGGTTATACCGTTATTTATTATTTTAACGAGAAAATTTTACTTTAAATTTTAGTATCGTAATAATTTATTACTTACTAATTAAAAAGTCGGAATTAGTTATAATAGTTAAACGATAAACGAATTAAATTTAAAATAAATTTAATATTTCGATAAATATATTCGAACGCGTACGAAAAAAACGAAACGTTTTCTTATTTTCGACGGTTACGAAAGTTATTATTCGATAAAATTCGAAGAATACTACGCGAATAACGACATTATTATACTTTATATACCTTTTTATTTCTTTTATTAATTTTAACTTTTCGACGTATTTTGTTTTTCCGTTTTAAAGCGCGTTTATGTATTTTATATCGAAAATTTAATACGACGTTATTATATTTATATTGCTAAAAAAAACTTCTCGCCGGTTTTTTTGATACGTTTAAAATTGCCATAACTTCCGATAATATTAAATCCGGTTTCGTAAAAGCTGGATTTGTTTTATTCGATTTTAATAACGTTTTTTCCGATTTGGAAATTCCTTCAGTTGTACTTACGCCGACCGTCTCGCCATTTACTTTTGTCGGTTCCATTTTTTCCTTACCGTCGAAAACCCCCCGAAATATACAAAAAACAAAAAAATAAAGTCGATACTTACAGAAAAAGATTAAAAATTACTAAAAGAGCTTACCGATAAAACTAATTAAATCGGTTAATCTTTAAATAAAAAATAACTTAATATTTTTGTACGAAAACGTTTTTATTTAAAAAAACCGTTAAATTACACGAAACTAACTTTTTTTTAATAAACGCCGAAATATTAAAAATAAACATTTTCAAAAAAAAATACTTATTATATAAAAAGGATAAGTTTTTTTGGCCGAAAAAAAATAAAAAAACGCAGCCAATAACAGCTAAAAGTAATTGTCTCAAAAAAAAATTAAACCGAAGGAACGGAAATATGGCGTTTACGGCAAGCCCGGATATAATGCGCGTATTTATAAAAAAAACTGTAAATACGTCTAACGAAAAATAATCCGATTAATTAAAATTGATTTATGGCGTTATAGTTATTTTATTTAGATTTGTTGCCGAGAAATGCCAAAAAACGCGCGACGAACTTATATACGCGACAAGCTTATATAATACGTTAATAAATAACTAAAGATAATTTAAGTAATTAAGTTATATTATCAACTGGTGCTATTTAGAATTATAGGAAATAATAAACGTATATGTCTTACTTTTGATTTAAGGTGTTTAAACTGGCGTAAACCTTATTTTGGTAACCGGATTTCTTTAAGCTTTTTAAGCCTCTTTGAGTTATTTTCCTGGTTTAACTGGCTTAAGCTGCTAAGCCCTTTTGGAGCTAATAGAACTTTTTGAGCCTTTTAAGGCCGTTTGTAACTTGATCTCTACCGTCAGAAACAGTTCCTATCCCTCTAACCGTGACGTAGGAAGCCAAGCCTTTTGGGCTGTAACAAGCAGTTTTTCGGTATCCATAAAAAATAAATTACGTATAAATAACGAATACGCATAATTAATATTCTTTTACGGTAACGAACCGTTATTAAAAAAGAAATTTTAATTTTATCAAAAGCTACATATATAGAAATGAAAGATATAGGCCATAACAAGTGTATTTAAAAATATAAAAAGCAATTAAAAAAATGTAAAGCAAATATAAAGGAACAGCCAGCTATATATATATAGAATCTCTGGAATTAACGCAAGCTAATCTTTTAACCAGGCCCTTGGCCTGTAAGAGGATATATCTTAATAACAGTTATATTAGCGGAGTTATTAAAAACTTTATATAATTTAAAAGGAAGAATTTAATTTAAAAATTTATTTCTTATTAAATATCATAGTTATAAAGGTATATCAGGCATCAAAATGTAGCCTTTGACGAGGCTATATAACTATATCTCGCTATACGTTCCTAGCTTTTAGTTGTTAAGATACATGGCTTTGAATCCCTATATATCCAAAGTTAACGGTTGTGCTGGAAAAAAAAGGTGTGTGATTCAGAAGCTAAGTGGGGCGGGGACACTCTGATTCGAAATGGGAGTAACCGTAGGCATCCCAGCAATTCCCGGGCTCCCCGAAAATGCGTGTCCTGTATAGTGCCTTACGTAACAATCAGGCTCCCGCATGATTTCAGTCTCATCAGAGATTCAGAGACGATGCCTTAACCTGAATCCAACGGATCCTCCCCTATCCAACCTTCAACTCTTTTTCATATGAGACTTACTCTCTGTCTTGCCACGTTTATAAGATCACCTCCAACGCTATTATTGTACCGGTGACCAACCATGGCTGACCCGCTCGGTGCAATGGCAAGCATCCTTGTACTTCTGAACGTGTGCGGAAAAATTATCGAGTACATTCAAGAAGTAAAAGATGGCTCGAGCGAGCGTACCCGCCTGATGATGGAGATTTGCTCAACAAAAGGAATTCTCGAATCTCTCATTGCGACTGTAAAACGTGCCGAGGAGGCAGCGGAAGCTTGGTCAGAAACCATCCGATATCTAAATCAGAAGGGGGGCCCACTGGACCTCCTTCGAGAAGTACTTGTTGCTCTCCATGATGAACTTAGCCGAGTAGCATCAGCCAAAGGTGTTGCGAGAATGGGCAAGAATCTCATTTGGCCCTTCAAGAAAAAGGAGGTTGAGGAACGACTAAGGGTCATCGACGGACAAAAGCTTCTGCTCATACTCGCTCTGGACAGCGATCACGTGGCCTTACCGAAGGCGATCCAGAGGGATACTCGCGCTGTCGGCGGTGACGTGGCGGCGACACCGTCCGGCATTGACGCGCAGGACTATGAACAACAACCATGCCGTCCCACTCCCGCCACGACGTCTGTGCAATCGGAACCCGAACCTGAGCGTGACAGGGCAGCTGCCAATCCGGCTAAGCCGGTCGCTGAATACAACCCCTCGATATCCTCTATCGCAGCCATCATCCACGAAACATCAGAGCTAGTCAGGACAAGTGGCTCCATCTTTAACCCCAACGAGTTCGCGAACCGAGCCTCAGACAGCCTCGGAGACGACGAAGGTTCCTCAGAGTACCGCTACTCTCCTTTGTCGGAGCAGGGATGCATTCGCTTGCTTCGCCTGATGCCGCACGAAGATGAAAAGACCGTCATACAATGCCAACTCTTCGAGTATCCTCTAAAGAAATTAGCCGAAGGCATACACTTATACGAGGCCTTATCGTACGTGTGGGGCTCTGAGGACAACCGACAACCTGTCTATATACAGTCGGATGACATAAGTGACGATTATCCCCCCGCCAAAAGGAAGCGGGGTTTTGATCGTCATTCTTGTCCTCCCGCTGGCAGCAATCGTCGCTTACTCGTTACTGCAAACCTTCACGCGGCGCTGTCATCTCTTCGACATAGCCTTACTGAACGTATCATATGGATAGATGCTATTTGCATCAACCAAAGAGATAAGGACGAGAAGGGACAGCAGGTTCAGTCTATGGCGGAGATCTATGCCAAAGCAAGGGGCGTGATAGTTTGGCTTGGGGAAGCAGGGGACAACAGCGACCAAGCGCTCAAAGTAATACACAAGGCTGCAGAAGAGCAGCACGCGAATTCCCCGATTGAAGGAGCGACCCAGCACGCGACCCTCCTACCGTCAGATCAGCAGCCTACGAATTCCACAATCCACGAAACGACCCAGCAGGCGATCTCCACATTGCTTGGACGGCCATGGTTTCAGCGCATCTGGGTAAGTGACGGAACACTATTAATCTGAACGGAAGTTATTAATATAGTTAATTCAGGTCCTTCAGGAAGTTGCCGCAGCTCGACATATTCTGATCAAGTGTGGTCAGATAGAAATTGACGGATATGCCTTTTGCTTAGGCCTAAGCGCATTAAAACAATGCTACGAGACGCACCCAAGCTTGCAGGGTCTGGTCCCTTCCATAATCTACCTTGTAAGTGGCGCAGTTGTCCGGCCGAGGTACGAAAGATACGAAACAAGTCGATTGGGCAAGTTCTCTCTATCTATCCGCCCTTTAAGTGAGCTGGTGGATATGTACCACACCCGCAAGGCTTCAGAGCGTTTCGACAAAGTTTATGCCTTGCTCGGGATGAGCTCTGATGATCCTACCGCAGCAGGGTTATCAGCAAACTACGAAACGTCATGGAAGCCTCTTTTTCATAAACTTATCAAATTCTCCTTGTCTAACCAGATATCCGTGGCTACTTGGGACGATAAGGAGGTAGCGGTAATCAAAAGTAAGGGCTACGGTCTTGGCAACGTATCCTTAGTTAAAAGAGATGATACTCGAGGCGACAGACAGGTCGTGAGAATTACTTGGAAGAGCCATTTCGACGCGAAAGGACAACAGAGCTCTCAATTCGCCTTCCCAGTTTCAGCGAAATCCATTCAGGTGGGGGATGCCGTCTGTCTTCTACAGGGTGCATCGAAGCCTACAATCGTCAGACCATGCAACGGCTATTCGGCTATTATAATGATTGCAGCTCCCCTTACGGATCTACAACCTGCCTTCCGATCAATCACAACATTTCCAAATGATATACTACTTGTCTGGGATTGGGATGTATCCCAAGGCGAGTGGCAAGATGGAGGACACTATGAACTCCTCATAAGCAGTCGACAGGGGCCCAAGTGTCCAAGGACAGAGTGCAAGTGCCAAGATTATCTGGACGAAGCTACCAGATTATGGAATCTCTGACTGCTACTGAATGGAATGGAAAGATATGAGGAGGCAGTAAAGAACATCCGAAAGGCCTTGGAGGTTTATGGAACAACATTGAGAAGCGTGGACAATACTCACAGGCCTTGGATAGGGCCAGATGAGGAGGCGGTGAGGGTAATGGACGATCTACTTATCGAAGATAAGGGCGCCGCCGTCGAGGCAAGGTACAAGGAGTACAGCCAGACACCGTTGTGCTGGGCCGCGGAGAACGGGCGCGAGGCCGTCGTCCAGCTACTGCTTGACAAGGGCGCTAATATCGAAGCGAAGGATAATGATGGTCGGACGCCGCTGTCGTGGGCCGTCGAAAAAGGGCACGAGGCGGTCATTAAGCTGCTGCTTGACAAAGGCGCTAATATCGAGGCGAAGGATAATGATGGTCGGACGCCGCTGTCATGGGCCGCCTTTAGAGGGCACGAGGCTGTCGTCAAGGTGTTGCTGACGACGGGTAATGTCGATGCCGATTCGAAAGATAATTCTAGGCAAACACCGTTATGGTGGGCTGCCGAAAATGGGCATGAGGCTATCGATAAGCTGTTGCTGACGACGGGTAATGGCGATGCCGATTTGAGAGATGATTCTTGGCGAACGCCGTTATCGTGGGCTGCCGAAAATGGGCATGAGGCTATCGATAAGCTGTTACTGACGACGGGTAATGTCGACGCCAATTTAAGAGATGATTTTGGGCAAACGCCGTTATTTTGGGCCGCCAGATATGGGCATGAGGCTGTCGTTAAGCTGTTGCTGACAACTGGTAACGTTAATACTGAATCGAGAGATAATTCTAGGCAAACACCGTTATTATGGGCTGCCGAAAATGGGCATGAGGCTGTCGTTAAGCTGTTGCTGACGATGGGTAATGCCAACGCTAACTCGAAAGATAACGATGGTCGGACGCCGCTATCGAGGGCTGCCGAAAATGGGCAAGAGGCTATTGTTAAATTATTATCACGTACGGCTGCATCAAAAGACTGATTATTAAGTGCAAGATCTTATTTTGCCACGTAGCTGATACACCCCCTTAATTGTTGGCGCGGAACTAGAGGCAACAGCTGTTCAGTTATAGCGCATTACTTTACTACGCTCAGTGTTATGATATGTTCTTCGACGAAGTACGCGAGCACCGCGTCGATGTCCCCCAACGCCCAGGCCGCGGCGAACGCGTCTACGCGGCTCCGCATCTCGCGTTCGACTTCCGCCAGTTCGGCCGGAAGACGCTGCTACCGGATTTGGAGCCCATGGTTGGTAGGGAAGTTTGGATAGCGAAAGATATGGCTCTAGCGAGGGTGCAGTGATTGTCTCAGGTTCCTTTTGGGCGACGGGTACGTAGTTGGTAGTTTTATGAGAGTGTCGCGCTGTCTGCCCGTCCCGTCATGCCACAATCTGCTCCATGCACCTAACCGATGTGCCGGCTGATATACGATCAACAACGAGCCAGCCCCAGCCGCGTCGCCCCGGCAGCCAAGCGATGATTGGGTGTCTCAGTCGGGCGACACCGACTCGATCAGCCCGCCGAGGAACGAATCAAGTCTCTTCAATAGTCGGGAGGCGACGGCCAATAGATTCGACAGCGACTGGCATATAGGCACAAAGCCGTATACGTAGTCTGGCGCTCGCGGGACCCTTATTACTTTTGCAAGACGTATGTTCCGACACCGAGCTAGGACTGTGGTCTCTGGTCCGTTCAAGTCAAATCGGGGCTCGGGTAAGCGCTTGACGCTCATACGCCCTGGGGAACGAGGAGCATTAGGGTATCAGCATGGCGAAGACACACAAGTCTTGGTCGCACCGAACCCCACCAATGTAGAGCGTGGATGGATGAATATCTTCTTTGTACTTGTATCCATTTAGCTGAGAACAAACGGTTCGCAACGTAAGCGCTGCTCTAGGATATCTTACTTCTACCAGATATGTACAAACATCGTTGTCGCTTGCAATAGCTGCATGTTGTTAAGAGGACTGTATCTTGGCCCATGTAAACCCGCCACTACCCTTTCCTCCCCCAACCCCCCGGCAACGCGACATCCTCTAACCCACGATATATAACTTCCCCTAGAATAGTCAGTCGCTGTGCTAGATGTCCGCGACAGCCACTCTCAAACTTTCACGCGTTAAACAACCAATAGCAGACTTACGGGCATCTTTCCTCCTCCAGCGTCGATCCCTCGATTCGAGTCTGCCCCGACGAGAAGAACGCAAGTCCATCCTACTACCCGGTCGTTCAACCTGAGCCGTAGCTCTAGGTAAAGGCCGTTCGAGCACATATATACCTTTGGCATCCTGGTAAGTCCTTTCGGTCTGTGGTGTTCATCACCTGGTTTCCTTCTTTCTGCTTTTTATTGGGGCATGACTGAGGCTTCAATTCCGTCTCGCCTGTGGCTGTGAGTCCCACAGGGCCCTCACCGAGCAGACGACGCCATTCCCCCTATTTATACCGCCAAACTCCACCAACGTCCCAAAGCTGGGCGCCAACTTTATTTCAGGCCACCACATGGATGAGAACCTTACCATACCTACAAGGGGCGACAATAGCTAGTGTTCGTTCCTTGCACTGGCGGGCAGCTTCCCCAGTAATCTGGGTTTCCTTGGATGCTGATAGGATACCACAGGGCATCCTAAAACTCGGTTAAACGGCCGAACCGGAACGCTGACAACGACATGCTGTCGCTGTACCCATACCAGCCACCGGGTGCCGAGCGTGGGCTATTCGAATGACACAATATCGAGCCAGTCATCTGCAAGAGAATAGTGGTTCAGACGATGCGTCTAAACTAGCTCTTGATTTTTGAGTCCGGGCTCATTGAATGATCGCCGCGAGTGGCGGCTTTGTGAGACCCTCGGATGTCAGCATTCCAGTGACATCTTGAGCTTGTCCCAAGACCCGAAGAGACCAAACGGTCAACTCGCTACCTCAGACAGTCATCTGCGGGAAGTCATTATTCAACCAGTCGTTCGAGAACCACGGTCCGGCATCGAGTCCAGTATTGCCAAAGGACTCGAAGTTGAAATCAAAACCGTCCATGGCGCCCTCGAACGCATTATTGTTATCCAAGCCGTCGGGCGGAACGACCGGGGGCAGGTTCGGTTTCGGCATGTTCTGGTCGCCAAGGGCTATCTCTGCGGACATCGACATGCCGCGGGGTCTCGGATGCGAGAGCACCGGAGTGGCGTTCGAGTTGGGCGTGTGCACGGAGGTGCCATAGGGCGATGGCACACCGGCATGATTCAGCGGCGACGGGATGGGCATGTTCGCCACCTCGGTATCGTCCGCGATCTGCATCTGGTAGACCGGGTTGTGTCTGAAGAGCGTCTGGCGGGACACAACATTCGGACTGCTTGGGCGGCTTGGAGTGTTCGGAGCGAAACCCCGCGCAATGAGGTTTTCAAGATCAGTTACGACCGCAGCACCAGCGGGGATGTGGTTCATTGCCTTGGCTACCGCCAAGCATCGCTGTGCACGCTCGACGATGTCATCTGCCGACAACTGGTATTCGACGCCGCGCGTATGATAGATAGAATACAGTACGCGGGCGCATTGGTAGGCGCAGACGGCAAGGTCGAGATCGGTGACGGGGAGACCGCCGTCGAGGGCGAGAATAGACCTGAATATATCCGACATTCCTATGGCATGCTCGTAGCACTGCTGGGCGCACATGGCGACGAACTGGGGATCTAGACGGTCGACGGCCGACCGCGGCAGCGATTCCTTGATTCCCGGCAGTATAATCCGAAACAAATCGCAATGACACTGTCGCCACCATACGTGAATCATGATGAAGACGCAAAGGCGGGGCGAGTAGGCGCGGAGCTGTAAATTGCTGTCCGAAAACTTGAATGACGCTGGCAGGAACTCGTGAAAGTTTCTCAGCTCGTCCGCCAGTACCTTCACTAGCTCGGGTAGCTGTGTCAGCTCCGAATCAGACATGGCCAGGACGTTCTTGGTGCAGTACAACACGCGGCTCCTCATCCACAACAGTCGAACGTGAAGCAGCAGAGACCCGACATCATCTGGGAACGGTTTGGTGGGAATTGGGCGAAGAAACTCGGTAACCTGTGGAAGATCGAATTCGAAATTTCGCTCGTTGCACGGGAGCTGGATATGCATGGATTCAGGGGGTAACAGGGTAAAATCCGAGTAGCCGCCGTTGATCCCCGAATCGATGGTACAGAATGCCCACATCAGCCTCCTTCGAGATTCCCTGGCCAGGAAACATAGATTAGGATTCTCATAGTTGAGGCGGAGGGCGTATGCAAAGCGTGCCCCTATCGCGGCCAACATGAACGCGCCGGTGAACCTGCGGGAGAGCATCCTGTGTTTCATAATGAGGACTAGTGCCTGTATCTTGAGCGTCGACGGGTTTTCCAGATCCTGGTATATCATTTGCTGGCACTCATCGACACATCGGTTCCCGTATTCGCGCGTGCCCGGACCTAGATCAGTGAGTAGGGAGGTGATGCCCACAATGGCAAGCAGCAAGGCCTTGTCCATCATGCCGGCGTGATACCGCTGCATAAGAGAGGCACGGTGGATGAAGGAGAGTACGGGCACATGGTGTACGTGACGGAAGTAATTGTTGAACGCCTTAAGAATCAGCGCCTCGTCGGGAAACTTGAACCTGCGGTGACGGTCAGCGTCCAGAGAAACATACGCCAAGCTGAAGCTGGAGACATACGGGTCATTTGTAAGTCTCCTCGGTATCGACGGTCCCGAGAGATCGTAACGTTGATTGTTGTCTGGAAGATCACGGCCGTGATGGGATCCGTTTTCATCCCTCCGCAACATCGCCCTCTTCTCGGGTGGTTCCGACGTGACAGATTCACGTTCCGAGTCGGTAGTGCCGGCTCGTTGGGAAGTGCTGTGGCCATTGCTCCCGGTCACTATCGCAGTGCCGTTAACACCGCCGGATCGCTTCGTCGGCCGATATACACAGTCTATTCCCTGGGCCTGGCATCGCGCACATTTCGGGGTCTCACCGCTGCACCTAGCTTTTCTCGAGTGGCAGTTGATGCAGGCCAGCCTCACCCGTCGTCGAGGAAGAGAGAAGGAGGTTACGCTATCGGTGTCGGGGTGCGGTGAGCTCTTGTCCTGGAAGGAGCAGGTGAAGCCCAGGCGCTCACAGTTCTGGCAGACATCGCGCCGGCCATCACAGCGGACCTTCCTGGCGCGACAGGTCGTACACGTCTGGCTCGCTTTCTTCTGGGTACGGTTGGCGGGGTCGGAGGCTGCGGCGTCGGTCGCGACCTCGGCTGCCGTGTCGGCCGCGGTGACCTCGGCGCTCATATCGTGCATGTCCATCCTCAACCCGGTCTAAGTTCGAGTGTCCGGGTCCGGGTCCAGGTCCGGATGACGGTCTTAAAACTGGCCCGGAAATCATTAAAGGAGTCTCAGATCCGCAATGGGGTCCAGGTCTCGGGGTCGCTGTAGTAGTTGTGGGGTCAGCTCGAAGGGCCGACTCATATCGATAAAAAATGGCGTCAGTAGGACCTGTGATGGTGTCAGAGTCCTCGAAGTGGGAGGGAAAATCGCGTGCTTTTTCTTTTGGGATGGAGACTCGGAAGTTGGAAGCTTGGAAAGTGGGAAGAATTAAAGCGGGCCCTGACCGGATCCACTACATACAAGAGCTAGAATCCGTGCCCATACTGTACTCCGTATAAAGGAATAAACTACTGACAGTAACATTTACCTGCACCTCGGGTATTGCATGGAAAACACTACCTAAGTCAAACGAAATCGTTGAAAGGGTCGCACTTCTTCTTTTCTTACTTTACAGGATTACCCACTGTATACCCAATGTTTCGAATGGAAGCGATGTAGGAGAAGCCCACGGGAAACCTAACAGTATCCCGGAAGGCTAGGTAGGAAAAGGTCCGTGGGGCTTTTCAAAATGACCCTATTTCCCCCCTCCCCCGCTTCAAGAAAGTCGCAAAATACGTCTGCAGGCGCTTGTCGTGCGAAATGTGGCAGTATTATCCCACTCCTGCAATCGCACATCATGGAGACAACAAAAAATGCTGGGTTATCCAGGAAGTTCAATGTTTGCTGCGTTCTTGTTAGGGCTGTTGTGCAAGATACAAGACTCTCGTGCCTCGACCTGCCCTATGCTGTAGGAACAAACGCATTGTTCAGTAACAGCACCGAGACAATGTCGTCCTTTCTCCCTACACGGATGTCTCCTTACCTATGCAGGAATGGCAGGCTACAGTTACCCTTACCTCATTCTCCACAAACCCTTCATCCCAAAGCACCCGTCAAGCTGGGAAGTCCAATGTACCCTCATAGTTGTGGCTTCTTCAAGCTGAATCTAACATGGACAGTGAAATCTCCCAGCTCTCGCGTTTACGATGGAGTGCGCACGCTTAGTTGCGAGTTCGAATGGTCTATTGCCTTCCTATGGGAAGACGAAGAAGAACCACTCGATCGGAACAATGGTACTTTGCCGCCTGCCATCAGAGTACCGAGGAATGTAGGGCATGACCCAGCTGAAGAATCAAGTTCGTCGCATACGTCTACGACGACATCCGTAGGACCCTACAGGGTCATGGGATCCCACTTAATACACCCAGAGGTCTGTTGAATATCGAAGACCTTCGAGAACATCGTCTCGCGCTATACGATGGCTGGGAAGTGGAGATTGACTCGTCGATACAGCCGCCGAACCAGTCGGAGTATCACCGGTGTACCGTCGAGATCACATCCCCGGCAGAGGTGGCTAGTGATGAGTCATTTTCGGCTATTACCTACGCCGTCAACCTCTTGACCTCCAAGTATCGCATGAGCTTGAACCCTTCCTGCGGATTGCACGTCCATGTCGGACGGGGCGCCGATTTACTCGAACTAGGCGCGCTGCGTCGAGTGGCAGGGCTGTCGTGGGCGGCGGACCCCCTCCTGGGTTGCCTGCATCCTCCGCCGAAGAGATTCTGCTACTATTCACAGAGTATCCGGGAGCGCACCCGCCTCGCTCGTGGGACTACAGTCGCCGATTTCGAAACCCACATGATACCTAACGAGACCTGCGGCCGATACATCGGACGTGACGTCCGCCACGGTGAGGAGTCTGTTCATTGGCGAGAGATGAACGCCGATGAAAAGACCGTCATCGATTTCCAGGTTGACAGACTGTCAGGTCACTTCAAGCCTTTCGTCGGGAAAGAAGACGAAAAGATAGATGAAGACGGAACAACCTCTCAAGATACGGAGACGAGATCTGAAGGAGAGAGCTCAGAAGAGTCATTTCCTGAAACGATATTAGCTCACGACGACATAGCACATGCCATCGAGGATATCACGCCGGGGACACTACTGAAACCGGTGACAATAATGTGCAGACAGTAGTGCGACGCATTCGCTGGATACGGCGTACAGGCGCTGCTTGGACCGCAATACAGCTAGAATACCCCCTGCCACGTTATACGGCCAAAGACGAAACCCGTCTCAGGGTGGTTGCAGCTTACGGTTGTGACACAATGCTCCCGCTAGAGCCGAAGGCACAAACCGACGCCGGGGTCTTCTTCGGAATAGGAGAGATCTTCTCTTGTCCGAGTTCATGCGTCATTTGCTGCTTGCTCCGGTGCCCGGATAAGTGGAGTGACAGACCGAATTACAACTTCGCCGCTTACGGCTGCTTCAGGCTGACGGAGCCCAAGTCCAACCCGCGCACGATAGAGTTCCGGGAGGCCACCGGCACGACCTCAGGTAAGTGGGCTGAGACTTGGGCCCGCATATGCGTTGGTCTCGTCGATTGGGCCGAGCATGCCCCCGTAGACGACTACCTCGCGGTCTTGAACCGCCGTGATGACGCGGCCAAAGGTGATAACTACGATGTCGTCGATCTCTTTGACCAGATCGGGCTCTTCGCTGAAGCAATCATTGTCGAGAAATGGTTGCAGATCGATGGAGCTAGATATTGATTTCTGAGTGAAGCAAGCAGTATGCTCGCCTGATCCTCCGGAATGCCCGGTTTGCTTCACCCCTTTGTTTCATCCGTTCTTCCCTTTCTTTTCCCTTGTTTCATCGCTTTGTTTACTTTGTTTGGCTTAAGGTACGTTCAAGGGATCACCAATTAGGAAGCAAGGAAACTATGGATTCTGGAGAGACACCGAAGGTGGGTACTATGAAGCTGGAGAGCATCTCAGCGGCTACGCTAGCCTCGTGAGAATTTATACGACCTCAATAAAGCATGCGGCTTCCAACCAATCAACGCAATTAATCAGTCAGGTGGGCGCGTGGCGAAATCAGATCGTGCTTGACCGCGATTCCTATATCTGATAGTAAAAAACTAAGCCAAGAGATCGCAGTTTAAGCCCTGCCTTGTTCAAAAATTCTTCCCTGCCTTCAGAAATATGAGGCATCTGACCATGCCCTAGCTCTTCTACATGGTTGGCCCTTTTTTAAAGAGGTTAGGGGTTTTTAAGATATATTGCAACATCTCTAGTCCCCTGCTTGAAATAAGCAAGCTTGAGGGATACGAAGCATGGTCCAGCATTAAATCACAATACATACATCCAACGTAAGTAGCAATCTGTCTTGTACACGAGAACCAAATCAAGCTTATAGTCAACCTATCAAGAAAACGCCAACAAGTAACATATGAATCCTTTAGAGACGATAAGGCAACCTCACCTCGCCAGGTGCGTGATAGGTGGGAACCTTCATTTCAAGTGCCTCGCCGGAGTATCCAAGGTCTTCGGCAACCAGCATCGCGCACTTCTCACCAATCAGGAGAGCGGTCGAGTACCTAGTCTCATGTCAGTGGCGTGTCAATCCACAATATAGGGCGACGAGACTCACGTGTTGCAGCCGACATTGTCGGGGCAGATGCTGAGGTCGGCCACCTTGAGCCCCTTAACGTCGTGGACGTTCAGACGCTCGTCCAGCACGCCGTGCTTGACGATGCTGTTGCCCTCCTTAGGGGCCATGGAGCAGGTCTGTCGTTGACCCCGTCAGTAGTGTCATGATATCTGTCCGGACAAGCAACACTTACGCCAAGGCAGTGCCAAGTACTCTCGACATGGCGCCTGACCCATTCCTCGACGGCCTTGATGTCGCTCGTGCTGTACCTCAGGTCGTCCCTGATATTGGCCTTGTTGCTGTTCAGGATGTTGGCCTCGGGCTTCCTGCTCGGCTCCGGGTTGTAGACACTCCAGCTACCATCTAGAAATACGAGTGTCAGTAAGAGCTCAGTAATCTCGTGATCGCGGTCGTAAAGAAGTCATTGACGCGGAGATCTCAACCAGCGCGAAAAACAAGAAAACAGTAAGGAAGTTCCAAAATTGATTGAACTCAACATACGCTGCAGGCCAGCACTCAAGTTTCCGGGGAGGGCATAGCGCTGGGTCGTGTCTAGATCCATATCATTGGCACGGGCCGGTGAATCATTGTCGAAGAACGGATGCATGGCCTGGACCTCGCCGGCATACGCGTCCATGCGTCGCGCCGTCTCGCGGGACTTGATGTAGCCCCACACCATGGGCGCCATGTCGCGCTCGTCGTTCATGAACCCGGTGTCAAAGTCCGGGACCGCGTACGGGTCCGCCGACTTGACGTGGATGTAGCCGCGGGAGAAGGGGTACTCGAGGAAGTGGAACATGGTGAAGAACTTGCCGGGGGGCATCAGCATGTGGTCGCCGAACCACCCCGCGATCACCGAGTAGTGCATGACGGGCTTGTCGGGCTTGTTCTTGAAGTAGCTGTCCCACCCGTCCTTGAAGTGCGGCGTCGGCCACGCCTCGAACTCTTTGAGCTCCTCGGCCGTCGGGCGGATCTTGACGCCGGCCTCGATGCCGTTCGTGGCAAGCGGGCCCGAGCCGTTTTGCTGCCATTGGGCGTAAACCTCTGGACTGTGGTTAGAATGTTTTCCGGAAGCCCGAACGAGGACGCAATGCACTCACCCCTCTGGACCTCGGGCACACCGCGCACGAAGTCGTCGAAGCTCTCCGTCTCGGGCCTGGCACGGTACGTTGCAAAAGTGAGGTAATGGTCCTGGAAGTTAAGGCCCACACCGGGGAGGTTGACTTTCGGCTCAATGCCGGCCTGCCTCAACTTTTGCGGGTCGCCTATGCTTACCGTCAGCGATACATCTGGATACGGAAAGGATATAGTACGCACCGATCCCGGATCGCTGAAGGATCAGGGGAGACGAGAGGGTGCCGCCGGAAACCACGATCTGCTTGCGGGCTTTGAAGATACGGGTCTTCAGCTGGTTCGGATGGAGGGGCTTCGTTGGTCTTTGATCCGGTAAGTACGCGTGCGCTACTCCCGATGCGTAATATTCGCCACTTACACTGTCTGGACGGCCACAGCTCGGCCATTTTCGATGATGACTTTATCGACCTTGTCCCGAGTCAGCGACCAAGTTCAAAGTCATGCATGGTTCATGGACCCGGGTTTGTTTCGGATCATCCATCGTAGTGTAACTTCTTGAACCCTCGGAATCACAAGCCTACCTTAGTATTGCAGGCGAGATACAGATTGTCATAGACAGCACGGGTCGAGTGGACATAAGCATGAGCGCTATCAGACCGGCGACCAGTCTGTGACACAATGTTAGTCGAAAGGTCCCCCAGCGTCTGGAGGATATTCTGATCTCCTTACGTCGCGGTTGATCCACTTCATCCAGTGTTCGGCACCGTGGCCGGTAGACAGGTCTTGCAGATCGTCAACGATAGGAATATCCTGCGACTCTGCAGCCCTCAAGAAGTCGTCCTTGATCGGATAGGTGCTGCGTGACATTCGAGTTAGCAAATGGCAGAGGCTAGCACAGCCTAAGCACTCACTAATTGCCAAAGGACACCTTGATCGGTCCGTCGGAACCGTGGATCTCCCTGTCGGTGTCAGGAATCGTGTAAGAAAGAGGGGACGAAAAGCTAACTTGGTATGAGACGCCCGTTGATACGTCTCATGCTTCTTCATTAAGGGAAGAAGTTCCTTTGTCGTCCAACCTTTAGCCTGGAAGTCATCGTAGTCCGAGGCGGAGGCACGAGTGTACATCTAGACACACAGTCAGCCAGGACAAAGATTGCGGTAGGTCACGCGGGACATACCAAGAAGTTGATGGACGAGCCACCGCCCAAGACGTGAGCACAGGGCACGACTGCCTTTCTCCCGGAGAGCCACTTAGACGGACGAGATTCGTAGAAGGAAGCCGTCTTGGAGTCGAGTTTCATGTTACGAGGGTACACGCCGGGTCGGTACACCCAGGGATTATTGAGGTTACTCTCGCCAGCCTCGATTAACAAGACCTTGAGGTTATGGTCCAGATTCGCCAAGCGACCCGCCACGACACACCCGCAACTCCCACCGCCGCATACCTATCGATGATCAAAGTTAGTCATATCTCGGTATACTCGTTCATCCTCGCGTTTAGGACGGAATATCGCAGACGCGGTCCGGAGACAGGACGACTTGTTTACACTCGTGTCATTGGAGGGGCCGTGCGATGTAACCCGCAGGAAGATGAGTGAGACAACCTACTATGATATCGAATTCGTCTGGCAAGCTCATATCGTCTTTACTCCTATCAATCCAAGGCGAACAACCTGCAGAACAAGTTTGAAATGGCACTCGAGTGCAACCGTCCGAGATATTTATTTATCCTAGCTGACAACGTGGCTTCCCCAGAAATATGGCCGAGATGAGGGGACGTCGTAACGGTACAATCTCCGAGATATCTCCAACAGGATCCCCCACGAAATATGTCTACGCTGATTCGGTGTCGTTGGCATTTTGCATCAGGTCCATCCTTGGAGAAGCATAATCCTCCTTGACCCCTCCTCCCTGTGATGGCGCTGAATAAGAGTCCGCCAATGGCTGGTTCTTCGCCGAGTCATCTGATACATACCACTACAACGTCCCCGCTTCACCTTTGGTTGCTTTCATGGGTGACACTCTACTTAACCGGTGAACGAGGGTTACGCGGCTTGATAACGGGATATCAAAGACCGCCGATTGACTCTGTTTCACCTCCTTGTCCTTTACATTACTAAAGCTCACTCAGGGGCGCTCATCTTAGCACCTTGACGTTAGCACTGAGATATGTGCTCGCACAGACGTGCCAATAAACCTAGTTATGTTCGGGATGGCTACATCGCGACCCCGGCGTATGAGGCTTATGTCCAAAGGGTATCATGCCCTTCCGTAGCTGCGATCCGTGCCTCCGGCCCCAACAGCTCCGTATCACTGGAACCTCGCCCCATCGAAGACGGCTTGCTACTGTAGGCGGTTTAATAGTCCCTATCATAAAGGTCAGGGATCATCGGCAGATTGTGGGGGTGGAGTACACCATACCCCTATTGGGTGTTGGCTGAATATGCGGCTTAAGTGGGCTTCCCCGCAATGTAGAAAGCCCCTTGTGGATCCGGTTCGCGAAAGATATACGACTCAGTAGAAGCTGCATAAACGCTCATGCAGATTTCGACAATACCCGCCAATCACATACCTGCGGCATTCCCCGGAGAGGGGCTGTTATGCTCACCTAGTAGAGGTCTTCGGTATGTCTTCGTATAACGACCCCTGTTTGAATAGACGACCAATGCCCGCCAACGACGTCAAAGGCGCGTCGGGTTCGCCGGACACTCGTTGTGCTGAATAGCCTGTATATGTATGCTAGCTAGGTCAACTGCGCCGAGTCCCGGCGATTGCAAAAGCCGAAAGAGAAAGTGAGTCGGGGTAATGGTGGTCAAACTGCCGACAGACCCGTCTACCCAGTTGATACGGTCTTATAATACGACATGCAGGAAGCTGTCGTTCGGTTCCGCATACTGCAGCAGAGCGTGACTATAGGCCCTCGGTGTTGCAATGTTGGTCTGCGCGGATTGGCTTCTTCGTCCTGCTCAATGGAACAATAGAATCCTTCTGCAACCCCATCCTTTTTCGGGAAGGAAATCCACCGTGTACCCTAATCCCTCGAGAACCTACAGGCTGTGGGTATTAATGGGCTGACGCGTGTGCGCGGCCTTTCTGCACGACCTTCCACGCGGATGATACGGCATTGGGTCTCAGAGGTACGCTATGACAATGGGGGAAGTTGATTGCTCCACATGCCGAGCCCAATTGAAGGGATACAGCCCTTGGAGGCAAGCTTGGCAATGATCGCTTGGGCAGGGAGCCAGTTGGACCCCGCCGTCCATTATTTTCCAGGTCAGCATTTGCAATGATTTTGCTAGAGCTGCCTGTATATAATGAAGTGCGTCTAAGAGAATTCTAACTTAGGTTATCCGCGAAAGAACCGGTGCATTAATGCAACCATCCAAACCGAGGGGGAACGAATCAGACTCCAGAGCATTCCGACGCGACGCACCATTGGGAAAGGCGAAGCAGACTGCGGCTGAATAGCAACAGACCATAGAGTCCGATACAATATAACATCAGGTCTTTATTATATACACTCGACAGTGTGACCACAGCAGCCGAAGAAATTCGGCACTTTTAAAAGTACCGCCTGCAACTTCCACACGATCCATCCAGGGCCATTACATTGGGGCTTGCGCTGAGCATCTCCAATGTATTAGGGACCAACTGGAAAAAGTCGTTTGATGCGTTCTTGCCATACATGGGCTGTTGACGGAGACACATAGTTATAGTCCAGGCCGGGATCGCTTCTAGTCCTCCCTATCACCAGGGCCGCAGGGTGGGTTCTGTCAGCGCCGTTGGCGCCGTCTTACCCCTATTTGGGATTTTCGATGGTGTTCTAACACGACGAGAATACGCTTCAAGGCAAATAGGCGTGTAACAGAACTTTTAAATAGGACTGGACCGTGAGCAACACAAGATACTGGTTAGGTCGCTGGTACGTTGTCAATTTACACCTTCCACTAAATGACGATGGAAATACCTATTCTTTTGAGCGTCTACGATGACAGCTCCTATTTAGACATTGTACGCATCTTTTCGTTGGTTCCTACATAGCACACATTCTTTACGGGCCCCTACACTCCCAGTTGCATTCCTTATCCGGGTCGCCTGAGATATATCTTGCTCGTCGGGGGTATGTGCATATGGGGCGTTGGCTCTGCACTCCAGCAGAAACCGTTTCGTTGCGAAACTTCGTCGCGATGATCTTATCAGGCGCTACATCCTCCTCGACCCATCTCATGAGGGCTAGAATGATGTCGTGATCCGCATCTTCGAATCCGGGGACCGAATGTGTGGCGCCCGTGAGTGATTGGCCAGCGGCAGCAACATACCACGGTGCATTAGGAGAGCCGAAACAGTGTTCCATTCCCGGGACCAAGAAGAACCGGTAGAAGTCATCCAGGTCTACGTTCTTAGCCGTAAGAGCATTAGAGACTTCCTTATAGTAGTAGATGCTACTAGTGCTCGGTACAATGTTATCTGAATCGCCGTGATAATATAGAATTTTGCCGCCGCGTTCACGAAATGTGGAAAGGTCGTAGTCGTCAGCGTTGGCGTTACCAGGATCGATAATATCAGCGAAGAAGACATCTCTATGTGAGAATTGAGTGTAGTCCCAGTCCGTATCGTTGTATACCCAGTTGGTATAGTACCCATGCTCAAGCTGTGTTCCGTCGCCCAGTAGGAGGGTCGGATCGATGCCGAGCGTTGCCCCCGGGAAAACGAAGGTGTCATTTGCTGCTACCCAGTCACTATGGAATCGTTTGATCGTAGTAAGCTGCTCCGGTGTCAAACACCCTAATGGGCCTGAGTTAGGGGCGCACAGTAGGGCATTGAAGTCGAAGTCGCAGCCGTGAACGTTGCTGACGATACCATCGATGAGGCCATCTTGGCCATCACATTGCTCTTTGACTTCTGCTACAATCGCTGGAAAGAGCGAAGGACTAATATGTTTTGGGTCAGACGCCGGATAGTTCAACAGGCCCCAGTAAAGCAGGGCGCCTGGTTGGCGGGTCGCCCACCATGCTGGTGCCCCAACTGAAATGCCGTCGAACGAGTCTGGGTCAAGGTATATTTCCTTTAATCCCTGACGCCCGCCAGTGGAGCAGCCGGCGTAGTAGGAGTACCTGATGCCTTCAGGAGTCGCATAGTACTTATTGACGATTTCCTATTCCCTACCGGTCAGCCTTCTCCAAGTCAAAAGCAGAATGACCATGCTTCATTCGTCCGTACTTTTGCAATTACCACCGAACCGTGCATAGCACGGTAGCCCCAGTCGAACAGACTTTCAGGGGCATTAAGACCCCAGGATGAATCGAAGGCCCCCGATGAATGGCCAGTATCCGTCGACATAGTCGCAAAACCGTACTATAAGCTCCATCAGCGAAGTTAAAAAATACTGCATTTTAACGGCTTACATGTGATAGGGCACCCATATCGATCCTGCAAACGGTGAAGGTTAACGAAAAGCTACCAGCTACGGGCTTGCAATGGCCAGTTTCGCGACTGTGCTTTTATGCCCCTGTAGTTCGCTATGGGGCTACTTACCAGTTGATTCCACCACCAAAACCACTGTTCCCAGTCGTCATCAGTCGCTCGTTCCACGTGCCGTCTTCTGGTAGGAAGAGCCCGAAGTTGAAGGATGAGTTTGGTGACGACTTGACATTGATTCCGACGGCGCAGAGCGCGGGCAGCTGGGTCGCATTCATTGGAAACAAAAGATTTGTCTCCGCATCTCCGAAGCTGCCGTTTCGGGGCACCGCTTCAACATAGTTCACGGTTACATCGCGAATATTCGCGACTGCGGCCTCGAAGGTCTCGGTCCTGCAATTATTAGCGAGTGCTCCAAGCGGCCCGGCGAACAGCACGAGCAAGTTCATCGAAATGTTACGCATTCTAGGCGTGCCCGCTCTAAACTATGTTGGTCTCGAAAGCTGCGTTGATAGTGGTGAATAAGTCTGAGGATAATCGTTGAGGATGAGGGGTCAATACTTATAGGTCGATGCTACGGTAACTACTGTAGTGCTTATTTGCTCCTCTGGGTGGATGCCGAGTAGACGTTGGTACCAAATTATCTTCATATTTATGACTTGAGAGTTGTTTTCGGCCTGACTTCATCACCGGGGTGCGATACCACCACTCGCGTGGTGTCAGACGGGCGCATGGTAAACACCACCTCCAGGGATCAGTGCCACCATCTCCAAGCCTCACT
The DNA here is from genome assembly GCA_004155035.1 of Monosporascus sp. 5C6A. Lineage (NCBI taxonomy): Eukaryota > Fungi > Ascomycota > Sordariomycetes > Xylariales > Monosporascus > Monosporascus sp. 5C6A. The sequence continues at coordinate 233,054 of QJOB01000012.1, forward strand.
TTGCCGCCATGCCTCACATTTCCTAAACCCTACGCATCACCTCAAAACCCCTGGAGGTGGTGCGGAAGCTTCGATTTTAGCGCGGTTAAAAATAATTTTTTATTAAACATTAATTTTCATTTTATATTTAATAATAAAGCAAATTCAAAACCAGACAAAAACTGATGTTAAACTGGTTATAAATTACACTAAAACTAAATTTAAATTATTCGTAAAATATATTTAAATTATATTCATTATATATATTTTTAATTTAAAACAACTTATTAAAAATGTTATTATTATTGTTGTTGTTATTATTACTAAAAACTGTTATAATCAAATTATAATTAATATAATAAAAAATGTTTAAGTTGTTTTATAAAAACTTGAATAAATAATATTATTGTTATGACCCAACAAGGCTTGGCTTTTCCAAAAACGGTCGGAGTCGTAAGAGAAGAAATCCGATAGTGACCTAAAGTTACGTAACCAGCTTAAAAAGCTTAAAAGTTTTAGTAGCTTGAGCGCTTTAAACGTATAGTAGCGCTTAAAGAGCTTAACAAGCTTAAGGGTTTAAATACCTTAAGCGCCTTAAACCAAAAGTAAGATATATACGTTAATTATTTCCTATAATTTTAGATAGTACCAGTTTGTAATATAACTTAATTACCTAAATTACCCTTAGTTATCTGCTATTACTAGACGTAACTAATTTACTTTTTATTGTTCAGTTTTTTACAATACCATTATTAACATAAACCCGTACGATTAGGTTTAACAATTAATTAATTAACCCAGCCGTTATACGTTACAAGTTTTTATTTAATAATACGGTTAGATTTTAAGCAATATTCGAATCGCTATCATGTTAACCAGCGCATAAGTAACCGTTATTCTGGAATCCACAGCCTAATAACTTTAAGACAAAATTAAGAAGCTTAAGGTTATTATTTAGCAACTTACTAACGAAATAATAACAGCCCAGTAACTAGGTTTTTGCAAAATAAAACTTAAAAAACTACAGCTTTATAACGGGAAAAGGAACATCCAGAATTTCTTAACCCAGGCTCGGGTTTACTTTCGTTTTAAAAAATTTACTAATCTAGCCGATTAAATTTTTGCTGTCGCCGTTTACCTAAAAGGAAACGCCCTTAATTAATTTAAACCTACCATAAGAGACTTTTTGGAAAACGGAAAATCCGATTAAAAAAAACTATTCGGAAAGTTTTTTCCAGTTATATTAACTTTAAAGATAAACTTAAAAGTAATTTTGAAAATCCGGACGAAAAACGAATTATAGCTTAAAAGGTCCTTTAATTACGGCAAAAAGGACCAGCCTTTACGTATGCTGTAAAATTCAAGAACCTTATAACAAAAGCAGGATAAACGGACGAAAAAAATAATATTTTAATCGATATATTTTATAAAAAATTAAAAAAAACGTTAAAGATAAAATCATTAAATTCCCACGACTTACGATATTCGATAAGTACATTACGGAAGCAGTTAAAATCGACAACCGATAATATAAAAAACGACAAAAACGACAAAAATACTTTACCTTACGGATTAAATATTCCAAAGCTAATTAAAGAAAAAAACGCGAAATACCTTTTACCTTTTTTAAAACAATTCCGAAACTTATGGAACTTGGCATTACTTAACAACGAAATATAAGCCAGGTGCAATGTTATAATTATAACAAAACGGGGCATATTACTAAACGATACAAAGTACCGCAAAAAACCAACAAGAAAGTACATTAGATTTTAATATTAAAGGAACCACCAAAAGGTTAAAACGGTAACAAATAAATTAACATAGTTCGTATTTGTTACGACAACGAACAAAAAGAAATTCGACAAAAACTAAAAGCAGCCAAAACTTTTTTACAAGCAACTATCGACAAACAGGCTTAAAAAATACGGCACGCAGGCTTTTACCCTGTTAACTGCAACCAATCCTAATACCCCGTCCACGTAAAAAAAAAACGACGGATTTACGAACGAATTACCCGTATGTAAAAAAAAAGTTTCGATTTTTATACCTAAACGGGATATAATCAAAAAAAACCAACAGTAATATCGAAAGCTGCGAGCCTTTATTACCCAGAAGAAGGTCGACGATACAGCACCGGTATTAACATGGCCCAAAAATAAAAGATACCCCTAAAAGGACCCTATATATTATTTCGGATAGTGCAACTATTAAACTCAAAAAAAACTAATTTAAAAGTCTGTCGACAAGTATTATCAAAAAGCCATTACCGAAATCTAATTACAGCTACCTTTTGAAATAGATTTTCGAAAACGAAAAGTATTATAAAAGGAACTAGCAGAATTCGCCAGTTAAAACCAACCAGTTCCTTATGCGAGATGGGAAGCTGTAAAAGGATTAAAAAACGATATTTGCGAAATTTCAGGTTAATTATACCAGTAAAAGGAAAAGATTTTCTAACTTAAAGCTTAGTTGCGCCGCCAGAAAAGCCAAATAAAGCAAATCCAGAAAATATGTAAGCAACTTACCGAATAAATCCAATAGCTTATAAAATCCTTAAAAAAAGGACGCTATTTATAAAAAAGCCTTAAAATAACGCAAGCCGGAAACAGTAAAAACTTCCTAAAATAGCTTTAAATACGATAACAGGAATTAATAACGACCTTATTACCTTAAAGATACGAATTGGAATATATTAGTATACTGTAATAATAAATTACGGAGTTTTAAGCGCTAATTGTATTACCTTAAAATTTATTAATTAACTTAAATTATTATGGAAGGATAAAAAAACCTTTATATCGTCGAAAACGCCGAAAGTTAGGCATTTATTTACGATAACGAAAAAATTGCACGTAAGATTAATTATTTCGAAATTTTTATTTAAGGACGAATTTAGATAATTAACTTCGATATCGTTCCGTTAAAGAATTACGACATAATCTTAAAAAAGCCATAGTTGTATTAATATAACCCCTTAATTGATTAGAATACTGGCCAGGTAAAATTTACTTCATATTTTATCGGCAAACAAAAAAGATAAACGAAATTTGCATATTCGATTAATTACAGAAAAAACAATAAATGCAGGTATAAGGATATGACAAAAACTTTATTATCCAAAAAAGCGAAACGCAAAAAAAAAAGGCATAACAAACGTATTCGACGCATTATAGCTACTATACGGGCACAGTTTTATAACATGAACGAAATTTTAAAAAATCAACCCGAAAAACCGAAAAAAAACATAGTTAATATATTACTACAATATCGCAAATACAAACGACTATTTCAAAAAAAACTTAATACGAAGCTATTAAAACATAACGAATAAGATTATAAAATAATCCTTAAAAAAGCATATCATCCAAATTTTATCTTATTTATAATTTAAACAAAATAAAACTTTACATCTTACGCGCGTACCTGGAAAATAAACTTTAAAAAGGATGGATTCGACAATTCATATTTTCAACTAGATACTTTATGTTTTTCGTACCCAAAAAAAATAGCAAGTTTCGGTTAGTAATAAATTATCGACACCTTAACAATATTACTGTTAAAAATAAGATACCTTTATTATTAATTACCGAAATAAAGAATCGTTTACAAAAAACCAAATAATTTACCGTTTTAAATTTCAAAGATAAATATAACCTAATTCGAATTAAGTTAAAATATAAATAAAAAACGGCTTTTAAAACGAAATACGAACTATACGAATATTTAATTACACCAATAAAACTAACGAACGTACTAACAATCTTTTAGTAAATAATTAATTACGTATTTCGAAAATACCTGGATATTTTCGTTATATATTATTTAAATAACATTTTAATCTTTTCAAAGTTAAAAAAAAACACATACAAAATACGTTTATTAAATTTTTCAAGCTTTACAAAACGCTAATCTATTAGTTAACGCAAAAAAAAATTAGTTCCACATATAAAAAGCAAAATATTTAAAACATATTATTACCCTAGGATATATTAAAATAAACCCCCAAAAAATTACAATAATTACCAAATAACTAATATTTACTACTGTTATAAAAGTACAAGTATTTATTAAATTCGCCAATTATTATCGGAAATTTATCAAATATTTCAGCAAAATCGCAACATTATTATCGGATTTAACCCAAAAAAAAACGAATTTTAATAAACGACGGAAATAAAAAAAGCTTTTTAACAAATTAAAAATACGATTACTAATAAACTAATACTGATTATATACAATCCAAAACGCCCAGTCGAACTAAAAACCGATTTCTCGGATTATACGTTAAACGCAATAATTAGATACCGGGATAATTAAAAAATACTTTACCCGATTACCTTTTATTTTTACAAATTAAAAAAAAACAAAATTAAATTATACTATTCCCGATAAAAAATTCATAACTATCGTTAAAACTTTTCGAAAATTTAAATATATGCTTAAAAAAAACCTTTACTAAATTAAGGTTTATACCGATTACAAAAACCTTACCCGTTTTACTATTATACGAAAACTTACAAAACAATAATTACATTATACCGAAAAACTAGCAAAATACGATTTCGTCATTATTTATTAAAAAGGCTCTGAAAATAATAAAGCAAATACCCTTAATAAACGACCTAATTTAAAAAAGAATTAATTAAGGTTAATTACAGAATTTTCGATATTACCCTAAAAAAACTTCTGAAATTACGACAAATTATAACGATCAAGGCAATACCTCCCGATCTATATCAGAAAATCTAACAATATAACGACAGCTTACCCGATAATTAAAAAACAAATAAAATTCAAGTACTAAAAGAATATCAATAAAACCTAATATAAGATATATACCAATACATACTTTATAAATATCTAAAATTTTACAAAACCTTAAAACGGTTACAGTATATTTATTATTTTCCTAAGATAAATACAACAATATAAAAAGTTAAACGAAAATGTAACGTTTGCGCCAAAACTAAAGCTCCACGGTATAAACCATACGGAAAACTGCAACTATTTCCAGTTTTACAGCAGCCATAGGATTTAATTATTATAAATTTCATTACTAAACTTCCTTTATCCGAAAATCCAACGATAAAAATATATTACGATAACATTTTCGTAATCGTTAATTAATTCACAAAATTTTCCTATTTTTTACTTTATTACGAAAATATAAATGCAAAATAAATAACATACATTTTTTTCGACATATATTTAACGTATATGGATTACTAACAAAAATTATCTTAAATAAAAGTATTATTTTTACTTTTAAGTTTTAATAAGGCTTTATGGTATAAATTAACCTAAATTACAAATTATCTAATATATTTAAACCCCAAATAAATAGGCAAATAAAACGGTTAAATCAAACTTTCGAAACCTACTTACGATATTATATTAATTACAAACAAAATAATTAAATTAAGAAATTACTAATAACCTAATTAACCTATAATACCAGTTACTATAAAAATATTAAAACAACCTTAATAAATGCCAATTTTAAGTTTATACCAAAAATCTACAAAAAAATACGCAATAACGGTCTAGTTAACGTTAAAGCCATTTTAACGTCAAAACAGCTTAAACAACTATATGCAAAAATAAAAACAAAATTTAAATTTATACATAACCAAATATAAAAATATTATAATTAAAAAAAGTTAAAGGAACTAACCTTTTCGAAAAGGAATATAGTTTACCTAATTACCAAAAACATCAAAATCAAACGCCTTAATCAAAAACTCGACTTTAAATATATTAGCCCGTATAAGGTTAAAAAGAAATCTTAAAAAATAATTACAAATTAAAGCTATTCCTAAAAGTTAAGTTCTATCCAATCTTTTATGCTTCTTTACTTAAATTAACAGCAGATATTATCAAAGTTAACATAGGATACGAAAATAAAACAAAAGAAAATATACCAATATAAGAAATAAAGAAAATCCTGGACATACGCAAAAAAAAATAAACTTACCTAATACCTTATTAAGTAAAAAAACACCCGGATTCCGAAAACATCTGGAAACCCGCTAAGAATTTCATAAACGCCTAACGCCTTTTGAAAAACTTTTACCAACAACGCCGAAACCCGCTATAAATATACCCCAATCCACGTTATCAGGATTAAACCAGTCGGTATTGTTAATACCAGGCCAGTTAGCCGGGGTTACGGCCTATATTAACGCGGCAATTTCGGTAAATAACTTCCTTTGCTTTTTTTCCAAATAAACAAACTCCTTTATTACTTCAGTACCTTTAATACCGCAACGAAACATTTCCAACTTACGATTACGGAACAATTACCGTTATTTTTAAAAATAATCCAGCTTGTTAATGGCAATCTGCAATATCTCCCGAACCTGCTTTTTCTCGCACTTTAAGCGATTTTTTTCGTCCAACAATTTTTTATACTCCGCCTTTAAAAAACCAAAAACGTTACAAAAACCCCCGTACCGAATACAGCGCGCACATTTCCCGGAATCACGAAAAACCTTACAATCCACATTTTCTTTTTTATATCAAAAATAAAAAAACATCGTAAAACCAATTCTAACAATCCGTTTAACCAGAATAAAAGCGTTAATACGTTAACAAAAACGGAACTTTTCAATTCGACTAAACATAATAATTAACTTCCGAAAATATTAAAGAAAAAAAAATAAAAAATAAAAGTTACTTATTTAAAATAACAAACAAACAATTTAATCTTTAAGGGCAAAAATCCTAAAAAAAGGGAAATCGTATTATAATCTAACAAAACTTGGCTTTTCCAAAAACGGTCGGAATCGCAAAAGAAAAAATCCGATAATAACCTAGGATTACGTAACCGGCTTAAAAAGCTTAAGGGTTTTAACAACTTAAGCGCCTTAAGCATATAACAGCGCTTAAAAAGCTTAATAGGCTTAAAAGTTTAAACACCTTAAATACCTTAAACCAAAAGTAAAATATATACGCTTATTATTTCCTATAATCTTAAATAATACCAGCTTGTAATACAACTTAATTACCCAAATTACCCTTAATTATCTGCTATTACCAGACGTAATTAATTTACTTTTTATTACTTAGTTTCTCATAATACCACTGCCAATATAAACCCGTACGACTAGGTTTAACAGTTAATTAACTAACCCAGCCGTCGCAATTATAAAATTAAATATATATATTTTATTATTTCTAAATAATAATTCTTTTAGTTATTTTTTATAATAAATCCTTTTAATTTTCATGCTTTTTAATTTAATTTCTTTAGTTTAAATATTTTTAATTCGTTTTAGAATTTAACTAATTATATTTATATTTAATTTAAAATTTAGATTGTTTTTTAATTTTAAGTATATTAAAATTGAGCTTTTTATTTTATTTTTAATAAGTTAATCTAAAACGAACTATGTAATATAAAATTATAATTTAGGATAAAACTTAAACCCCACGTAATACGTACTTAGATTATACCTAGACCGTACTTGAAATATATTTAAATTAAACTTAGATTATTTCTAGTTTTTTTTACGTTAATAATAACTTATCATTTACTAATAATAATATATTTTGTTTTTAAATAAGTTATATTAAAAGTCTGGTCTAAGATTATACCTAACATATTTCCTAACGGCGTTAAAATGGAACCTTCCGTACCACCTCCAGGGGTTTGGAGGTGGTGCGTAGGGTCCAGAAAACATGGGGCGTGGCGGTGTAAAGTGAGGCTTGGAGGTGGTGCGAAAGATCCCTGGAGGTGGTGTTTAACGGTTCCCTGTATAGGGCCCTACTAAAGGCTAGAGCTGTTAGCTGCGCAATCGCTTAGCTAGCGTTGTAATTAGTGGATGCGTTGTTTGATGCGTTGTTCGAAGCTCCGGTATCGTTCCCTTTCAGATATAGCTGTTTTATATATATTTAAGGTGGTTTTACAACTTTTCTTTTTAAATTGGACTTTCAAAAAGGTTAACTTGATAATCTTTACTTTTTTAGCTATATATATTTTAGTATGTAATAATAGGGTTTAATCATTATAAGCTCGATTCGTATTTATTATAACTATATTTAAATATATTTATTATATATATTACGGTACTAACGTTACAGCTTAGCTAAGTTACCGTAACGCTATACTTACGTAAGCGCGGAGCGTCTACTAGGTAGTTTTCCCCTTTCTTCCTTGTACAACAACAGAATACTTTACCCAGATCAAAAAGACAATTAGCGCTGTGACAATATACATCGTTTTAAAGGTTATTCGGAACCTCGTCGTCGTTTTCATAGTAACTTTATAATTTACTGCCGCTTTTGAAAACAATTTTTAGTTATATATTTTAAGTACTTATTTTTCATATATTATAACTAAAGCTATAGTTTTTCTTCATTTTAGGAAAAACTTAATAGAACTTTAATAAAGCGTTTTCAAATATTATTTTAAAAAGGATATTTTTAAAAAAAATATAACAGCTTTGAATTTTACATTAGTTTTCAGGCGGGTTTATTATAGAGTTATATTAACTCTAATAACGTATAAGTTCCGCCGTTATTAAAAAGATTTATTTTTTAAACTTTACGGATTCCGATTTTAATGTTTTTAATAAGCTTAACTTTAAGTCAAAAGTTGATACTATATCTCAAAAGGCTATAAATATATACAATCAAAAGTAAACGTTTTTTTTTAATTTGAAAAAAGGTATTTACCGAAGTTAATAGATTCTTAAACTAATTGATTTATTTTGATTATTATTTAGTATATTAGAAAAAGGCTATACTTCGAAAGAAGTTAATTGTTTTAAGAAAGGAATTTAAATTTAATAATAATGTACGAATTTGCGAAATCGACGTTGAATATAGAGAAGTATTAAACATTAGCAAATTTCAAATTAACAGGTATTTATGTAAGTACTAGAAAATATATACTAAAGCCGAGGAACTTTAAATCTTAACTATTGCAAGTTATTATAAATATTTTAATTTCCTTAAAGTAATAAACGTTTTTTTATTCCATTTTCCATTGTTTAGATTTCTGTTTATTAAAAAAGCTATATTCGGTAGCAGGGAATTAACGAGTTGCTTTTAATGCAAAAGTCTATTAAATATTTCCGAAGTTGTATAAAGTTACAAAAGTTTTAAGGCGTTATTTATCAAATAATTGTTTTAAAAAAGATTTAATATAACTTTCAACGAAAAACCCCTCAGTTAAATAGATTGTTAAGGGTTTTTTTTAAAGCTTTTCGAATAACAATAATAACTATTGCAAAAATAATTAAAATAGTAACTGCTATATTAATCAAAAGTATTTTAGCGATATAATTTATCTTTTTATATAAGTTTTGATATTTGCCCATTAATTAAGTTTAATAAATAAATTAAAACCCTTAAAAATAAAATATAAACAAATAAACATATTGTTAACGGAACCTTCAGATTAAAGCGCGTTATTAAATAATTTTAAAAATTTATAATAATAATGTTTTAAAGTTTTATTATTTTTATGCAAGGTAACTATATAGGTCCAAGCCTGGAAAACAAGGCTAAGCCAATATACAGAAATCATGCTACGATTAATTTTCACGATAAATACTATACCTAGTATTTTTAAATACGATAACTCTTTAAATGGTTTTTTACGGTTTGGATAAATTGCATACCTTAATCCCGTGCCTTACTCCGATTCCGAGTGGTTGCCAACAAGCTTCGGCCTTGGTAAACCTTATGCCCGTTAACCACGGTTTAATAGGATCCTTAAATATAACGAACCTGTTATACATCTACCTAGAAATATAAACAGTATCCGAAAAGGGTCTTGATTTGCAGGTAATAATAAAACGAGAAATGATTTAGTATGTTCGTTAAAGAGATTTAAGGTATTTTTCCCTTAATTAAAAAACGGTACAGTTACTTCTGGTTAAAAGTTTAAATTAAGAACTAAGGAGCGAAATTATTCAAAAGCTATTTATATAAAAAACCGGTTTATTATATATCCCTCTTTCCTTAAATAAATATATCGTGGATCTATATAATCTACCGTAATCTACTTTATTTTTCCTAAATTACTTAGATTACCTTAAATTACTATCCCTGGGCCAAATCTTTAAGGTCCGAAATTTACCCGTTCCTAGGCTAAAAAAAAAAGGGGGGTTCCTTTTTAAAAGGCCTTTAAGGTCCGTAACATTATATCCCCTTTTTAAAAATCTTTGTCCTAAAGATAAAACGGTAAGTGGTCCTTTCCGTTAAGGAAATCTTAAATTTTTCTAACATGCCCTTATAATATTAGGTCGTATTTAAAAAAAAAAAAGGAAACTTCGTTTAAATTAACGCGAAATACGCGATAACCGTACAAACTATATCGAAAAGTTTGGTTCGGAAATTAACTTTTGTTTAAATTGTACTCGTTTAGGAAAACGTAATTATTTTTACGTATTTAATTTTCCGAGTTGTAATTACTGTATTTGTTATTAACGTTTATCCTGTAACGTATTGGAAATAAATTCGCTGGTAAAAATTAAAAAGAAACGCGATCGATTACAGAAAAAACAGCGCGAGGTTGAAGATAGTTTTCTGGTATACCAGGAATTTTCCGAGAAAAAGCTGGATGAATTACGCCAACGCCAGAAAAAGGCGTTTCGTTATCGAAAAGAAAAATCCCAAGAATTTATTAGCCGATTGAAACGTTTGCGCCTCCAGCAGGACGTTCTAAAAAAAAGGCTCTTGCTATTTTAAAGGAAGGTTATAAGTTGGATTAATTGGAAGAACAAGAAAAATTAAAGGAAGAGCGGCGACAGGTAAAAGCGGAGCAAGCACAGCTTGTTTCCGAGATAGATGCTATGGCAAAGGCATCTACTTCCTTCGACTGGGACGCCGCGGGGCTGGATTTGGATAGGGGGCCTTTATTACCTGCAACTTTGGCTGCACTGGAGACGGTCGGTTAGGGTTTTGGCGATGGAACTTCTTAACCAGGTCCTTTACATTCATCAGGTAGTTGAATAATTCCCATATGTTTTTTTCGTATAAATACCCTTCTTACTTAATTAAGTGTTGGATTTTGCTTTTAACTATCCTGGAATTCAAAATCCTTTTAATTTCGTATTCGTCGGTCTTATTTTCCAGCTCCAGGTTTTTTTTTAACGGGACGTCTTTCGGTATTAACTCAAACAGGGAAATATAAAAGATAAAGTATATCTTTATTATTTTAGGTAAGGATAATTTATACTTAATTTTGGAAATAATTTCGTTAATTTTAAAGAAGTCGAATTTTTTAAATTCGAATTTGTCGCTAGGCCTCTTTATTTTAATTTGTGAAATATTTAAGGTTATATTAGGTTTCTGCCGTAATAGATAAACCTTGTTTTTTCTTAATAAGATTAATCCCTTAATTTTTTTTGTTATAATACTGGGCCATTCGTTATTAGAAAAATTATAACTTAATTTGCAAATAAGCTTAAATCGTTTTAATTTCAATTACGATTATTTCTGCTCGTAGTACAATTATAGTAATTATAAAGACCTTACTTAATAGTTATTCTAAACGTTATATTTCTGCATTATATCTGTATACCGCCGTATAAAGCGATATACCCATATCCTCGTTAATAAAGGTATTATAAGTTATTTAAGCAAATAATAAAAGTTTTACCCAGTCGTTTTATTAGTAATTAACATAGCTTTTAAAATATTATTCCAAAATCTGGTTTAATCGTTCAGTTTGTCCATTTATCTATAAGTAATAAACTGTGAAAAATTTAAGCTTGGTACCGATTTGCTTAAAGAAGCTAGTACTAAATTTGAAAATAAATAACTTATCTTTATTTAAAACGATCTTTTTTAATATTTTATACTTATCGAAATAATGTCGTATAAAGGCGTATGCCAACTGTTCTACGGTCGTGTTTCTTTTAAAAAGTAGGAAATACCTATACTTGGTAAATCTATTAATAATTACCTATATCCCATCGTATTCGATTTTAATAACTAGGTCTTTCGATAAGGGTAAATTAATAATAAAGTTCCAAACGATGGTATTCCATGTTTTGTTAAGAATGCCTATAGGTTGCAATAAGCCGTAAAGCTTATATCGGGCTGTTTTAGCCTTATTACAGATATTGCAATCCTTAACTGTTTTCTTAATTATCCGGCGTAGTTCTGGAAAGTCGTACTTCTCCTATAGTCGTTTAATAATTTTAAAAATTTCTTAATATCCGTATAGAGGGTCTTTATAAAATTCCTTGATAAACTGCTTCTGTCGTTCTTTTGGTATATAGATCTTGCTATAATATAAGAATTAATCCTTGGATTGCTTTTTTAATTGCTTCATTTTTTTCCGTTTGTTTGAATCTTAGGAATCTCTAAATTATGCCAAGAGTTTCGGCGTAGGTTGTTTTGGGATTACGTATAGTTATAAAGTGCCATTTTCTGTAACTTGTAACATCTGCATATAGCGTTTTGGAATCTTGAAGTCGTAATTACCTCTGTAATTTAAAATATCCGCTTGGATATTTTCTTTATTTTTAATATGGTAAATCTTGAAGTTAAATTTCGACAAGAAGATTATTTAAGTTTTATATCATTTGTTCAGTTCTTGTATTTTCATAAATTAAATAAGATTTTTGTAATTAAAGTAGATATCGAAAGGTTTTTTTATTCCGTTAAGGAAAGGTTCCCATTTTTTAAAGGCGTTAATAATTGCTAATAACTTCTTATTATAGATCGGATATCTAAGTTCTATATCTCGGAATACCTTAGAGTAATACGCCACTGGGTACCATTTGTCGTTATCTTCCAGTTATTCCAGAACGGCACCTAGTACGTAATCTAAAGCGTCCGTTTTTAGGCGCTTTTTTTTGTCTAGATTGGGCATCTTTACAACGGGTCCATTAGTAATCACGTTTTTTTAATATTCGAAATGCTTCCTTGGCTTCCTTTAAAAGCTTAAATTCTTTTCCGACGTACTCCTTAATGGTAAGTTTCGTTAATGGTCTAACTATATCTCCATATCTCTTAATTAGGCCGCGTATATAACCCGTAAATCCTAAGATGTATCGGATATCTATAACGGTCGCCTTATTAGAAATAGGCCAGTTTTTAACTATTTCCAACTTGGAACGTTAAATCTAAATTTGTCCGGAAATAAATGTAAATCCCAAAAAGTCCAGCTTTTATATATACTATATACTTTTAACTGGGTTAACTCGAATATTTACTTTATTTAATATCTTAAATATTTAAGCAACGTACTTTTTATGCTTTTCCAACGTTTCGGAATAAATAAAAATGTTATCGAGGTAAATAAACACGAACTTATTTAAGAATTATCTGAAAATAGTTATAATTAAACGTTAAAAACTTACAAAAACGTTAATAAATCCCATTGGTATAATTTTGTATTTATAAAGTCCATATATTGTTCTAAACGTTATTTTCCATTTTTTGTCTTTAGCTATTTTGATACGATAATAACCATCGCGGAAATCTAATGCAATAAACTATTTGGCTTTATTAACGTTTTCTTTTAAGGTATTTATAAAGGTTAAAAAGTAGCTGTTTTTAATTATGATATTATTTAACTATTTATAATCGATTACGTTTCTAAAAACCGGGTTTCCATTTTCGTTAATCCTTTGCTTGCCGTTCTTCGTTTTTGGAACCATAAAAATGGGATAACCGGCGGGAAAGTTAAAAAGCTAAATGTACCCTTTTTTCAGGTTTAACTATATGCTTTTTTATAAGGCTTTTAACTTTTCTGGGTTTATATAATAAATTTTATGAAACTTGGGATAATATCCTTTCTTAATAGGTATCTAATAATCCCATTAACCATAAAAGGGTAATTCGTAATCCTCCTTGTCCTTAAATAGTTTCTTGAATTATCGGTATTTCTGAGATACTGTAACATTTTGGTTTGGAACTTGTACTTTTTTAATAACATAACAGACCTTTTAGTTATTTTCCTCTGCCGGTTTTGCCTTATCTTTCCAAAAGAATGTTTGCTTCTTCCAGTTAATACGTAGGTTGCTGGAACGGAACCAAGGTATTCCCAGGATAAGGTCGTATCCTAAAATGTCGGCTATGTCAAAAATAATATTTTCTAAATATCCTTATACTTAAACTGGAAGCTTTTTTATTTTTTTAAAAACTTAACTATTTTCGTAAATAGATAGGCTTTCATTAACGGTACGTAATTTATAAAACTGTAATTTATACTTTTAAGGGATCTGGTACTTTTCTGCTATAATAAGTAAAATAAAATTACTTTCTGCACCTAAATTAATTATAGCTTTAAACATCTTATTTTTATAATATAATAAAATCTCGATTTGACTTTTAAATCCTGTTTTGGCTTTATATAAGATCTTATATTAGTGGGCTTCTCGATACCTTAATATCGAAAACCTCTGAAGTTTTTTAATTTGATAATTTTATTAGCTAAAAAACGTTTCCATTTACAGGCCTTTTTAACTGCATATTTTGTATATCTATCGTTTATATAAATATACCACTTTCGTTAACTAATCTGGCATTCTTATCGGGAAACTTCTTTTATTTTTAGTATTAAAAGGGGCATTATATCCGAATCTTGAACTTCCGTAAAACTTGCTCCCATATCCAGGAATTCGTATAACATATACAAAATAAAAACATAACATAGGCATCCTTGGGCTATAATTCTCTAGCTCTGTTTTAATTTTAAGTATAAGTAACAAAACCTAGGGTATTCTGGCCATCGGAAAATTTCAATACATCTGCATTTATTATCTAGCTCAGTAAATGTTTCCTTATCCCATTCGGGCCAATAATCGTTATCTTCCTTAGCTTATAAATAAATTAGATAATTATAATCGTAACAAGCAGAAAAATTAAAAAAATTATAATCGTTCGTTTGTTATATTCTGATACTATCGGGTTTTAAGTATACCGTATATTCGGAAAGCTTACAAAGCTTAAGGGATAACTATCCGTAATTACTAAGGTCTGGCCGCAATTAACCGTTTTCGTCGTAAATCTTACATTTTTGCTTATCCAAATAACAAACATACCCTAATTTTATAGTTATCCTGGAAGCTATTTATCCGGGATAATACTTGCAAACTCTAGCAATCTAATTCTGGCAGGTTAGGTAACGTTCGTATTCTGGGTTGCCGTTCTAAACCTGGTTTATCATAGTAATGGTAAATTCTAGCTGGAAGGAAGCGGTGTTAACTTCCTTCTTTTCCTTCTCTTTTTTGCTGTCTAATTTATATTTTACCATTCGTACCTTCTTTTGAAGTTTCCCTTTAAACTTTCTTTAAAATTAGGAAATTCCTCCCTTCTTGGTATCTCTTTTAGCTGGAAAGCAACATTCGCTTTTATAATGGCCTTTCCTGCCACAATTGAAACATTTTATATTGAACTTATCTGTTTTGGGATTTTTCGAAGCTGTACTGGCTTCTTTTTAAAATCTGTCTCTTTTCTTTTAAATTCGGTCACTTAAACTCTTGTCGTTCTTTCGCTTATTAAATCCTTTCTTTTCGAGGTACCTATTAAAGGTGCGTCGATCGGCGATGATAGCCTGGTTTGTATATTCCTTAAAAGATCCTATTTTAAATACTCTATATATCTCGTTTTTAACCTAAAGCTTCAAGCCGTTATAATATAGGTAAAATAATGCGTTTATTAATAATTACGAAATAACGGCTAAGCAATTAAATTTAGTCGTATATTCTGCTGTTAACTTAAGTTATCGTAACAAATACAGTTATTTTACCGTATGTTGTTTTTTATTAATATTTCCAAATAAAACTCGCATTTTATCTTCGAAATGTTCATAATTGCTAAAGATATAATTTGTAATATCCGATAAGCTTCTGGGGTAGTTTTTCAGGTAGTCTTTTAAAATTGGCTTAAACTATAAAAGGACTTTCCTTATAAATGCTTAAAAAATAGCCAGTACCTTTTAATAATCTTCCATTAAAGAACTCTGGTAGAATTTAAGATAAATCTGGGCCTAAATTAGGAATCCTTCCACGTCTGTAAATCCATTATAAGGTTTAAAAACGGCTGGTTTGTACCTTTTAACTTCAGGCATCCCGTAATACCCGGAAAGTAAGATAAGGGATTTGCGATATGGGTTAAAATCGAATAGGAATAAAGCAGAAGCTTTTTTCTTTTCTTTTTAGGCAAATCTGGCACTTTCCTTTTTTAACGTTCGAAATTCTGTTACCAAAAAATTCATCTTTTCTTTTGCAGTAAGTTCTTTTTCCTTACCCTTAAGTTCTGGTTTTGCGGCCTCGGGCTCTTCTTCTTCATACTTCTTCTTACTCTTTAACTCGCCTCGTATCTCGATAATATTTTTAAGGAAAGGGGTAGACTGCCGCTGGACGGAAAAAGGTTTGCCTTAAGCTCGAATCGTAAAAAACGCCATATTATCAATAAATCGAAGTACTTCTTCAATAAAAGGTAGGTCGTTTAATCTTATTGCTAATTTTTTTACTAACTTATAACGAGAATCAGGTATACTATCTATCTTTTAAACGTCGTTCTGTAATATCGTCTTTATTAAATTTAAAAAGGCTTATACCCAACTAGGCCTTAAATCATTCGTCGGCTATTAATCAAGAAACTATCAAAATATAACAAACCTGTCATATATCCACCTGGAAATATAAGCAATATCCGAAAAAAATCTTAATTTACAGGTAACAATAAAGCAAGAAATAATTTAATATGTTCGTTAAAAAAATTTAAAGTACTTTTCCCTTAATCAGAGAACGGTACAATTACCTCTGGTTAAAAACTTAAATTAATAACTAAAAAGCGAAATTATTTAAAAGCTATTTATATAAAAAACCGGTTCATTATATATCCCTCTTTCTTTAAGTAAATATATCGTGGATCTATGTAATCTATCGTAATCTACTCCACTTCTCCTAGATTACTTAGATTACCCTAAATCACTATCCCTAGGCCAAGTCTTTAAAGTCCGAAGTTTACCCGTTCCTGGGCCAAGAGAAGAAGAAGAGGGGTTCCTCCTCAAAGGGCCTTTGGGGTCCGTAACATTAAAGGCCTTATAAATAATAGCTTTATACGGTAAACCTTAAAAATAAACCTTAAAAACGCACGAAAAGCTTTATAAGCCTTCGCCAGTTTTACGGTTAAGAATTCCAACCTCGATCGTTCCTACAGCTTTTCAAGTTTCTACTTATTAAAACAATAGCCGAATACAATATATTACGCAACTTTTAATATACGATACCGGTTTTCCGTAGCGGGAAAGCTTACGCAGAAACCATTACGCTTATAACAATTAATCTCGATAAAAATACCGGATTTTTTAAGGCCGTCGACGTTATTGTCGACTTGAAAAAATTTTCACAAAAAAATCGAATTCGGCTTTTAATTTTCGGATATTACATAAATCTCCAAAACAAAAAAAACCGACTTTCCGAACAGCTTATACGGCGTAATCTTATTTCGGTAAAAATACTGCTAGTAAAACTGCAAGCAGATAATAACAACGGATTAAAGAATTTCGAAATGCAGTTATTAAAATAATGCACGTTAAAATAATACAAACGGTAATTTGCCAGGCTGCATAGGACAGCAAAGGGCTTTTAGAATTCGGACAAGAATCGATATAAATAGGAACTTATTCGGGATTAGGTAATTTAAAGTTACGTTTAAATAAAATACTTACGAAACGGAAGTAGGTTAGTAAAGCTAGGAATTAAGGTAGCAATCTATCATTTTATCTAAGTGTATATACGGTTACTTTTCTTCGAAGGAGATTATTATTTTTATAAAAGGGTTTTTTATTAACGAAACCTTAAGTTAATAATGTTAATACCGGATATAGCTTTAAAATTCCACGTTGTTAAATATATATTTAGATTGTTATATAGAAAATCGAAAAAGGAATTTTATCGACTTATAACCTTTTATAATAGATAAAAAGCTCCTAATTAAAAGGAATTATTTCGAGATTTATTAGAAAAAGATATATTTACGCTTTAACTTTTTTAAAATTTAGAAAGTATTATATCAAAGTCCTTAAGTAAAGAAAGAGTTATATTTCGAAACAGTCGATAATTTACTATATAAAGCTGTTATTATTTGGCTAGATTTAGGTAAGATTTCTTTCTACTTTTCGCGATATAGTAAAAAATTTAGTTTTATTTATTATAACTCTATTAGCGAAATATTCCTTTACGTATATTATATATGTAATTTAGCCGTGCAATACGATGGCAATAATAAACTTAACGCCCGATTATATTTTACGTAAAAACGCCTTGTTACGGATAACTTTAACCAGGAAAGTTTTTAAGAATTCATATTATTACTTTCTAAAAGCCTTATTATTTCGAAATAGACACATTGACGACACACCTTGAGAATTCATCCGTTCTTACTCGAGCCTACCCTGCGCACTTTCACATACTAAATCCTCCCGGGTACCCTCATTGCGTCCTTCAGGGTAGCCTCACCTTCAGTCGCACAGCTGTCGCATCATTTCCTACACAGGGTCTCATACGTGGCAGGGTAGACACGCAGTCCTGATGTAGATTACCCCTGCGTACTAGTTGTGTTAAATGTAGTTTCCTAGATGCCCATGCTGAATGGGAATAGTTACCTTGGAGATATTCGTTAACATAGCGCCTCAAAAGGACCCGATTGCACACGCAGCTAGGCCGCATATATGCTTAAAGCGGCCTCTAATAAATTGAAGGAGTTGGACAGGGATTCTGACGCATCCTTGTTCTTTCGAGTGCCGAGGCGCTCCTCGACCGACGGAACGATATTATTACCGAGATGAGACCCTTATTCAATTCCGACGTCCTACAGCACGTCACATTCCCCCCTATATAACGTCCACCGCCATTTCTTGTTACCTCTCGTATGATTAAGACGACGCGTGCCAGTTAGGGTCTATAATCTGTATCCTCATAGTCTCACTGGCCGAGGATTCTCTGCATCTAGAATGGACACCATTTCGCATCGACTAAATTCGATTTTGGCCCTCCTCTGCTCGTAAAACTGGTCGAAAGGCGGAGTTAGAGCATGTCTCAGATGGTCTACGTTCCCGACTGAGTTAAGAACTCGCCAGGGGCGGACGCAGTCTCTGCTTTGCACGACTTCCAAACGAACAGCAGGGAATCCAGTCGTGCTACCACCTTATCAAGTTGCACACCCATGAGCCTCGGTGCAACAGGTTGACCATCCGACCGGGTCTGCATGCAATTCGTACAGCTCGCGTTCGTGATTACGCCAGACTTATAGAGGAGGTTGTAAGAGTCGCTAATAACACGGGTTACCTTGTACATGTTGTTATAGTGGAGGATCGGATACCAATCGTAGACCTTCCCTTCATTCGATGGGAAGCCCCAGTGCTCGATCGTCACATGCTCCTGCTGAGTCTTAGTCGCTCCATGACCGTCCTTTTCTCTGATAGGAATCCCCTAAGTCATCGAAGCCGTCTCTTAAGGGAGCACCGGCAAATTTTCAATGTGGTTGGCACAATATCCGTGTGCGCGGTGACGACGTCGGTGATATGACGACGAGGCATATTTGGCCCTCTTACTATGAAGGGGATCTTCACGTCCTCCTCAAATCTGCACTGCCTAGCCGGGTGCATTCGGTGCGGACCGATATCTTCAAGCCCTTCGTCAGCAGTCATCCTGGCTAAGCTTCGGTAGCTCCCTAATCTAGCTTGCGCCACACGGGCTTGTCCCGGTTAATGTTGCTCGCTCGAGGCACTTCGGCATTTTAAGTAAATCGGCATGCCTTTCTGCTGGGCCGGTGGTGAGAACCCCATTCCAGTAAGGGGGCTAATGGCTCCCGTATTCATACACCGGTGACCAAATATTGCAATGAGTGGTTATCGGAGCAATCCCGAGGAAGAAGTGCCTGTCAGCTTTGGATGCCGCGTCAAGAAAGCCGAGTGTTTTCTCCGTCAGAACGACCCCCCTATGGTTAGGCTCCCAGCTGACGGGTGGATCTTGATTACGCTGGTAAGTGGTGTTCAAGTACTGATAAGTGAAGGGTCCTAGGATAAAATCCTGTTCGAGTGTCAGTCTCAGATACACGCTGCATTAATAGGAGGCTTACCGAGCTATCGTATCTGGCTCACGAGGCAAACCATAATTCAGGACCGTATGACATTGAAGAGCTTACCAGTGTACAAGTATGGCATCCTGCGTTTTGGAGCCAAACGGGAAGATAATGATCACTGTAGCCCTCACTCAGGGACTTCGGGTATCCACCTACGCCTATGGTTAGCATCACCAGACAAGTAGGTATTCTCTCATACCATATGGAACGCCGACGTTGGTGACGTTGGTGTTATGGGCCAGCTTTCCAGTCACAGTGTCACCCTAGAAGGACAGTACGGAGCCGTCGTGGAGAAAACTCGCCTGAATGATGTTCCTTCGTCGATAAGATCCTTCTTTACAAAACGACTGTAGTCAAGTGACTGCAGATAAATACCTTGATCGTCGGTCACAATTGGTATAATATTAGGCCGCGTTGCCCCTAGTCGGGCCGCGTCTTTGGGTGCAAGTTGTCTCTCGTCTATAAAACCCAACTCGCCTTGTTCCGCCCTGGTTAAATCCCAAAGCCAGAGCCAATAGCAAGTGTTGCAAGAGGTACATTATCTAGACCTAGTTACTATTTTTTGAGATCTTCGAGGAGTACTGGTCAATAGGGTTGCTCAGTCGAAAGCCATAGATGGACGAGTAGTGAGATAACATCACACACTGAAGCATATACAGCTGAAGGGAGGATTTATTATCAGGCTGACCTCAAAGAGGTCCTCGCTGAAAGGAATGGATGACGATACCTCCTCAAATACATGGAAATAGCTGGCGGAGGTGACCGTAGGTGGTCCGAGAAGTATTGCAACAGATGGGCCCATATATTATGGGGTCTCCGGCTAGGTCTGACATAAGGGCCGCCCGCTGGCATACTGGGAATGCGCACTCGACGTCGAGAGCGCAAGGTCAGGCTCCGGGATGGGCTTTACCTACATCAGAACGCGCAAGTTCACGGGGATTTCGCACACACCTCGGGGCTCCTGTTGCCCCTTCTAGGCGGTCGGACATTCTGAATTCGTACTTCAATTCGGAAAACCGCATCTTATCCTCTAGAGGGATCCGGCGGATGCCTAGACATGAGTAACACCGAGATATCCACGCGTTTTACCGGTTAGAGCCTGTTACTATGCTTGTTTGAAAATGCTGGATGACACCTGTTGTGCCGTACTGCACTAGCTGTATAGATCATGTGCCAGCTTCCCTGAACCCCGCACGCCTGGAAAGAGCTGGTGTGAATCCCAAATAAGTCCCACAAAAGCATGAACCCTGTCGGAACCCGAGAAACGTTCTCTAGAAGGGACCGTGTCCTCCCTTAACTCCTCCTCCGGGCAGCCCCCCGAACTCTCTCTTCCACCACACGTCCATGCAAACTCCAAATCAAAGTCGCTATGTTTTCGAGTTTACTGTACCAGCTGAACCGTCCAGCCATACGCAGCCATAAGATCTCGCAAGTGCGGGCTCGATAATGCCCCGTAGAACTCGACAATTACACTCTGCAGCGACTTGATAGCGCAGACCTGCGCGCCCACCACAGACAAGGCCTTGCTTGCGGCATCCGGGCTGCCCCCTTCGGGAAGGCTGCCCGTGGCAGCGGACACCTCCAGCACACGGAGCTCGGGGCAGCGGGCGGCGAAGGTCTCGAGGAGGAGCCTGCTCTGTTGCTCGAGGAAGAACACGCGCTCTGCCTCCCCGATCCTGGGAGGAAGATCGGGGGACCCGAGGCGCGGGAACGGGATCCGGACGTGGCGAAGGTAGCCGGAGTTCCGGGGGCCGATGACGCCGAGGAAAGAGGCGAAGAAGTCGCCCACGTCGAAGGGGAACACCATGTCGAAGTAGGGGTTCGTCCGCTGCAGGCTGAAGCAGTTGGCGGCGTACAGGCGCCAGGCCGCCTCGTGGTGAACCACCCTGCAGACGCGGAGGATCGCGGGCCAGAGGCGCAGGCCCGGCGTGCACGTCGGGTCGTGCGACCCGTATAGGCACACCGCTCGCGTGTCCCAGAGCGGCGTCGGGCTGAGATACAAGGGGTGCGAGACGACGACCAACTCGTCGTATATCTGATTCCGGATTTCCGGGGGCAGATTTAACAAGCTCCAGCCCATGGTCTCGGTTCTTTTGTTTTTCCTAACCTTGTTGATGTGTTGTGCGTTGGTGAAGATGGGCGTCGTTATTACTGTTATCAGGTAAGTAGGATTTGGAGCGGGGTTGGCGTCGCGTATCAAAATAAATCCGCAGGGGGCTCTCGGATTCCGGTCTCGAACATCCAACCGCCTTTTATATCATAGATACCGCTACAGCTATCGTATAGCAATTGAAGTCTAATCATCAGTCCGTAATTCGAACCCCCTTTTTCGTCTGGTTTATTATGTATGCTGGGCAGACGTAGGTTGACGTCTCTGAATCTGATTATCAATCACAGCAATTTTCGAAGGGAGTGAGTGATCTTCAGGGTCCTCCACTTGCCCCTCCGACCCACAAGATCGACGCAGGGCGGGATCGCCTCCGCACCATGGAGGAAAGTCGAGCGCGTGACTCCCGCGGGCGGAGCTGGGCGTTACAGCGCATTTCGCATCATTCCCCTTGGTGTTTGTTACCTTCGTAGATACATTCGACTGCCGCTATGGTTCTTCGAGTGCATAATAACGTTCCGTTATCTTAGAACGCAGTAACACAGCCAACGCACTCTACTATTTCCGTCGTTGGAGAGCCTCAACATATCCGTCCCACCTATCACGGTTAGTATCCGCTATTTAGCAACAACCTAAGCTCGTAGAAGCAATTCCTAACACAATACAATACGCAGGGGTATTTTCGGTAGTTTCTCCACTTAGTCCACTACATGCCATAAATGGTTAAAATGTCCCTCCCCACATCAATCCTGCCGGTTCGACAAACCAGGAGCAAGTGGCTGTGGTGGCTGCGATGGCGGTATATGCGCGCAGAAACTTGAGCTTACGTTCTGTCCTTTATCAATTCTGTGGGAATATACTTCTTGAGGCGAAGTGGGCCAAGTGGAGTAACTAACAGAAAATACCCCTGCGTATTGTAGAGCCACCAGCCCCTATTTTGGCCTCTGTGAAGGGACTTTATCATTCGTGCTTTGCAGTTCAACTCAGAATCAGGCTTGCCACAGCCGAGGAAATTCCGGAACAAGGCCTTACGTCTAATATACCGAGGCGTTTCTGAACCCCTGACAGGTAGACAGTTCGGCCAACCTCATCAAGTTGGTTAACAAAATAATTGTCATCCTCTAACGACGTTTATCATATTTACTACCATATATAACTATGCCGGAACTAGTTGTTCTTGACATATAAAAACCAGAAATGCAATCTTTGGATTTCAGAAGATATGGCAATGCTTTTAGTTATTTTCACGTTGCTTTTGTTGATAGGTTTGTTATTTGGACCTGGAGTAGTTTCGAAGTATGACGATTTTTTTGACAACCACCTTGCCAATCTGCTTTGTACGTTGTAGCATACACTACTTCGCCACCCCAATATCACCCCACATCGCTGATCGGTTCACACAGAGAGCAGATCTACATGAGAAATCGCTCGCTCTGACGCCACCATCCGTATCTGATCGAAGGCTGCAGTAGTACAGTAAACTGGAAAAAATTGACTGCAGTACCGAGAACTGCAACACCACCCAACAATCGTCCACATAGCGATGGGCCAACAACCCCACTGCTGACCAACAGACACCAACCAATAACGAGACCCACGAAACTCTCAGTGCTCCCTTTTCAGGGCCATGCGCCCGAGTTGAGTGCCAATTTACCACCGGACATTATTTAATACAGCTACAGTATCAGCGTACAACTTCAATGATGCAGTTAGGGTAGAGCGGAGACGTTGGAGTCTCTTCCGGACCCGCTATTACCCGCCCGCCTAAAGCACGGGAAGGGAATGCCGAGGTATAAACCAATGGATGTCGTCCATCACCTGCCGTGTTATCGCGACCATCGCATCACTTCGCGTGCGTACTACCTTAGCCTGTTTACTAATGTAGCGCCGTGGGGAGTTTCGTATACTAAATTTGGCTATTGTTCTAAGCTCAAGACCACCCGTAAAGTGATCCACTTGACTGACATGCCGGCTGGATTAGATTAGAGTCTATCCTGTTTCCGCCTTGAAAATACCCCGTGACGCCGCTACTAACTTAACTTGTTCAAGCACAGCGGTCACTATAAAGCGTGTACCTAGGCAAAATATAGATGAGAATCACGGGCAGGCAGAAAGGCACGCAAACCAGCGCTCAGCACAACTCATAGAAAAAAGCGACCTGAATAATCCATACCCGCTAATTTCTACATGACCTCCCGTAACGAATCTAGTACAAAGTACACACAAAAAAACACCCGGCATAGATATCCCCGCCCCGTTTCCCCGCCACGTTTCCCCGCCACGTTCCGGAGTTAGTAGTGATAGTTGTGTAGTATAGTACACCTAGTACAGCATGGGTGGTGTTCTTTTTTGGGAGGGTTATGGTAGGGTATCCAAAGTTCAAAAGCCAGAGCCAGGGCAGGGCTGGCCGTTAAAAAAGGCCAGCCCCCTCAAAAAAAGAAATCCGACGTAACGTAGGTCGACAGAGCTGTGCAGCATAGCCCCGGGGGTGTCCGCCTCACCCCCTTCGATCCTGAAAGGTACCACAGCACTCTCCCTTGCATAATGTATATATGTGTGTGATGTGTAACCAAGAAACCCGAACTAGAACCCAAAGGAACCGAGAAACGCCACCGAATCGCCTGGATTTTCCCGTCTTCCCCAACGCCAGTTCGCTTCCCGTCTCATCCTTCTAAGCTTCGAGGGTTCGATGAAAAAGGAATTAAAAGAAAGAACCAACCCGTATGTGCGCGTGCTACCCGAAAGACCGTCCCGTGACCGGCCTGTCGTCGTGTGCGGCCTCACTCTTAATCGTGTCCTCCGTCTTCCGCTCCGTGGCGGGGCTCTCGGGGTTGTCCCCCACCTGCGCCCGCAAAACCTGGCCCAGTTCGGCGGCCGTATGCTCGTCCGCGACTTTGCGGACGCTGTCCTGTCCCAGTCGCTCGAGCTCTTGCCAGAGATCCGTGTCGCTGGGGAGGTATATGCGCCGCAGTGCGGTGACGCCGAGCTCGAGGGTGATGATGGCCACGATTAATCCGACACTTGCGACCCACCAACTAAGTGTGTCGCCGAACGTCTGATACAATGATTGCCGGACCAAATATATATCATACCGCACCGGGTAGCCGGAGGCGATTATGACGTTCCAGACGAACCAGGCGATGATAGAGAGCGAGAACCCGACGAATGTGATCCAGACCTTGTGGTTAAGTTCTAGGATGCTGCAGCGGAGTTAGTGCGTGCGGCTCATGAGTGCAGCAGGATGGGGAGGCTATCGTAGGAGGAAAGAGTGCACTGACAGTATTTTGACATTGATGACGACAATGCAGGTTTGATATACCAGCTGACCAAAGGGGAACAGCGAGTTGTCCTGCTCAAAAGTGAGTCGGATCCAATGGGCGTAACTCAGCCAGTAAATCAGAACAGTCTCGGCCAAGCCCATGAGCATCCAACCGAGGTACTTCTGGAAGTTGAAGCCTCCATTGCGCTGTCCGTACGTATACAGCTCCGGGACGGCGAGTAATGTCTCGGCGCTGAGGTCTTTTTCGAATATACCAAGTAGAATGACCGGTAAGGACGTAAAAAAGATGTTGAAGACGGTCAGATTCCATTTTTCGTAGATCGACGTTCCGGTATAGCCGGTGGAGCGCTGGAATTGCGCTTGAACGATGTAGAACACGATTTCTTTCCAGAAGGTGGCGAGTATGTACTTTCCAGTCCGATGATAATTCCAGCGCCCGTGAACAAACAGGAGGCGCTGAAGGAACCGGAATTGAGCAATCGAGAAGTCGGCCACACGGGACGCCTGTAGACCCTCACGGCCAGAGATACCGACGCCGACGTGAGAAGCTTGAATCATGGCGATATCATTGGCACCATCACCGATTGCCAAGGTGACAGACTTTGGCACCGTCTTGCGAATGCATTTGACCAGGTTCGCCTTCTGCACCGGAGCTGCCCGGCAGCAGACGACTGAATCGACCCGCACCACCAAGTCGAAAAACATGATCCTCAGGGTGTCGTCTTGCTCGATCACACTTAGAGTCTGGCCATCGACTACAAGGACGGAGTGCGGGATCATGCCACGCCCGACATCAACCAAGGTCGACGTAATCTTCTCCTGCAAGTCCCCGAGCGTCACGTCGATGATGAATATCTCGGAATATGGCTTACAGATTCGGGCGGAATGGGCGATGTTGATAGCGGTCTCCCGCTTATCTCCTGTCAGCATCCACACCTGAACATTAGCTCTCCTTAGCATTTCGATTGTCTCGGGCACGCCCTCCTGTAGCCTATCCTCAATTGCGGTAGCACCTGCGAGGTCGAGATTCTTTTCAATCATTTCTCCTGCCTCCTCAATAAGCCGCTGCCTATCGACAAGGCTCGTAGTAGCCTCTCGGTAGATCTTCTTCCACGACGTGTAATCCGCTTCACTGAGGTAACGATACGCATAGAGCAGCGTTCTGAGGCCTTCAGAGGCATAGTCATCAACATGCTTGAAGCAGCGCTCAAAGATAGCGACGTCGTTGGCGGCAACGGATTCATCTATGTGGGGTTCGGGGAAATGGTCATCCACGCCCAACCGAGGCGACGATGGACTTACCGCCATTGAATGGCGCGTTGTCTGGAAAGCGTCCTCGTCATCGGGGCGTCGTATTTCGCTCCTCGGATACTGGTGGCCGGCTTCATCCGGCACGCTTATCGACAGGGAATGACGGGTAAGATCAGTGGATTTCCGAACGCTGTTGACCCTGCGCATGAATCCTTGGCGCTGATTAAACCCGAGACTCATGCTGTTTCTGGGAGTCGACTGGGACGTGCGTTGCCGTCGAACCATATCGGCCTCCATGCTCCTCCGCTCGCTAGCTCTACGCTCGACTTCGGAGGCTGCGCGCATGGCAAGAGTTGACTGCTTCAAGCGTTGGAGGATGACGTTGTCGGCGCCTTTACAGAAAATGCAAATCCGGCCATCCGGTAGGCGGATGATGATCGACATTCGCTTCCGAGCACTGCTGAACTCTATCACGTCCAGCACCTGATACGTTTCCTTTACCAGGGTCCCATCGGCATTTTGGATTTGGAGAACGATAGATTGCGTCGGGCGATCTATGAGAAGATAGCCCATATCTTGGGCAGCCTTCACAAGCGCGAGTTCATCGGGGGACGCAGCCTGGAACGTGATCTCACCGTTCTCCCGTACCTCCGGAAGGCACGTATGACATAGTGCCATACAGAGAAGAAACTGCTTTGCTTTTCTGGAGAACGGAGTGTTCGGCTTCGTGCGGATGTAATCCAGCAAGACCATCGTGTTGGGCTCGGTCTGAGGTTGTTTCGGTTGAGCCGGGGAACCCCACGTCGAACTGCTCCCCGAGAATGGCCGCGGGAGGGGCCGATCGGACCCCGCAGGGGTCTTTGATTGCTCCTCCTCCTCGGCGATCATATTCATCGTCGGTGTGCGGTGAAACGGAAGTTCGCTACCTTGCGATTCCGCGGCAGCACTGTTAAGTTCCGCCTCCTTCTCGTCCCGCCGAACATCCGGGTCGTGTAGCCATGATGAACCAGCAACACTGAACTTCCTGAAGCGCATCTTGTTTTCCGTAAGGGTACCAGTCTTGTCGGAGAAGACATAGCTAACCTGGCCCAGATCCTCGAGTATCGTGGTGGTATTGATGCCGAGTGGCGTGTCCGTCTCTGGATCGTACATCTCAACATCATGCATGAAGATGTACTGACCGACTTTGATAATTTCAAGACTGACGTAGAGCGACAGGGGAATGAGGGTATTGAACATGATGATAAAACCAAACCAAATCTCTACGAACGACACAAGAGCGCCGGCGAGATAGGGGGCACCTGTTTCGTAACGGCGCCGCCATAGATAGTACCCGCCAGTACATCCAGTCGTAATACAAAGCAGAACGAGTACCAAAAACAGCACGATACGGTTCAGGAATCGCTGCATCCTGGGGGCCTTCGCACGCATGTTCTTGTTAGCATTCATTCGTATCTTACACTCCTCGCCGGTATTGACTACAAGCCCGGTGGCTTCTTTGGTGTTGCGCAAAGTAGAACCGCGGTACACGATCTCGTTGAGCGTCAGGGGCATCGTCTCTCCGTCCAAGACAACGCGGCCCTCGTAGTTGTAGAGATCGACGTTGGGATCCTCGGACACGATGGTCGCGTTGCAGTTCATCATCTTTTCGATCGTGTCGCAGCGTTTCGCCAACAGAGGGCAGGCCTGCTTGCTCTTCAGATTTGTCTCGCCATCGAGCGCCATGGTCTCGATATAGGCGATCCCATTGACACCGGTCGCGTGTAGCAGCACAGTGTCAGCCGGTACAGGGTCGTCTCGGCGCAGGCGAATGATGTCGCCTACCCTTACGTCCCGCCACTCAATTTCTGCCCACGGACCCTCCTCTCCGTTATTGCGGGAACCCATCTCCTGCAGCTCAGTCACGGCCCCCTCGTTCCCATCGTCCGCCTGCTTCCTACTCGACTTCCCTTTCCCCTTCTCGGCGAGTTCTTTCGCCTTTCGAACGGCCCTGTTCTTAGCAATCGTCCCGTCCGGATCCAATACCCAAGTCAGGCTTCGATTCTCCGACTTGTCCAGCTTGTACCGACGGTAGTCGTCGTAACCCTCCTTTGCCATGGCAATGGCGACGAAAAGAAGCAAGGGGCCAATGGTTGTATAGGTTCCAGTTGTACTCAGCCCTGGTATTAACTGCATTATGCCTATAACAAGGAAGTAGAAATTGGCCAACTTGCTAAACTGGTAGATAAGCTGCTTGGGAACAAAGCTCCATACAGTGTAGCGGCTGGAGCGAATCGAGTTGGATATGTAGCGCTTGCCCCTTCGCTCGTCGATCAAATGCTTCCTACGCGCACCACGAACGATCAGAGGGACATGACGGCCATCTTTGCTTGGGGGCAAGGGCTTCTGGCGCAGGAGACCCTCGACGACCCATTTCTGATATACGGTATTGAATCTCTGCCTGAGAGAGGTTCGGTGATCCTTGGCCTGTCGCCGATTGACCCATGCCCTGTAATTATTCAGCTGAGGGCTCGACCCGTCGGAGAAAGCGCCGTTATTCTCGCCATCGGTGGATTGTTTCTTCGAATCGGGCCTTTTCGCGGAAGCATGGTTGTACCCATCGGGTTCCGACTCGGTTCGAGACGCATCCGGGATGGAGGACGAGGCCGAGGCGCTGGCGGGCGCCGAGTGAAGGCGCTGCATCGGCGGTCCTCGTTGGGCGGGATTTCGGTCTATATCGACATGCGCATATCCCGAAGAATGCTGTTGATCATTGTTGGCCCAGCCGGCGTTCGAGGATGGCGTGTTGACACGCAGATGTTGCTGTGAATGAGAAGCGCCGGATTCGCCGTGGCCATGTTCTTGGCTGACCATGATCCGCGACACTCATAGTCCAAGCCGAACACCTAACAGCGCTTACCCATAGAAACCAAGCCAGAGCAGAGGGGGTTGAACAAGGCCAGACGGGAGGTTTCGTCGTTTGTCTGAGATTATGGTGGTGGTGAGGAGGGATAAGGCGTGTTGAGCGCCAGCTTCAGATCAAAGATTAACGGGCTAGATTTAGCGGATGTCAGTGTCTCCAGTTCTTCCCCAGAATAGCTATATAGGTACATCCTTGTATACATATATGTAGCTGTTTGTTTGAGACATATAATGGATCGGTTGTTGGTTCTAGGCCAGTCCGAGGTGCTTCGGGAATGTTTTTTTTA
Organism: Monosporascus sp. 5C6A; assembly: GCA_004155035.1. Lineage (NCBI taxonomy): Eukaryota > Fungi > Ascomycota > Sordariomycetes > Xylariales > Monosporascus > Monosporascus sp. 5C6A. The sequence goes on from QJOB01000012.1 coordinate 262,920, forward strand.
CTAACCTTCGCCACCCCAAGGATCGCAGCCGCTGGATGGAATTACCTCAAGGAGGTAGGCGTGGGCTCCGCGGCCTCCGTTCGAGTTGATGCGGTGACGCAACGGAGAGGAGAATGGACGTAACTCCTTTCGTACAGTATAGAATCCTGTTCAAACTGCACTCTCAAGGTACGTACGTAGCCAATAATGGGGATCAATTGGCGAGAAGAGGCGACTACTGGGCAATGACAGCATATTAAGGGGAAAGTAAAAGAAGCGAAAGCTAAGCTGAAAAATCGAAATTTCTTCCGTCAATCCATCAGTTGCGGCGGTGCTCACTGGCATCGCATTTCGTAGGTACAAGTACAATAGTGCAATACAATCGCCAATGCCGTGGCGTCCAGGAGCTCAGCATACGCATAGTGCATAGTAAACTTCGACAGGCTGCCAGTGATGAAACGGCACCAGAAAGTCCCCGAGTCCCATAATACTCCCATTTCCAATTTCACCACTTGGTCTCTTGTCCCGTCCGATCCTTCGAGAGAAAGTACATCTCTCTATCTTCGATCTACTGTCTCTGCCACGTTTGGCGAAAACCACGTTCCTTCCTAACCTACTTGAGTCCCGGGTGCATACAACTCCCTTGTTAGTTACCTCCACTGGACCGCCATACTATTGTGTTATGGGTTAGTTAAGCACGCTGTTAGGTATTCTAGCTGGGAGACTCACTTAGTAATAACCTACTACATTGGATTAGGGGCTGCAAAAGGGCTGTAATTATTCGGATGTACCCGTAGTTGATCCATGTAAAAGCTACACCTAATTTGGGTGGCGTCGCTACTAGCGTGGCCCACTGGTACCTGATGGTGTGCTTAAACTTTGCCTGATACCCTAGTATATTGGCCTTTCGACCAAGATCCATCCGCGTTCTCTTTGCGATAGCGGCGAGCACTGGCAAAACCATCCCGATGGAGGTAACTAACAAAGAATACTCCTGGGAGCTGTAAGGGGCGCACGTAATTCCACCTGCATGTTATTTCCCCTGGACGTTGAAAGGCATGCCCAACATTAAAACATGGGGCGTGTCGCGGAGCTGAACATTGCGGCGTCCACGGGCGTCTGTCGATACCAGTTTGGATGCACGGCTGAAGAGGATTGTGGGTAGCGATGCAGGTAGCTCTGGCTAGGGCAACAAATAGTACGCACAACGCCGCCACATCTCACCGGCCACGGATTTGATAGGTTTTGTTGCCCATTGCCTGTCTTCCTATTAGACCCCTTCGTGGCGGTGGACACAGGTGTCCAGCAAGTCAAGCATCCTGAAGGTCATGCTCTTGAAAGCCCATGTGTATGCTGCTGGGTGTATACCTTTCTCCCCATCCTTGTAGCCAAGCTTCTAACCTGCTGCGAATACCGCAGAATTGGAACCAAGCCTTTGGACGCGAATGGAGAATCCGCCGGAGAATACAGGTCAGTGTGTATACGTAACTTGCCAATCAGGCAACTAACCCGGTCCTCCTCGTACATCAGCCCTAGTCATCCAAGTAAGCCCGCCTAACAGAGCCTCTGATAAATACTCACCATGACGGTTAGGGACGCAGGATTTGCCAAGGCTGCAGTAGGCGTCATCTTACTGTAGTAACGTTATTTATCTACGTACATCGTGGCTCAGTCGATTCAGGCTGTCATGTGCATTCCTCCGCGCGTTCCAGCTCGAAGGTGGTAATGCTATAAATAGTCATCGGCTGAAGCCGATCCAGAGCTGTAACTTAGGGTGCCGCAAAGTTGCCCAACATCACATAAGATGAGCTCGTAATGTTAGGACCCATTCATCAAAAGGGGCGAGGCGAAGAGTCGAAGACACGTCGTATGTTGCGAAAGCACCGGGGACCGCGTAAAGTATTTTCGCCAACTTTAGCAACTCTTTAACGCCGCTTCAATATGCAAGTAATGACTGTTCCGGCCAAGTCAGGCATCGAAAACTTAATAGTGTTTACTAGCCCCTGTTGGACCCCCCTTAGCTGCCCCACATTCGATACTTGCAGCGGAGAGCCATTCTCGGCCCGCCGGTATGCCGCCAAAGGTCTGATGTCATCCACTGTCGATCGGGACGCCTTTGTAACTAAGCTCCCGACCGGGTGGGTTCCGGACGACCCGAACACCCCTACACTACTATCAGTCTCTCTTCCCATGCTGACAACAACCCACATTCCCTTTGTAACATGTCTCTCAGTAGTGACGTTCGAGATCTGCAAATCTCCGAATGGCGCAGCAAAAACGACACGCGGCTATGACCTCTCCCGCCGCCTGACTTTCCCATAAGTTACGACGCGGTGGCATCGCCGGCTCAAAGCGCGCGAATGACAAGGCGCGTCTGTAAGAATATGACGCGACAGCTGTGCGACTGAAGGTGAGGCTACCCTGAAGGAAGCAATGAGGGTACCCGGGAGAATTTAGTATGTGAAAGTGCGCAGGGTAGACTCGAGTAAGAATGGAGGAAATCTCAAGGTGTGTCGTTAATATGTTTATTTCGCTATATATAAGCTATGGACTTCCTGTAATAACGAAGGAAAAGTAGGGCTATATATATTCGTAAATAACTGATAACAAGCGACTCATCCACTTATTATCCCATATGATTAAAGGTATAAAGGCGGGGTAAGCAAAAGTCCTAGACACAGCCCCCTCGAATAGGGGGTGTGGACCCATTTTTCCTAGAGCCTCTGATCGCGAATTTGCGGGAGATGTCTTAGGGATCTAGGAGTTGAATGAGTATATTGAAATTCGATGGACATTGCGTGTGGATGGCGTCAGATCTAGCCTGGGCCACGTAATCTTTGAATCAGCTTATGGCTTTGTTGACCATCTCCGAGCCTCCGTCCCCCGGTGCCGCGGGCCATAACGAACTTGGAGCGCACATGGCTCGAGGTTCCAGTGGAGGAGGCGAAAGAGTGCACTCCTGGGGCCGTAACTCTAGTCGGGTTCTGATAGGGGGCGCCAGATTACGGCCCGTATTCTGGTGGGCTGTAGGGTAGGAGTGCCCGGGGACGGAGGATGGGGGGTAGTAGCTGTGCTCTTAGTTGGGGACGGGGGGCCGGTAGCGGCCGTAGTTGAACTGACAGTCCCGCGGCCTGGCTGCTGAGCCGGAGCCCCCCCACCCCGGGGCTTGTTATACAGTGCGCGGTCTCTGGGGGTTGCGTTTGCTGAGGTGCGGAATCCAGGAATTCCTTGCGTGTCGTCCGTCATGCATTGTCTGGCTCATCGCTGCTTCGCAAGCTGGCCCCAGTGGAGCTGGCAGATATTTAGGTCCCCGGGGTGTACAACATGACGGTAAGAGAAACTTCAGAGGTTCAGCGCGAGAGATGACCTGGCCTAATGAACATGACTGCAATATGTGGGCTTCTTCCCTTCGTGTCCAAAATATGTCGTAGTCCCGCCGATGCGATGATGACCTCGGAAGCGCTCGGCTTCTGTAAGGGGGTTCCTAAGAGTTGGATAGGTGCATGGACACAAGCCATCCGGACCAACTAGACGATGAGGCGCCTGGAAAGGTTGATTTTAGGTGTAGAATGATTTGCGGGTCGTGGCAAAATAGGGACAGACGTATATGGCTCACGTGGTGGATGTAAAATACGACGTAGAGAGTGCAGCCGATTTCCACAACCGAATGGCAAGCCGCCTCACACAGCTTATAATTGGGGCGAAAGTATAGCGCAATCGAATATGCTACTTAACATTCCGGAATTAAGACAACCGTCGCATAACTGTGTCATAGCTACAAAAATCTCTTAGGAAAGAGATCCCGTTGATTTCTGTGCCCCCCCGAGGCTGGAAGGACGCCAACATTCAATGTGAGATGAGAACGGTACGTCTCCTTGACGACGGGTCAAAACCCACATCCACCGCGCTATCATACACATGAGGTCTGGAGAAACTGGCACGTGATATACTGGTCAATGATGAAGAGCTGCCCGTTCGCCCCAACTCATTCGAGGGCCGCCGGCGTCGATGCTTTGATCCGTTTTTCCGACCCTCGCGACCGCCCCTGCTGGGCTCGGGCTAGGACGCTGCAGGAGCACATATGACCCGAGGCGTTCGTTTTAGTATGGAGTGACCGGGGAATTGGAAGGGTCGAGTTCGAACGAGTTTACGAGTTGTTGAAGGAGTGTCTCCCAGGACACCAGCGGTGGGCTTAGGTCTATGCCGTGGCGCTCGGGCGCACTAGGGACTGGAAAGGGGGAAGATACGCGCCCAGTTGCGCGAGCAACAGCATAAAAGCGGGAGGGCCTCCGGAATCCCGACGTGCGACCTCCTGGTATACGGTGGCGGCTCGGATGCCGAGAAGTCGCGCCACAGCGTGTTCTCGACCTCGGGGCTCTTAGCGAAAAGCGAGGTTAGAGAACTGGGCACCCGGCCTTCGTACGACGACAGCAGCAACGCCGCCATCTTCGAACAGCCTGCCTGGCCTCGGATCGGCGGGACGGGCTGTCTGGATACCGTGCGTTTTGCTGACGCCTGCCCGCGGGATGGGGATCTGGACTGTCCGCCCTGGGTGGCGTACTGTCTGAACCACACAGCAGCCGGAAACGATCACATGGTGTCGCAAACTTTCCCGGTGCATTCTAGTATGCGACCCAGCGAGGAAAGGAAAAAGATGCGGTCCTGACCAAAAGCAGAGTTCCGAGCAACGAGAGGCGCTCCCGAATAAGGTATGGCAGAGTGAACCACACGTTCTCATCAGTCAGCAGGAATATCTCGGCCATACCGAAGTTATCGGCGTAGTTATGGCAGACGCAGAACTGGAGCAGTCGTCCGAACTCCAGAGAGCGCCATCCGAAAGGAGGCTAAACCCTACCCAGGAGTCATCATCCAATACCGGGGACCAGCCGATCTCCTAGTGACTAGCTAGCAGTTAAGAGCCCGCGCAGAATGCACGGAAGACTGTTGTCCAAAGATCGGCAGGACTATCGTCTCGACGAACATCTTCCCGTCGGCTACGAAAATTAGTTTCAGGTACTTTGCCAACAGCCCTCTTGGAGATTCATCACCGTTATACGGAGACCTGCAACTATGGTTCTGGCACAACGCGGCTATCCTCTTCCGTGGTTATCTAAGTGAGTCCAATATCATAATCGAGTAGTTCTATATGGTAGTTCGATGTCTGGCGAGAAGGGCGTGCAGCGTCATTCAACGCTTGAGCACCAGATGTCTACGCCTGGACGAAGATGAGGAAGAGGCTGGTGATCTTAGACCAGGGATCCGTGGGCATGGCACCGGTTGGTGCAAAGAAGAACGACGAGATTTGTTTACTGGCTGGATGCAATTTCCCGTGGTGGTGAGAAGAGCAGAGGAAGGTCATTATCGACTGTTAGTATTACTTGGATGGCGCGATACAGGGGGAGGCGTAGGCACAAGAGAGGAACGACGATTGCTACGGTGGCCGATCATCAGCCTGCTGTAGAGTGTGTAGCTGGGTGCTTATGACATTGTGTCGGTCAGCCGGCTTCGTTTTGGTTTTCTCATCATACCTCTAATATTTCGCTCTGGGTCGGGTTTAATGCGATTGAACATACGATGACGGAGTCATCAATAGGACCACCAGCATACTGAAGGCTGTTGACTTGAGCAATATTGGTGTTTGAGATTTTAGTGCGATACTGTGCTCTCCGGACCAACCCTCGTGCCTTGAAACCATGACTACGACGGGTGCAGGTGTCGTCGACAGCAGGCCGAGAGGCAGGCTCCCGGACGGCACACCCCGTCCTTCAAAAATTGGTCTCGGTAGCAGCGTCCAATGGCACACGCAATAATCATCAAGGCAAATACAGATGGTAGGTTCTCATGTAATACTCCCTAAGTATTATAACCCTCGCCGTGAAGTCGTGACAAGGAAAACACAGCTACATAAGAATCTCTTCATCTTTGATCCGGTCAATGGAGATCTGGGGCCGAGCAACTAATCTCGACCTCGGGCAGACGGACAAACTCTGGGGTAGCCAAAGCTTTCGCCGCTGGTCACGAAGTCCTATCGTTTGTTCCGCTGCCTTCCCAGAAGACCGCTCATGCGCTAGAAACAAGCATCGCTCCCTCCCCCTTGATTGCCCGTATTCCAACGGACGTCTTAATTCTCCGTAGGCCAGCTCCATATCCTCGGCTTCTCCGTCGACACCTTTTAAATATTATAGCCGCAAACCAAAGCCTCCTGGGCTCTCACCAAAATCATCTGATTCCCCTTTTTGGTACACTCTGCAGCAGCTAATAAAGACAACGCTTGTTCCACAAATGCAAAACGAAGGACATCGGAAATTCTAAGAAATTCCAACCAGGTCGCGAAGAGTATTGAACAGATCTGAAAATCGCGGTATTGCTCCAAATGACAGATGCCAAATTTAGCAGGATGCTGCGGTCCCCCTAAGGTATCAAAGTAGGTAAGTTAATGCCGAGGTACAATCAAAGGGGTCGCTGTACCAGACATGCATCATCGAATGCCGAAGTAAAATCGTTATGCAGAGCGTCGGGGTGTCCGCTCCGATGAAGGGGGACAAGAATTGAAATAAACTCGTCTGCCGAAGATCCGATCGGAGCAAGATAGAGAGACATGGAAAGGGACAGCAAACGCCAACAAAACATCAAGAGGTATATAATCCACAACGCCAAAGATGGGTGAGCAGAGGAGAAACAAGTGTATCGCAACGGGTCCTATGTTATATGTACGCCGATAGGCTCCAAGCGCCAACGACATTCCCAGAGAGCGCTTGCCACATCGATCATTGACCATGCGACAGGTTCTCGGGTGACATGCTGGACGGGTCCACGGCATCGAACTGGACGAGCTGGTTCATGTCGAGATCGGCTTGGCTGCTGTCCATGAACACCGGAGAATGCGGATGCATAGGCATGTTGATGGTGTGCTTTGAGTACATTTCGTTCAAACTCGAACCGTCATCTGACATGGCCGATTCGTTGATCGGGTAGAGATCGGTTGAGGCGCTCCGAGGCATCATTCCCAGCGGCGGGGGCGATTGCTCAACTATCGCGGGGTCGCCGTGATGGCTGCCATAAGACAGTGGTGACATCGACTGAGGAGCCATGGTAGCAGACTGAGGGATCGGTGACAGGAACGTACTGCTATAGGGGGTGTTGAAGCTCGACGTCGGCAGTGGCGTGTTCTCCGGTGCCTGCGAGAGGTAACTCGAATTCGAGTACTCGGACGGAGCCGTCGAGGCGGCCGACATTGGGTACTGCCGCATATCCAAGCCGTAACCGGCGTGAGGGTCGATGCGTAGGTTGGGTCCGACGTTGTTGAGAGCATTAGGCTGCTGGGGAATCGGAGCATAGATATTAGGGGTGTGCGGATGAGGCTGGGGCTCGCCGGGGTGCTGAATGTAGAACGAGGGCATTGGGGTCTGCAGCATGGATAGGTCGACGGCCATAGGCACCGATCTGCTACGTTGTCGCTTGTGTCCAGGAGCACGCATCCCATTCTGCATAGGGCTAACACACCATTGAGGATCCGGGAACATATTCATTTGGGGTGGGCCGAAATTGGGCTGGGAAGACGGGCGGTTTGTCGGCGACACCGGAGCAGACATGGACAGACCACTGTGGCTCATCATCTGCTCGAAAGCCGCGGGGTTATGGCGGTTCACGAACGATTCCAGGGAGACCAACTTCGCCAGCTGTCCGCTGAGGACTTTAGGGTTGCCCCCTAGATGATGAACATAGCATTGAGTGGCCTGCTGATCCTCGGTAAAGTCGCCACACTGGAAGAAACCGTTGGAGTTGGGCGAGGAGTCCATGTAGAACAGGGGTGGACGGTTGAGCTCGATAACGATTCCTCCCATCTTGGTGGCGTCGCCTTCAGGGTTCTCCAGATAGATATTCTTGATAGCATTGAAGGGGTACTCAATCTTGTACCCGGCCTGATCGTTGTTGATGTAGTAGGTCATCGTGCACTTCTCAGGCGAGTAGAAAATGATTAGATCCATAGTGTTCTGCCCAACGCGCGTCCACTTTCCGATACTAAGGGATCGGCACGTCAAGTGGTGGATGACTAGCATCGTCAATAAAGGCATGAAGAAGCTGTGAGGTCGGACGCGACTTACGGACTTTGCCCTGACCTCCCTGATCACCACCGAGCATTATAGATCCGAAAGGGATGAGACTGGTGCGTCCCATGTAAGGGCCACCGAGACCCTTTCCGGACTCCATGGCCTGCATAGCAAGATACTGTCGCATGGACTCGGGAATAGAGTCAATGTCCTCGCCAGTCTCAAGGCTCTTCTTCGCGAGAAGCTTGATCTTGGCGCGTCTAGAGTTAATTAGTATGAGCGCTCACAACCACGGCATCAGCGGAATCCACACATACCGGTTCTGGAACCAGATCTGGACAGACCTCTCGGTCATGTTGATCTCCTCCGCTATTCTCTCTCGCACATTAGCCGTGGGCGTTGGGTTCTTGTTGAACTCCATCTCAAGCGTGGTGAGCTGGTCCTGGGTGGCCCGCTGTCGCTTCTGGTTCTTCTGCTGCTGGGTCAAGGTGCTCTTGCGCGGGGGCCGCCTCGACGTAGTGGTCGGGGTCGGCGCCGGATTTGATGCGGTCGAAGGGGACGGGGATTGGCTGTTCTTGTTTCCGCAAGAGGACGGAGTCGATGACAATGTCGATGTGGTGTCGGCCGGCGCCGGAGCAGTTGGAGCAGCGGACGCCGGCTGTTCCATCTTAACCGGTGTCGTCATTCCGGCTAGGGAATGAATGTTGACAGAAAGTCAACTAGGTTACCAGTCGTCCTAAGCGTGGTGGACAGAGCCGGACTCGGAGACTGGATCCAAAGCGCGATACAGGGTTGGGCTCGCGGCGAGTCGACGGCAAGTCGGCGAGAGGGTTGATTTCGGTTTGATATACGACTATGTCCTCTCGGCGACGCCTGTCGAAATGTTTATCCAAATGGTATAATAAAGCTTGATACGGTGAAGTCTTGCCAAGGAGTGTGTTATGACGGTCAGGGTTCAGGGACTATCCTACTAATCTAGAGATAGATAGGTAAGATAGGATAGAGACGCGACGACGTCCGTGATCAATTGGGTCTAAAGCCTAAGGAATGAAATGGACCCGGAAGGAGTGACGGTGTCCGAATTGGCTGTGAATATTAAAAAGGGAGCGTGGGGTTGAAAAAGGAAAGAAAAGAAGACCGAAAAGGGGGAAGAGGAATGGGAGAGCCGGCGGACGACAAAACCGACGATATGGGAAGATGGGAGATGGAGAGATGTGAAAGGGGGGGGAGGAAGGGGGAAAACACGAGAGAAAAGGGAAGCGGGCAGCACCCGCGACAGCCTACTGACCCAGCTAAAAAAAGGAAGATGGCGCCCGATTGGATGCTAGTGGGTGGTTCGTCCAATTGGATTCTGCTTGCTCCCACTGTGTAGATCGTATTGGTGGGTGGTGGTTTGGTAGTCCTGGTAGTGCAAACCGCCAAAGACCTACTACAGCCTAGCACTACAGGTCCCCAAAGAGGGGGCGCCGTACACTACCACAAGACCTACATACAGTACCTAGGTACCTGATTCCAGCCCGCGCTTTCTCGGCTTGGCGCCCGTAGCTGGGGCCTTGCCTATGCTGAATGCGGCTAGGTCGTCGTACTAACCAAGTGGCCGTTCAGTCAACCCTGACCCTGGCGAAGTGGGCATGTACCAGTCATGTGAGGGAACACTGTGGATTGCGGCTGGGCCGTCCCCACAGAGCTACATACACTGTAGGTACAGACGCACGTCCACCGGCGCATAACAGCCACTTATGCAGGTACTCACTGTGTGCCTACATGAGTTCGTTTGATACCCAGACACTAATACAGCCCTCATCGCATGTATCCCTAAAAGAGGAAGTGCATGTAGAGAAACCATCTCTATTGGGTATGACCAAGATTGCCAGAGTCGAGGCAACACCGAAATACAATACACGCATAGATGTGTTTCGACCAAAGGATGTCAAGGGATGGATGATACATGAGCTTACAAGCAAATATTTTATATCTACCACAACTCTTGCTGAAGGACCGAACCTGTTAGATCCGCAAAGGTATCGTAGCAGCGTATTCGGATCTTTCCAGTGGGACCGACATAAACACCAACATATACCTAGGTATCGACGAACATACGTACAAGTAGGGGTTCGGGACTCACGAGCCAACTTCCAGGGCGTTGGGGGTCGGCCGGTCGGTACTGGCACCCGACAAGACTTCGGGAGCCTCGACCTAGTGGACCGTGGTGTTACATCGCTGCCGGCAAGCGCACGACGTATGTGCCTGTTCTATTATGTAAGGGAGCAAGTACATCAGTAGCCTACATCAAGACAGGAATCGACATATCACTAACCCGAATTACAGAGAGCCGGCGACTGCCCGCAGTGTCTAGAAGGCAGGTTAAGCTTGACGGGCAAAGTCATAGTCAACCCCACATACGTCGCCGTTTGTGAGAGACGGTCCGGTCGAACTATACTGTACCTACGGCTTAGCGCGTCCTCACCCTCTCATGCCCCTGACGCTTTCAGCAAAGGCTAGGAATCTGGGTCAGTGTGACGCAGACTGTCTCCGCACCGGAGAACGAGAACAGCTTGTTGACTTTAATGGACCGAGTCTCAGTGGCTAAGGCTGCAGAGGTACGGCTTGGTACATGTACCCGCCGGCGCACATATCCAGGATCCTACCTCCCCAACCAGCCATACAAAAGGTAAGGGTGATCATCGGACCCCACCCGTCCTTCAGTGGACAGTCGCCGCTTTCTTGAGACAACCTGAGTGGAAATCGGCATACGTTTGCACCTCATATACGCGTGGACATGACGACGAGGTGAAGTAAATCGGTTGGTTGCTCTGGGGTAAAAAGGGACGCCAAGGACCATCCTATCCGGTTGAAGAAGGCCATACCACGCACTTGCCGAGACACCTTCGAACTTGCGACCAACATGACGACCAAGGACGCGCAACGCGCGACAGTGCACGATAGACTTGGGAGGATCTGCAACGAGAGAGGCCCTGTTTGTGCGAGGGCAGCAGTTACCGCTCTACCGGCTGCACAGGAGCATGCCGAGAGGTATGTATGCATGGAGGCTGGTAGGAGAAGGGACGGCATACCCGCGCGGCACTGTAGATGTTTCTCTTGTAGCATTGGTATCGGGTCCGAGAGATCTCCCGACAGCTAACTCCAAGGCCGATCATGTGTCAAGGCTGAGTTGAAAAGAAACGCCACCAATGAGACGGACCCTACGCAAGAACCCCATCCACGCAAAACCTTCCGAATGCTCCAAGGTTACCTGCATGTACGGGGGTTGATAGTATGTGAGAGTTGTTTTCAGGTTAAGACCGGCAACCCGGATCAACCAACATATGTGAGACATAGCCGCGCAGCTCCCATTAAAATGCTGTTTAAGACCAAAACAAAAGAATGAAACGCTTTTTGGTGTTTGCGAAATACTCGGCCTCCTAAAGTACGGGGGGGAGACTTCATGGGCTTCGCCTCCTCTGCGGTTGGTGAGGGGTGGTAGGCAGGAAGCAGTCTTGGGTCATGTACATGTACACTAGCCCAAGCTTGTCAGACAGCGACGTGTTAGGCGCTGTCCCGCCCGTTCCACATCACTCGCCAAATAGGTTATGCCCAGGAAAAAAGGGAAAAGGGGCGATGGCGGACCAGGGTCTGGTCGCTCTCTGCGTGCTTACTTGCCGCAAGACCACCTGCATTCTTCAAGTCCTGCCGAAGTCGTATTGGTCGTGGTTCCCCCCGTCTTTCGTCTCAACCACTCGCATATTCATTAAAAACACTCCCAGAAACTCGTATCTTGTGCCCTATGGCTTCCTGCACGTGAGATAAGATCTTGTTAGATTTCATCTGATTTGAACAGGGAATCTCCCTTTTCTAATCTTTTATTTCATCATCACCCCACAGACAGCCACACCCTGTCATTAGCATATTTAATCGATGCCGGATTCTCTTGTAGATCAAATCCGCAGTGGCCTGTTTGAGCGTTTCGCCAAGCATTCTAGCATTGCAGCCGGGTTGTTGTGTCATGGATCTCTCACCTCTCCAATTTTTAGCTTATTCTCTCGTTCGGCTTTCTCCCGTCCCGAGTGCATGCACTACCATACAGTAAGAGCCCTTCGTCAGTCTTAGATACCATGGCATCCATCTTCCCTTGTATATCACTGCCACATCTGTTGTCATCCTTCTCCCCTTTCTCGATCAGCGATCCCAAATAGGCAAGATTCGTGAGGTAACACACTGACTGTACCACTGTTTGTCCCTGCATAGGCTTGAAGCCGACTCAATGCACTGAGCTAGAGAACTTTTATCAGTCACACCGATCCTCACACTGTGCATACCAATCCTCAACCGTTCCGGCCCCACTGACCTAAGGTTTGTTCTGGACCTCTTAGGTGCAATGCTAACGAGAAGATGGCTTGTGGAGCTTGACCCGTTCCATGAACAGGAACCCTCCCAAAGAAGGGATTTTACTTCCATCTTGTCGACCTGCATTGGATCAGCTGTGTGACTGATGAGAAGAATCGTACTGCTCCTTGATGGATGGGTAACACACCACTTCATACATGACTATCATGTGCTCTGTGCGTATCGACCGAAAGACACTGCGCCCACACCACGCCGCGCCGACGCTAGCATGTAGCAGACCTCGACTGAGGCCTGGCGGCGATGACTGGGAAGGGTCGGCCAATTGCATTGGCATGCCTTTCTCAATCGGGATGACCGGCTCTTGCCCACCCATCCCGCCGGTGAACGAGCCCCGGCTGATACCGGGATCTTCAGGGGATGGGATCCCAGCGCAGAGACGACCCATGAGACTCCTCGTAAGGTATGACGGAATCACTGCTGACTTCCAACCGTTAGCGTCAACCAGCTGTACTCCTCTTATATAGGACTCGGAGTCGCTGAGTCTCCAGGAAACGCCGCCATAACAGCGAGGATGAGACAGACCCCCCCCCAAAAAAAAAGGTCCGTACTATTATCATGGCCCACGAGTTCTAGTGGGCTGTTGGATAGAATTTTCATCACCACGCAGAATTAACCAATAGGCTCTATACGACGTGAAGTACCTAAACGAATTGGGAAAACTTGGTGGATTTTGCACCTCAAGACAGGGTCGCCAAGATCAGACTTCTCGCATGCGGTAAGGGCTTTCTACGTGTGCTGCCACTGCTTAAGTTGTGCCCTGATACCTAGACACTCACAGGGGTAGTTTTTGTTAGTAACTCCACCGCCCTACAACGTTCTCTAAACAGCTAGTGTGGATACTCCCATACAATTTGTATGCAAAAAACCTCCCATCAATTCTTTTGCTGTTTCCACTATTTTTAGCGCAGAAAATCGACAGGAACAGCGTTCGGCAGCTTCAATTGATGGCGACGTTTCGCAAAGGTGTTATTTCTTGACATATCGAATCTGGACCTCAAGCTAGATTGGAAATTAGGAGAAGGCCTTGATTTAAAACAAACGGAACTGTTAATAGGTCGCTAGAAGGCGGTATACGAGTTGTGGTAGTGACGGCTTAGAGAAATTCTATGGGAGTTTACATACTAGGCCGTAAGGGAAACCAGTGAGTGGGTGAAGGTAACCAACAAAAGAATGTCTCTGTGAGTTGTAGTATATCCCTCCCAACCTAAGAATGCAGTCGTTTGCCGCTGGCCTATGCTATCTTGGATATACCAAGTTAGCAGGCTGACCTCAGCAACAAAAACCCATATGTGGATCGTCAAGAAAACGCGCCGTTCCCAACTCCGTCCCATTCCCATTAATTAGGCGCGTGCTGTTCATGGTGCAAGCTGAGGGGCAGCAAGGCAATGGTGAATATACGTACAAATGGTCGTCAACCTTTTCTTCCCTTATTCTAAGCTGGTATCCACGGGGAATCAGCCACAGTATGTAAATTCCCCAATCGGGAGCCTCGGAATTTCCTGTCGGGAAGCGCCGTATCATGAATACTCGCTAGTATCACCATCAATCCTACCCCTTCAATGGATTCTCATGCATGGTTGCGCCGTTCGTGAGACAGCATCCTGATCTGGCCAATACGATCGAGGCTATGCCGGGAAAGTGTGGCGTACCTGCATTAGTTAAGCCGATCAGCGCTGCCCAGATGCGAACTGGAGTCCGTGCTGCGGGCTCGCTCGTGAAACGCATGATTTCTTGACCTTGCTGTTGTATCACCACGTAGGAGTATCTCAACTGCAGACAGAACTCGCATCGCCACAGCCTCTCAGAAGACGATTCCTTCTGCTGTTGGACATCAACCGATGCATCCGAGCCGGCCAGCTCTGCGCGAACGCGCCGGCTCTTTCAGTGGAAAGGGGCACATACCGCCCTTGGTCTTCCCGTCTGGCGTTTCTCCGAGCCTGGAACCGAGGCATAGTGGTTTCAAACCCTGTCGGCGGATTCACTTAACTGTCCTGTTAAGCCGTCCCGTATCTGGTGTTCCAGCATACCGCCCTAGGCAAGACTAGGTAGGTATGAGACCATTATCCATCCATCCATCCTGCCCATTCGGCAAACGCACGGATCCACCGGGTTCTAACAGCAAGGCTCGTCTTTCCAACTTTCGGTTTCGCCCTGGGGATCGAAGTATTTTGCAGATTCCCGCAGATCTCGTCAAGTGCTTCGTGGCCGCTGCCTGTTTTCAGTCAGGTGCGCATTAGCACCGGTGTCTTGTAGATGATCAAGAGCATTTATTTTAACCCGGAGATCTGTCGCTAGGTTTCCCTTTCCTCATCTATAACTTCACATACCTCTGATACCCCGTACCGTTCAGAGCCAGCGACCAAGACTGACAAGCGGGAAACCCCCCGGGTAGTTCGCGGACAATTCTCCGAGGATACTTTCTGCCTATACAATGCGGATAGTCCACTCCTTCTAGAAACCGATAGTCTCCACGAAAACTCCACACTTGTTAACGCGAACCGTTATGCCGTCAGGCCATATGCCAGCCTATACGTACGATCTTAGGTGGGCTAGTTGGTTACTGAGGCATTCTAGCGTAATCCAGGCGATACGGCACCGCGGCCTAACCTATCGCGTAACGGCAACGGGCTCGGCGAGAGAATCTGTCTGGTCGTGGATATGGTGGGGTCCGTGTCTTAACTAGCTGTCGGATATCCCAGTCAATGAATGTTCCCCTTGGGATGGTGGAGAACCATGGCCCGGAGCATTGCATCACGATATGTAAGCGAGGCCACGGTAGATGCGCATTACTAGCCTGACTCTCTATTTTTGGTGACAAACCCGGCTACGCACCTAGGGTACGGAGAGGACAAGGAGACACTTTTCTCTTAGAGGATGGTTTGTTAGTCAATAAGCCCATATGCGATGCAAGGCCGATGGGCCGCTGCGACGTTGGACCCCGCTCTTGCTTCAGCTGGTATCCACTCCCCTGACGCCTATATCTCCGCTGAGCAGCTGATGCCAATGAAGCGGTAGGCACATCGAAGTTTCTACTATTCCTACCGGCGTACCAGGATGCTGGCGGCGCGCGTGCCCCGCTGGTCTGGGTTCGTTACACCCGGTGTCGCTCCTGAGCTTACACCGACCGTCTTCCTCCGTTCCATGGAAAGAGGCATGACGATATCCAGCGGTAGGATAATCATGGCGACCTGATCTCGAACGAAGACGCCAGCTGGAGTACAACCTTTCGGATTCTCCGGCCCGGGACATCAGAGCTCCTTCATGACTTCGCCGACGGCCTTCGCAGCCATGCGCCTCCGCTGGTCTTCCGGCAGGCCGGCGCTCATGTCCCGCATGGCCTGCAGCTTGGCCATCATGCGCTCGAGTTTCTGGACCTCCTCGTCGTCCAGCTTCTCGTCCGCGCCGACACCTGGTGGCGGGGCCCCATCCGCGGCCGGCCTCTTGCCACTCGGTTCCCCGTTCGCGGGGTCCTGCTCTTTCTTATCGTCGTCGTCCTCCTCCCGACCGGCGCTCCAGATGGCGTGCCTCAACCCCGCGAAGTCTTCGCGGTCGAAACCGAAGTCCAGGGCCTCGGGGTCCAGGTCCGGGCCGTCTTCCCTTTCGCTGCCGGGCTTGTGCCCCGACGTGTCCTTCCTGGCTCTCGGCTCCTCGTCTTCAAAGTCCCCGAACTCGGAACCCAGGTCGTCGGCCGAGATATGGGACCAGTCGTTGGCCTCTAAGGCCTCGAGGACACGGGGGATGCCAGTTTTCTCTGCGTGGCGTGTAAGCGGCTTTCCGCGCCTGAAAATAAAAGGACGACTATTGAAAGGAAAGTGATAAGTAGATGAACTCACCACCGAACTCGTTCCGCCCCGGTACGGCCTGGCTCCTGACCTGCACGAACTCGAGCCCCCACTCGGCGCAGCAGTCCTCCCAGTCGTCGACGTCGTCGACCTCCCCGACGCCCAGACACAGGCCGACGCCGTCCCACTCCCAGCCGCCGAGACCCTCGCGCACGACCCTGCCGACGCCGCGGATGAGCTCGCGCGCCGCGTCGCCCTCGTCCGACTTCGGCCGGACGGAAAGCGGGAACACGACCACGACGCCGCCGAGCACGTCCAGGACCTCCTTTGCCTCCGCCGACAGGAACGAGACGGCCCACTCCGAAGGCGACGCGATCAGGTCCAGCCACACGGGCACCGTCGCCGTGTAGTACGCCGTCTTGATGGGGAGGTTGTGCGTCGTCCCCGCCAGCGACGTGGAGGTCGGCTCAGGCGGCGTGCCCGTGAGGTCTGGCGTGTGTTAGCGTGTGGTGAGATCAGGTCCAACCGGATTGCTACATGGGCTGCGGGTAAATGCAACCAGGAATTGGACGGATTCGGGAGCTCCATCCACGACTCCGATTCTGGGTTCAGGGGCCCAAGGAGCACCCGCAACGCCTCCCTGGAAGCACCAGTCCAAACGGGAGGTATGTGTGCATCCGAATTCAAGAAGTCCGGCGGCTTACCTTTTATAATTCTGATCAGGTGTTGCGTTGCATCTACCGATGAAACGGCGAGGATGCGCCGTGGATTCGTGATGTCCATCTTCAAGTCTCGTAATCTGTTAACGAGATGAAAGTCGGTGGATGAATGGAGGGGCAATGGGGTGGGTCAAAGTCATACTGCAACCTGTAACCCCGCCATCCACTTCACCCATCCCGGGACCCACTTGCCCCGATATATCATAAGGAGGTATGACATAGCCCCATTGGAGGAGAGGATATGCGAGCAAATATTCTGATATCCCCTGTTACAACATTAGAATACGGCGTTTCTAGAATCCAAGCTTTCGAGCAACCCGTCTCTACCCATATAACACAATGCCGTCGCACCCCGAACCCAGCCAGCCGGTCCTCCTAGCCAAGGGCTCCTCGCTCACGACGTCCGGGGGCCAGACGGCCGGCATGGCGCGGCAGAACGCCATCGTGGACCGCTGCGACGGGCTCTGCGCGACGCGCATGGTGGCGCCCCCGCGTAGCGCCTCGGCCGTGCACCACCACGGCGCCCAGGACACCGTGGTGTACGCCGTCGCGGGCCGCGGCAGCGTAGTCAGCGAGGCGGGCGCCAAGAGGGTCGACCTCGAGCCCGGCGACTACGCCCTCATCCCCGCCTTCGCAGAGCATCAGGAAGTGAACGACGGGGACGAGGAGGTCGTCTGGGTCATCGTCCGCAGCGGAAGGGTGCCCCAGGTGGTTAATTTGACGGGCTGGGGCGGGGAGCCTGTTAAGGAGTGACATAATTAGGCGGCCTGTTCTAACTGGCTGTGTGGGCCTTCGTGATGCTTCGTCGAGGTCAAGGGTGCTTGCTTTGTTGCTTGTCGGGCGATATCCCCCCGGGATCATTCACGAGAGTCGTCTAGGTTGATACAAGTTGTATAGAGGAGTCCGAGTCCACAATGTCTCATGCTTATGGGTATGCGTGTGGATTTTAACATTACTTTGGGTGGCTTGAAGCGCAGTTGGCGACCGCGTTTTTAATGCAGTCAATCAGACGGCTCTATAATGATTCACCATTCCGAATTCCCCCTTCGATCTTTACCTCCGACCATCCCTGATTCGTCCCACACCAACCCCGCCTTAGAACTCACCCTCCCCCCCTTACATTTGTGCATCATTCAAGCCTACTTTGTCAAGCTAGCTTAAAAAATGTCCATGTCAAAAACTGGCTCGGCAATTAATTTAACATTGCGTTTGAAACGTTAGGCACCGGGCGACAACACGATGCTCGCCGTCTTTGCCCGGACGATAGTTTTGCAGGCCCGCGACACTATCGAACGGTCTGAATAGTAGATCGGCTCCTTTAGTTAAGATGGAGGAGGCTCAGACGGCGAGCGGCATTGCTCATCCCACCATCGACTTTCCCCAATTCACCAAACTGCCGACCGAGATCCGCCTACAAATCTGGCGGCACGCGCTCGAATTACCCAGGCTCATCGACACCAGGGTCACGTACCTCGCGCTGCGCCGCACGCCGCACTGGACGGACGGCGGTGGACGGCGGCGGGAGGGTGCGTCGCCGCTCTGCTTCGCCAACCGGGAGAGTCGGTCCGCCGTGCTGGAACACCGCGCGTACGTCTTCTTCGGCACCGATACCGCAGTGCCACCCGGCCTCCCGAGGGAGCAGATCAAGAGGAGCATGTCGTGCCCCCTGGAGTTCGCCGCCGCCGCGAACGACGTCGTAATCGTCTGCGCCGGCGCCCTTGCCACGAGGCCCATCTGCAGGTTCTCAGGCGACTGCGGCCGCGTCCGGCGGGTGCTCGTCCCGGAGAATGCCGACCAACTCTTCGACGTGCTCGGGTGCGGCCCCTGGAATCCAAGCGGCTGGCCGCACACGGCGTCGATGAGGCGCGCCATGGCGCGCGAGGCGTTCGCTCGGCTGCATTCCGTCCTCGGGCGGGGGGACTTGAAGACCGTTTACTGCCTACCAGACGGATGGACCTCCCCTGCACGGGTGCCTAAAGGCGCTCTAGATCCTCCCGGCTGGGCTTCGGATTGGCGCGGTGATGAGGTTCTGAGGAACATGGTCACCCTTTACGACGTCCAGGGAGACGAGGACGGAGGGGGGGAAGGAAGGAAGGAAGGAAGCGCACACTTAGGAAAGGGTATATGATAGCAAGGGTACCTGGGGGTGCAGGACTCGGAATCGGGTTTACGGCTCCCAATACAGCAGGTATGGCCATAGTCACACGTATCCGCGAGAATAGTGACAACATCGCCGTGACACCTCGCAATTAGCGCAACGTGCAGCCATCTTTGAACAGGTGGGCTCGGTGTAAAGGCTGTCCAGTTATACGGTTAGGCATGGTATCTAAGTGGTATACGGCGAGGTGCATGTCCGACAGTTGTGGTTGAGGAGGAAGCTTGTCCATTTCCGGTAAGCATAGGGTCCTGACAAGCTGATGATTCGCCTAATCGTAGCAGTAAATGCTATATCCCGTCCTGTCCACTACGAAATGCTCCGTCTCGGCACCCCGAAAGATGGCGCCGTTGGGCTTGCGCACAGCGGTCCCGTTTTCGGTCCAGAAAACTATGACCTTGCCGTCGTCCTTTATATCGTGGTCTTGCCGGATCTCCTTTTTGGATGCCGCAGCAGTTTCCATTCCCTTTCCCCTCCAAGAGATCGGTATTTGTCAGCATCGTTTCTTAGACTACGGCGGGGTGTCCATCATCGTCTACCATGAGGTCACCAATTCCCCCATTGGGTGGAATGATTGTCGAAAGAAGGTTGTGTCGATTAATGAGGCATCGCCTCCGTATGACGGAAATGTTGCGTCGACTGCCGCCAAACGATATCGCCTTCAGAGGTCTGGACCAAGATGTCGTTGGCCGATGATCCTTCGAGCACCAGCGCCCCTTCTTTCGAAGTAACTGGTGAGACTGTTCTATCTTCTGACCATTCCTGTGCGCTGAGTAGCGACGATCGATCAGTAATACTCAATCGGTATGGCAGCTGCGGGAAGCAGATGCTGCACGCCTGAATAAATTATAAACTTAGCACCTCTCTGCGCCTTTAGAACCCTACACAATAATGATAGCCACCGCTCTATTCCTCTAGAACCAGAGCCTAGCGAAGCCGTAATCCAACATTTGGCGTACCTTCATGTCCACCGGTAAACGAATTGATGCCTAGAATAATGAGTGTACCATAGGTAGGGCATTTCATCTCCACTGCAAGACCCCTCAAGTCAGAGACTTCTCTTCGGTCAGCATGGGGCAAGACGTAGCATGCGATCCCTCGGATACTTACTTGCCTTAGGTATATCACAGCATTCCTGATGCTCGGAAGGACGATATTGCTGAACACTTGCCAAACCACCCCCGACCTGCTTTCGAAAGCTAGGCTTTATTTTTTTTAAAAGTTAAAAAGGGAAAAATATAAAAGAAAATTTACTAAAATAATTGGGACCAAGCTTAAGTTGATGGCCCATTAAATTATCATTACCATTGTCCATGTTACTATCAAGATGAGAAATGGCAAGGAGTTTGTGGGCAAGCTCTGGAATAGTACTATAGATAGTATAAGAATCTTGTCATTCATTATTACGACCGAGGGACTTTGGTTTCAGGGGGGATCTTCTTAATGGCAACGATTACATGTAGCTTAACTCATCCCAGAAACAGGATAAGTAACAGTTGTTGTTTTAAGATGCTTCCAACTTTAGGGTATATGTTAAGGGAGAGTCGATGCCCGAGAAGTTATATCGAACTGTTCAGTTAGGGCTGAAGCTCATGTTTGACAAGTAACTATACCGCCTATTTACTGACTACTATGCTTCTCTCTGATCCATCACTGCATTGCTGCTTAACAGTTGACCGTCTATCTACGAACTCTCTAGTTCTGTTTCCGACATATCCCTAACTGCTCTTATATAGAGGTTGCTCGATACTCTTGACGACTCATATGGGATGCTTGCCTTAGTTATAATAAAGCGAATATCATACGAGAAATGGGTGTAATATATGCATCTGGCATTAGCCTTGCCAGCACAGAAAACCGAAACTTATGGTCACCATTAATTGTTAGCAGGCTATTCATAGATATACCGAGGACTTCGCATGTAGCCCTAATAACACGCACCCTCGACACCTCTTCCATTTCCTTGCTCCCCTAGGGTTAACTTGAACAGAGGTATGGAACGTACATTCCTTTCCTACAATCAACTCACCACGTGCACCTCCTAGATACCTTATAATTAAAATGGTCTCATGCAACAAACACCACCACGCCATTATATCTGCAGCAGACATATGAACCATGTGCAAGCGGAAGTTGTTTACCACGTTCAGACGTAGTCTTCACATTTCATCTTTGACTCAACCATATACCTTATTATTCCTGCTTTCACCGGCAGGCAGGGGTCACACAAAGGTGCATTGGCGGCTGTAGATCACGCAGTGTGGTTCACAGCACAATTGGTCCGCCATGTTCCTGCGGAGATGGTGGCTCTAGTTTGGTTTCCCTAGAGAAGTTTACACCTTTTTCTTCTTGTGATTTCTAAAGCCAACTCTGAACCTTCTGGCTACTGCCGCAAGACGAAGGAGCTGTCTGCTATCCATAAGCAACCAGCGACGACCTTCCCCGACGTTGCTGTGCCCGGGTCAGGCCTTGGAACTGGCTAAGGAAGTAGTTGTGGAGATAATCCACTACATTGGCGCACCTTGGAGCTGTATCGTCAAAACATGGGATGAGTTAATGCTAGATAAGAACTAGGAACGTATGAACTGCCTCTGCTAGGCCCAGGAGAATGATGGCTGTTGAGCGGTTCCCCCACTTTCAATAATGGAAAACACAGGACGCGCTACACCAAACTATGTAGCGCAGATCTGATAAATAAATGGGGTGGTTACACAAACTGCGCCACGATGCAATAATACGGATTTGAACGGACAGCCTAGGTACACCATCTTATCTGCTTGGCTTGCTACTCGCGAGGGGGTTCCCCTAATGTGACCCTACATCCAAGCAGATAGGTAATAGGCGGGAACGATCCCGTGCCCCATCTCCACCCTGGTGCAGCCCGCGCCATCTATCCAAAGGCGTCCTTCTTCCTGCGTGCGTATCGGTGGTGAGACCTATTCCAGCAGTTGCACAGATAGCCGCGTACGAGTCCAATTCCGCCCCCCTCAACCCCGGCCGCCGTTGTAGTCCGCGCCGCCGGCCTTCCTCAGGCGGGCGACGATGTCCTTTTCCTCGAGGTCGCCCCTGTCGCGGGCGTCGAGGGCGAAGCTGTGGTGGGCGAGGGCGCGCTTGACGGCGCCGCTCTCGATGGAGACGCGGGCCTTGCGCATGACGCGCGTGCCCTCACCGATCCAGACGACCAGCACGAACTTGACGCGCGTGCTCTCCGAGTCGTTGGCGTACTCGACGCGCACGTACCCGTACTGCGCCTGCGCCTCGTCGAGCCGCGACGCCAGCTCCGCGACCCCGCCGCTGCCCGTCCCGGACAGCACCAGCTTGTCCCCCACCGCGCCCGCGTACGAGAGCAGCAGCCAGTTCGTCGCGTCCTTGTCCGACCGCACGGCGTCGTAGGCCGCCTTGATATCGGGCGCGTCGAGGCCGGACATCTCGCTTTTCCGAAGAAGAAGGGAGCGGGGCGAGGTGGGGGGAAGGGGAAGTGGAAGTGTCGCTCTTTGTTGCCGGTACCAGTGGCTGATTAGGTGGTCGATATCTTGGGGGCGGTCGCTCGAGTATTGAGGCTCGACGGCGTCAGTTGAGTTGTGATTTTTAGTATTCCAGGGGACGGCGGTGAGGCAGTCGAATTTGAAACTGCATATTTAACGACGGGGTCCGCCTCCGCTCCGCTCTGGTCTAGATCCGGTCTCAGCGCCGCCCCTGAATTGTTAACGGTCCGATGTCGACACTTGGCAGCTGTCGGTTTTAGACGACATCATGGACAGCTTACACAGCTTATCACAGGAACGTCCCGTACTCATATCATCCTACCTTTTTGTCGTAAGTAAGTAGGAAGTTTACGTAGCCTAGAATTCTGAATGGGTTAATGACAGTAGTACCTTCGCAAACATGTTTGGATCACCTAGAGCTGGTTTCGTTCCTTTATCTACTCTGAAGGTTCTGTCCAGCTTTTTTAGGATCGAAGTTCATATCGACGTATATGTCAGCCCCCTTTTGCCCTCCCTTGAGCAGTCCGAGTCTATCGAAACTGCGAGGGCTAAAGACTCTAAGTTCATCATTTAGGCCTGTCTGAGCAGCCCCTGAAGCCTAAGTTAAAATGTGAGTGCGTGGCGTGGGCGAGGTGTCTACACATCTAGTGGCAGCTTCATCGGCTTCATCGCACCCACTTCATCGGGGATAAGAGTGTTTGCTCTTTGGATTCTCGACTATTCTTGCGTACTGCGTGGGTTCCTGCAAGGAGACGCCGTGCGTATTGATTTTGATGCTGAAGAGCAATGCAGATGTCTTGCTTAAAGGGTTACTATGTGGTGTTAGGAGTTGAGTGGCTGCCCAGTCTCATGAGCCATGAACGTGATGCTGGAATACCGGTATTGGGGTTATTGTATATCAATATCACCATGGGATTAATGGGTATTCGGATAGTTGAAGTACGGACTTCATAGAGTTGGCGCAGACTGTCACTAGCCCGACTGTCAACCGGATTACTGGGCCATAGCACCGTGGTTACCATGGGGAGCGCACCAGAGATCGACAGATGAATCGCAATCAAGTACACAATGAATGCGTATGATGATGCAATACATCTGCCGGGCAACCTGGGCACATTAGTTTTAGAGGAGACGGGGGTGTTTCGGACGCACGACAAGCTGAAAGTGATCAACCGGGCATTATCTCATTGTTATGCTTCGTGTGCGGTAGTGTAAGTGACTAGCAGGAATCCCACCCTATAGAAGATGTACACATGAACTTGGGGAGATTTCGTCAGGACTAGCTGGAGAAGAGGAGAGTGTAGTGCACTGCTTATTAGCGCTTGGCTGCAACGCTGTGTAGGATCGCGGCGGACTCCTTGGGGAAGAGAGGCTATACTGGTTGCGCAAGCCTATACATAGGCCGGAGACCCCGCTTGTTCAGACCTATTTTGTCATAGTTTCGTCAAGTTCAAAAATGTCAAATTCAGAATATCGGTATACTGCCATGACAGATTGTGACGTCATCGCTCACAATCTGGGAACAAGTATTTATGACCGATTATCAACAATGCGAAGCATTTCTTGCTTCTATAAGGCACAGGAAGTCGTTATCTAGTTAAGCGGAACTCGT
The DNA here is from genome assembly GCA_004155035.1 of Monosporascus sp. 5C6A. NCBI lineage: Eukaryota > Fungi > Ascomycota > Sordariomycetes > Xylariales > Monosporascus > Monosporascus sp. 5C6A. The sequence continues at coordinate 287,107 of QJOB01000012.1, forward strand.
CATCTGATTAAGTGGTATTTTATCAATCGCATCGTCCTTAAAAATGAAAGAGTACACAGCGCAAGAGTGGCTGCCATCCCATTCGGGACTAGGCGAGAGCCCCCTTTACCGGGGCGCCGACGACGTCTTCTTCTTCGTCGACATCAAGAATAAGCTCGTGCACACGGTTCCGGTGGCCGAGGGCTGGGCGGGGAAGTACACGATGCAGCTCGATGAGCCCATCACGCGGCTCAACGTGGTGGCGGGGCGGACCGACGTGTTGGCCGTGCAGACGCGGCTCGGATTCGCCCTGCTCGACCCCGTCAAGGGCACGTTCGAGCGGATCGCCGACGTGCACCACGACGACGACGCGGGCCTCGACCAGAAGGTGCGCATGAACGACGGCGGCATCGACGGCCGCGGGCGCTGGTGGGCCAGCACGATGGACGAGAACGAGCAGAGCAAGATCGGCAGGCTCTGGTGCCTCGAGGGCGGGAAGGTGAAGGACGTCTCGTCGGGAGAGCGGATGGCAGTGCCGAACGGCCCGGTCTGGTCCACCGATGATAAGGTCATGTACGTCTGCAACACGGCCGAGGGGAAGATCCACCAGTACGACTACGACATCGAGACCGGAGCGGCGTCAAACCAGCGGTTATTTGTTCAGCTGGAGGACGGGGCTCAGCCAGACGGCATGGCGGTCGACGTAGAGAGCCATATCTGGGTGGCCGCCAATTCCAAGGGGAAAGTCATTAGGTACTCGCCGGCTGGGACGGCGGTAGCTACGGTTTCGGTTCCCGGCGCCAAGATGACCTCGTGCCCTGCGTTCGGCGGTAATGATATGAGGACACTCTTCATCACGTCCATTGCAGACGAAGGTTCCACGGGCAACGTCTACAAGGTGAAGGTAGACGTCGAAGGTGTTCCGAGGAACCCATACCGGAGTGTGGGTCTAGGAAGCATAGGAAGTAGGGACATCTTAAAACCCAAGCCGTAGCACGCGCGGCGCGGGTGTGATCTAGGGCCATTTGTACACTACAGTATTAGTATCTAATTATTCGCCCGACAGCGCTATCAATATTATCCTAATCGTACACTGTGACCGGTTCTTCCATAGCCCCTCAAGGGACATGCACGCATTCGCCGGGGTCGTTCATCTCGCTCTTCCCCTGGAATTTCATGCCCATCCCGTCGTAAAAGTTTCCCTTGCATTCTTCTGGGCCTCTGTATATAAACTCGTCGGCGAAAGTTGCCCATTCCAGATGTTCCCGCGCTTTGACGACGACTTGCCTCTTCAGCGCATCATCTCTGAGATCCTGGTCGTTATGCTCATAGCGCGCAAGCCTCTTACGCCGAACTAGGTCGAGCACCCGGAAGTTCCTCTTGGTGGTGAACTCCCACATCAGGTCCGCCACCTCGTCGTAGGGCATCTCCCCGGAGTCGACCATGCGCATCATGGACTCCACGCCCCGCCGCGTCGACGAGTGCTGGTAGTCGACCTTCTTCGCCCACTTGATGTACTCCTCCTCGCCGAACAGGAGGCTCAGCATGGGAGCCCACAGCACCGATATCTCCTGTTTCTCGTAGTCGACCTCGAGGCCCGGGAGCGCCGTGTCGTTGGCGACGCGCCGCACCGCGAGCACGTGCGGCCGCCACGCGTACGGCGCCGACTTGGGCATCTGCTGCCGCGCGGCGTGCGCGGCGTAGGGCTCCAGGGTCTCCCGCCACCGGCGCATTGTCAGGTCAAACAGGTTGTCGTGGTCCAGCGCGCCGCCGCAGCAGGGCCCAACGCTGATCTCCCTCAGCGACTCGGCCGGGTGCTTCCGCACGAACACGGCCCGGCTCCGGTCGCCGTCCGCCAGCCGGTCGAACTTGAAGACGACCTTCGGGAAGATGAGGTCGGCATGGAAGCTGCTGCGATGCTCCCGGAAGATCAGGTCCGCGTGCGGCAGGTGGCTGCTGACGAAGGCCATCTCGGTCGCGTGCTTGAAGACACGTGACACCAGGCGGAACTGCAACCACGTCCGTGGGAGGTACCGGGAGTCTGTGATGAAGCTGATGATCTGTGCCCACACCTCCACGGGGAGTTCAACGGGCGGGCATCGTGCGACGGAGGTCTCCATGATTATGATGTGTTAATCTTAAGTGGTTGTTAAGAACGGGAAAGTTATACAGTGTTATGCTTGATGCAATTTATTAGACGGGTGAATCCCTTTCATAAAGGGGTTCACAGAGAGCGTGGTCCAATTACATTAGCCCATAGCATAAGGCGGTGAAACTCTAAAAAGCACGTGATTGAGCCCAAAGTTGACGCCTAAGTAAAAGAATGAGCTCGAGCCACTCTTGCCGTCATTCTCAATCTGATGATTACATATGCTGATCATGATCAAATTGTTAACAATTGGTATCCTCTTCATTCCAAATTTGCCCAAAACCACCTCGTCCGCATACTTGCCATTTGCCATCTTCAACTTAATACGGATATCAGCCATGTTCCAAGGAGTCTTAAGGTGCTCCTTCTTTCCCAAGACTTTTAAAGTTACCCGGCATCTGACTTTAGTCGTGGAAGACCCAACGACTTAACTTCGAGCTATCAAGACTATACTCCAGGCGGCCCTCGATTCCACGTTACATATAAGCCAATTCGAACGAAATTTGCTGCATTCATGGCTTCACGTGCAATTGTGTATATTTGGAAGATCCAGCGACCTAAGCAGGAAGGATTTGCAAGAGCGTTGCTGTGGGCTGCTCCGATCCCAACACCACTCAAGTTCCTGATTCGGTAATAGAGAATTTGTTTAAGCCGCGCGCCGTTCTAACAGCTGTCTAGGTCTCTTATACACGACACAACTCGGAAGCATGGCCGGTGGGTGAAGGACCAGGCCCACATTACGGTTGCGATGAAAAATCCCGAGACGGAAAAGTCGGGACGGCACTTGTCAAGCCATGGATACACGCCTGATATAAAGTCGTGTGCGGTGGAACGTGTCTCGCCGTCTAAGAAGGGTATCAAGGATGATGGTGGCGTATGGCCGGCCGATATGGAAGAGCGTCTGAAGGAGACTTACGAGGGGCCATGTAAGAAATTGGCGACAGGATGGCGACTAAAGATGAGGTTACCCTGAAGAATGAGGAGACTTTTGCCAGCAAAAGTGTATGTAGGAAGGCTTAATCAAGAATAGGGGAAATCTCAAGGTGTATCTGAAAAATGTCAATTCAGCTATATCAAAGCTATAGACTTCCTGCAACAGCTAAGGAAAATCAGGGCTATATATAAACGTGAATAACAGTGTGTTTAAGCAGATTATTCACTTATTAATCCACCATATCCATTTATTATTCAAGAAATAATAAGTAATGGGGATTGTTTTATAAGGTGTTGTTGAGATAGGTGTGGCAAAAGGAATTGTTGATTGGGGGGCGGGTTTCACTAGAGCAACGGCGGGGTGGACGCGTCAGGCCCACTATTTGTATGTAATTACGTAGCCTAGAGCTTCTGCCTCCCACCTTCAGAAGCGACAACTTCAGAACGGAAGCAACCAAGATCAATCAGAACAAAAACGGTACCCGAACCGCGACCACATCTTCACAGGTGTTTTATAAAGTATTTAATCTGCCAATACGGTTTCTGATCAGCCCGAAACGTCGAATTCCGACAGGCCACCAGCCCTTTTGGGGCAGGAAAGTGAGTTTTGTTACCTGGCCGTCAGAGGAAACTGGAAAGTGAATCGACCTGTTTTGGTTGTACTGCATATCGAATGCTGTCCTATCTCGAACAACTTGAGTCATTGCGTTGTATGCATCAAAGTCTCGGGCCAAGACGAGTGTGGGTATTAGTTGCTTGTGGATGGGTCTTGTTATTTGACGACGCAATCGCGACTCTAGAGCGTCGTGGCTTGACGAATTTCAATTTCGACTACTTTTCTATCAATCATGGTGGCGGTCACGGTAGTGGAAAATCGCGTGAGAGTTTTGCAGTCTCGCTCAAACGGTTCTGGCAAGCAGATAAGATTGAGAGCTTGGGAAAACGGCTCTCTGATATCAGACACTCACTTATGGTGGCATTTTTGGAAAGCTTGTGGTGAGAAAGGCATGTCGTCGACTTATGTATAACTCGATGCCGTGGCTAATGAAACGAACAGGGAAGAATCGAAAGCGGGTTCCAAAGACATCCACCAGCTGTCGGAGCAGCAGGTCGGCATGATCTCAACCTTGAGTCGAATCGACGAGAAAACGAAAACACTCAGTCAGACTCTAATGCAACTTTTGCATCACTCTAAATCAGAGAGCACCCAGCGGGATGCAACTTTGTCATTTGGTCTTCCGACTATCAGCCCGAGTTCGATTCTTCCGACGCGGCAAAGATGCTAGAAATTGACAAGGATGGAGAAAACTCCGTCGATAATGCCGCCTTTTGCACGACTACAATCATTGAGAACCTTGCTTTCGAGGATGCCGATCATCGAGAACAAAGTATCCCGAAGTCCTTCGAAACCACATTTGAATGGGCATTCGGTGAAATGTTTCAGTCTGTGAAGTCAGGGTCTCATATGAAGGACGTGCGCTCCAGCACACATGATACCTCAGCTCATCTTACCTCTACCTCGTGGAAAAGATTATTCAACGCACTGCAAATAATTGTCGACTTGACTCAGTGAAAGTTAACCGTCTGAACCCAAATAGATATGAGAATAGAGTCCCTGATGCAAGGTTCCTGCGATAACTTTGTACAAATCGCACACTGCGAGCGTCTTTAAGAAGCGGAATATTGCTATGTAAGCTGATCTATGGGAGCCACTATGCATAGATGGTCACGGCTTCCACTTGTAGACATGGCAGGGAAAGGGATTGTCGGTGCACGTGTCACGGCGAGGGCGTTTTCCGGTGCCGCAAGCGTCAGCCTCTAGCTTATACTTTCCACTTTGATTACGAAAGTCACTCTTTTCATTTTGAGTCTCATACCCGGTGCATTAGGACAACATATTCTCGTATGTAAATACGTAGTAGTTACGTCGCTAGAAATAAAGCAGATATTGAAGCCTTTAAGTTTCCCCTTTTAATACTGAACTCCAATCCTCGCCCCGGAAGAATGCCTCCAACGGTGTTGTTTCAATCCCCAGCTCCACGGGGGTCTTGACTCTGGCATTTCCACCGGTGTATCCATACTCAGCAAAGAACTTGAAGAGGTCCACCATAGTATCTCGCATTTCTTCTGGCACGTAGCGTACGTACTCTTCCTCCGACACGTCTTTCACGGTGGCATTAACGCCTACCGTGCGACCCCATAGCGTCGCGTAGTCTAGTTTGGTGATGATTTCGCTAGCACCTAGGACGTCTGTACCAGGTGGGTGGTGTAGAACCAGAGCGGCTACAAACGCGCCCGTGTCCTCAAGAGCTACCACCTCAGGATTTGCTTCATGCACTCCCGGACATTTCAAGCGAACATATGCGAATGTTCCATCTTGTTGCTTATGCGGCCTAAACGCTGGGATGTCTTTCCATGTCTCCTGGTAGATACCCATGGTAACTGTACTCAACCGGTCGCGGAGCCCTGGTAGTTCTTTTCGTATGTAGTTCTCGACGGCGGCCTTCGAGTCGAATTCATAAGCATGGCTGTACTTCCCGCGACTGATCGTTTTCACTGCTGCCAATGTAGAGAAAACAAACTTCTCCAGGGTCGAAAGGACGTTTGGATCCGATGCTGCATTTGCGACATTGATGCCTTGAGCCAGTTCCAAATCAGAGGCATATTCACCAATGGATCTCCCCGCGGCCGCGGCCTTCTGTTGCAAGGCTTCGTCTTCACTGACCCGGACAAAATTTGACGCCCAATCAGTAACCGAAAAGATGGCATGAGCACCTCTAAAAGCTGCCCTCAGTGATTCGACATCGTCTTGGTCGCCTCTGACGATCTCGACCCCCTTTCCGGCCCACGCCTTGGCTTTCTCCGAGTCGGGGTTGCGTGTAATGCCACGGATTCGCCAGTTACTGTGCTTCAAGAATTGTTTGGCAACGGAACCACCCTAAGCTTATTATCAGCGTCGTGTTCATAAGCGACTGTGAAGTCAGATTATCCCTACGCACCTGGGTTCCGGTAATGCCCAGAACGGCGATTAACTTTTTCCCCATCATGGCACATTCAGCTTGTTGGGAAAACTGCCTAAGAAGCGGCGTCCAGAGGAACCAGAGACTACCTTTGTCACAGTTAGGCAGATCGCGAGGAATGTGTGCATAAGGTGTGGGAAGTGTAAATTGTCATGGATCATTCTCGCTCTAGAGAGCAGTGACTAGGAAGCTCTATATATACTTGTGGGAGCCCGGAAGCTTTCTTCCTGGGTGCCCTGGGCCTTGATGACTAAGCAAGTGACCCCTATTCTGCGACAACCTTTCTATTATATATCGTTTCTAACTGATTCTAGCATTATCAATGCTCGCATGCACGGGGTTATAATACCTTGGCATGCGCAGGAACGGACCCTGACCAATTACGCGTTATTTGTCTTCGGATTTGATGGCTGGGCGAATCAGAACAATACCGGCACGCCCGAATTCCTATGACCAGTCAGTATGGCCCCGGAGAGTTACGTTAGGTGAATCAGACGGCGATCTCTCGGTCCCTATGGTGCGATCCAAGCTACCCTCGAGGTGCATGATGACTGTAGACAAGACATGAGCTGATGCCTAATTACGCGCACAAGGAATACACCAATCGCTCCCGGTCATTTGCCTGCTTGTCCGTACTGAGATTATGCATCTGGCTGACGCTGTGCGATTATGCATACGACTAACATTAGCTTCCAGAGTGGTCCCCAATATTACTTGCGGGAGGACTGAATGCTCGCTTAGAGTTTACACTAACCACCCACCCACGCTACCCACCGGTACCCAGGGATGATGTTTTTAATCATAAATGAGTAATAAAGGCCTGTAAACAGTACGGGATTACTTTATAATAATTATATCTAGGTAACCGGAAGCGTTCAGCTTCTATGACGTACTAATTTACGCTGTGGGTAGTGAATGGGTACCCATTGGGTACCCATTGCAAACCCTATGCTCGCTTAAGGCTATGACCTCCTCATCGGACACCCACTAGCCGACCCCACGCTCGATGCTGTAATACTTCTAGGAGTTAACACTCAAGGCAGTAACGAATTTTACCGTCGCAAGCTTCCGGTCCAGGCACGATGGTGCGATGTTGCTGAAATGAATGAAGGACCCGTGCGGCGGGCAGTAGAGCTCCACCTCGGCTGAAGTTGGGGCCATTGAAGCCTCCGAAGTCCTCCATGACCCGTGCCGGACCGTCGCACTGGGTAAGGGTATTCTGGTTGTGTTGCAAAATATTCGTCCGTGCACGCGCCCATACGAAATGGTGATCGTGAGTCATTGCAAACACTGTGCCACATACATACATAAATACGCACCACTAAATCATGCAGTAGAGCCTTGTTGCTACTGCCTTTGTGTCCCGTGGCATGGCACGCCCCATCTACCTAGGGGCCACTTCGAGGACAGCGCATATGAAAACGCTGCTCGGATTCACGTTCCCGATCAGGGGTGTGTTCTGTAGGTGCAGTAGATGGATCTGCATGATGCGGCAATGTCAGTCGGTTGCATTAGTGTAGCATGGCTTGGCTCACAGTTGTGGAAATGCAGCCAACATGATCGGGGACAATACCCGCATTAGGCTATTCCCGTTTCCGGCTGCATCACCGGCACTGCCCCAAGAATGGCGGCCGTCGACCAGGGGGTGTGAAAAGGTATCAAATGTCAGCCAGGTGCAGGTATAAATGGAACCGGCATGGCCTGGGGAACTCGGGGATAGTTCCGATCCCAAAGCCTGCCTAGGTAGGTAACGGTCATCATGTCCTCCAATGATCGTACCCGCGTTCTCCAAGTTGACCTGCAGCAAATGCCGCATGAAACATACATTCGCCGCAATGGGGAAAACTGGGCCGGTGTAACTGATCAGAAAGAGCGAAAGAGGCTGCAGAATAGGCTCAATCAGAGAGCTTGTGAGTGACGATACGCGGATACCATATGAACGGGACCAAGGCTAAACTAAAGTAAGCTCGACAGAGGAGAATGCGGCGTAGTGGCGATGATGCCGCTATCAGTATCCAACGCTACAGCGTGACTGTCTGTCCCATGGACAACGTCGTCTTCGGGGATAGCACTGAGGAAAACATCCAGCAGAAGCGAGAGATTTTGCAATGTTTCGCCGAGCAAGCTCTGATAAGCTATGCGACGGGCCATCCTCGTGCTCAGAGGTCTAAGCAATGCAATCCACGCCACGAAGCACCCCCGTAAAGTGGATTAACGTCCATCCACCACCATACTAAAATATATAGATGGAACTGGCGATTTTTCCATATGGATGGCTATCAGTGGATATACGTGGACGACTTTTGGGTATCTTAAGAAACGACTTTGGTATTAATATATATATATAGCTAACTTTAAGGCAGATCGCCTTCTTCTTCCGCAACGAATAACGAATCCTCTTCATCGTCAAGCATCTTATCCTCTGATTCGGCGTTAAGCTAATTCGTTACCCACTCTTTGATCTTTTCATTAATCATGGCTTAAAGCTTCGCCATCTTTCGGGTTTTATCCGGAAATGTAAATAACACATCGAAGTTATTAATTACTTCAGCCCTATACCACGAACGCAACGTTTAACATATTTCGATTAACATAACGTCTAGCTTATTACGTAACTTGTTAACCATTCGACCTATGGCTGAAAAGAAACGCTTACACTCTGCTAACATAGGCTGTATCGTAAGGAAATCAAGGGCCATACGGAAGAGGCGAGGATACTTTACGTTTTTCTATATCCAATATACGATAGGATCCTAAACCTCCCGATTCCCAGGCTCGAAGTCCATATACCAAGCCTTATATTCGCCGAGGGCATCGCAAGTTTCTATACCGACCGAATCGTCTGATCCCATAATACTAGGGCCATATCGTAACTATTCGAAGTATTATTGTAACTCGTTATAATAACGTTTCGTTTTTTTAACTGGCTGCGCGTATTCCGCCCGTAATAACACCTCCATATAGGCGTATCCCTTTAACCACATATCTTTCACTTAATCGCAAGCGTATTAAATTTATTCTAAGTAATCGGCTTAATTTTTTTCGAACTATTGCTACCGATACGCAAAATAAAATACGAAAGTAATAACATATATCGGAATCTCCTTTAACTTAATATAATATTCGTTTAACTTTAGCCAGGCTAAATTAAAGTTCGCAGCCATATATTACGAATCGGGAAAGTTTTTAACGCGTATTTTAAAACTTTCCAACTTATCAAAAAGGAATTCGAAACTTAAAATTACATCCCATATATTGCCGTATAAGCCTACCTATCCACGTTTTCGCAACCGCCATATGCCGTCACCTTTAAAAGTTATAACCGCATCCTTAAAATACTTAAGGATATCTACCGTAAGCTTTAAAACTTTCCAATCGTAATTTATTAGCTAGTTTTCCGCCTGTAAGATATAAGGGATAATAACATCTTTTCGTATACGCCCTTCCCGTATATAGTTTTCTATCTTTTATTCGTACTTATATTTAAAAATTAACATATTAAAAAATAAACGCAACGTAAACGTTCGGCGGATTATATACAGTTGCGAAAGCCAGCGCGTTACGTTATCAAGCTTTACATTAAAAGGCTTTTGCGTTCGGATTCGTAAATTATTAAAAATAACGATTTAATCTGCTTAAATAACGCGCAACATATTCGTAAACCTATCGGACCGATAAATAATAACAATTAGGTTATAAAACTTCCCGACAGGCCCTTTTTTACGCTAAAGCTCGTATTCGATAATGGTAAACGCTTTTTCGCCGTATATAAAAACCTCGAACGTTTTAATATCGTAACTAAATAATAACGTTTTTGCAAAAAGATTAAACGTATGGCCCATATAACGGCCACGGCAGTAAGCCCCGTTAAAGCCAAGCTTGCCATTAATTACCTTTATTGCTATATCGTTATTTTTCGCGTTATCGAAAATAAAGTAATCGATCTTTTTTTTAATTCCATAGGTATCGATTACGTTAAGGATTTCTGCAGCTATATTAACGCCTATATAGCGTAAGGTTATATTAGGCAATTCTAAGGTTAATTTACAAGGTTGATTTTCTTTATTGCGGAAAAAATAACAAATTTTACAGAATAAATAATAACTGCCTAACTTTTAGCCGTTAAAGGTAATATAAATAAAACCCGGCGAACGTAATAACACCTTTACAATTTATTGCTTATATTCGTAAAAAACGTTAATAATAAATGTTTTTGCAATAAATGCGGAAATGTAGGCATTTTAATTTTTTACATAAAAATTAAGGTATTCGAAGATAATTCGTAGTTTTTTTTTTCGATAATAGTAAATAGATGATTTCTTTCGACGATCCAGTTAATTAAAAGACGACGGAACTGCTTTTTGTCGAAAATTTTAATTAACGTATTAGCAAGGATTTGTTTACGAGGGTTATAGGTATTAAGCCCGAAATAGTCGGAAATGGAAGGGGATTGGGGTGTTTTTCGCGTTACTTTCGTACGCGTTTTAGCCTGATTTTAATACTGTGATTTCGTTTTCCTTTTAAAAGCTATAATTTTATGCGTATGATAAAGATGATTTATATGATTCTATATACCGCGTATTGAAAAGGCGGCAGGCTTAAGCTTCCGTTTCCGAACGTAAATCTTATATACCCACTTACGTTTCCCGTTACGTTAAATATCGTATCCAAATTGTTACGATTATGTTGCTGTATTTTTTATTTGTTTAGATATCGTAAACCCTGGAAACGCGGCCCAAAGGCGGCGTTTAAGGTTTTTATCGCTAGCAGTAGGCGTTAAGCTTATGGAAAGGGGCGGAACAGGCGTACTATTAGGGGTGGATATTTCGGAAAGCGGCGGAAAAGACTGTATATCGTCGTTAGATATAACAACAAGGCTTAAAACGCTATATTTTAAAGCCATAATAACGGTAATGTATTCGTTATAAGCTTAGGTAATCGTAAGTTAATTAAGTTGCTGCAAAACGCGTATATTGTTATGTTAATCGAAAGATTCGTAAAACGCGTAAATTTGATTTAAAGCTTTTAGGCGTTATTAGGCAGATTAATAACAGTTATATTAATTTCTTAATAAATAACTAACAAAATAATATAGGGCTTACCTGGTTAATAAATATCGGGTAAAGAATGGAAAGTAATTACATGGGTAATAAATTATTAATATCTTGCTTTTACGATAAACCGTACGTTAATTCGGAAAATTAAAAATATATCGGAAACGTACCTAAATTATATGGGATATAAATATTACGCTTAATAACCCTGTTTTTTCGTTAAGTAACCTCATTAACAGCTCCATACTTTTAACCCATCCGAATTTAATTGCACTTTCGAAATTAAAGTTAAATAAAATCGCAAAAATAAATGAACTTTACCGTTAAATTGCTTTAATCGAAAGCTTTAAGATGGTGTTACTTTTATTATTATAACTATTATATGTTGCTAAAAAAGCCAAATTGTTTTAAAATTAACATGTTTTGTATTTGGAATCCGAATAAAAATGATATATTTATTGATATATAACCTATATCTAACGATACAGGTATCTCCTTAAGCTAAACCCGGTATCAAAATAACCGCAAAAATTCAAGAATTCTAAATATATCACTTTTATCATTAGATTATAAGTATGTTTAAAGTTATGGGGAAATAATGGGTTAAGATATTAAGCGTTTCCGGGTAAATAGGACCCCTTCTGTAGCGCGGTAAACAGCCACCTGTTAGTATTACCACTTCTACAACTAGGTTTCACTAACAGCAGGACCTACACCGCCACGAGGTCCACTTATTATGGACACGATATCCATTTACGATAGCTTCAAATGGATGGACGTCCATTTCAGGAAGGGCTAAATGGGTGGCGTGGGCTTGGCAATTGCGCAATCCACTTTGCAATCCGTGGACTTCGGTGGAATTGCTTAGACCCCTGCTCGTGCTGATCACCGCTTGAGGGTCATCCAGCTGAACATCATCAATAGCTTGACGCGAATCTCTGCTATACTTGGATTCAAATTTGACTGGCTCGTTTGCGCTTCCATCTCTCCATTCGGCTATACCGGCAGAGTCTAAACTCAGACGCACCTTTAGCCCCTTGTCCGGACAATCTAATGCCCACCAGGGTGCAGTTGGGGATTCGGCACCACCCATGGGTTGATCTGTTCCCTTTGCCCAGAATGCGGGACAATTTCCTGCTAGCCATATCTAGCACTCTGACACCTAATGAGGAGGAACAGTTGTGGTACGACGTCGTTGAGTTGAGTGGAGGAAAGGATTGGGCTGGGTTTATTGTCTGGGGAGACTCCTGGGATCCAAGGAATTGGGAAGTAACAGTGTCTTTTCTGCAGAGATGGGGATGGCTGCTGGGAGGTTGCCCGGAAATTATAAAAGCAACCAATCACTGGAGAAGCCAAAGAGGCGAAGAGCCCATTGAGTTTGAAACATAACAGCCAAAGGACCAAAGCTATTTATCAATTGCCCGGCGGGGAGTCATGGTTGCCATTTTCTATCCAATCTTACCTCTGAAGACCATGATAGTATTTAAACCATGGTCTTTTAGGGTAAAAGAAGCCCATAGTACTGCGAGAAAAGAGACGAGCAAAGATTGACAAGAGATAAGGTTAAGGGCCAAGGCAGCTACAGACTGACAAACCAAGGAGATCTTGTATCTTCAGTCAATCTTTAGTCCCAATTGAGTTAAAGGTAAATAAATACCTGATTTGATTCGACAGCCTAAGTGCTATCTAGGTAGAGAAGAACCGGCTATTTTTACACAAGATGTGTAGGTCTGTATGTGTGTATTAGGGAACTGCTGCCATGCTTCACATCACGCTCGCTTTTGAATAACTCGTAGAACCAGATAGAATCCCAGACCGAGATTATATATATCAGTATGGTCGCAAGCATGCTACTGTCCTATTCTTACATTCTCACTTTGTTTCGGGTCTTGTATTTAACGCTTAATGCATAGGATAGTAATATCATTGTTATTCCTTTACACTCAGATTCACCCCGCCAAGTTCCTGACACAGACGATCTAAAGCAGACACTGTCCACAACCCCCCGCTGTGTCTCATAAAGAAATTGGTCCCTGGTACGTCAAACTTTAGCCGATACCCATAACATCCATTCCTTCGTCTAACTTAAGATAGGAGGCGTTATGTAACTGTACGTTACCCTAGCGATACTTACGAAAGACCATGATTATGTCAAAGTTCACCCAACTCTAACCTGTAAAAATGTTCGTTCGTTAAATCGGAAGGAACGGATGATGTACACTTGGGGGTATAATCCGGGTATATTACCGTTTACCACCCGTTGTTAAGAAGAGCATTTCGTTAGGCGAAAAGATCATCGTCCGCCGCCGCAGAAAAAGCTAAGTAAAATAGCCGCCCTGTGCATAAGGTAAGGAATCATAGTTATAGTAAAACTCCGTGGTTAAACATAGTAAGGATAAACAGCATAAAGATTTTTAGCATTTTAGTAAGGCTTCGAAAAGTTAAGTGTTATAACCGAAATGGCTTGGCTCATACTAGGACGATGAGGTGTTACGGTCTCGTCCACCGTAACAGCTCCAGTACATATACAGCTGTAGCACATAGAATGATTGCCACAATTGCGATCATTCCATTGATCTTTTGCCCTGGTGGCGCTATGGCTATGGTGCAGCTATAACATTAGGGCTGTAAATAAATAAAAAATTAAACCAGGCTTGCGGAAGTAAATTAAAGGTCTTAAAAGGCTTAATACTTTAAACTTCGGAAATCGAAAAAGGAGCCTGAAAAAACCAAATAGAACGAAAGTATTATGATCTAACGAGGTCTTGGCTTTGCAGACGGTCGGAACAAGACAGACCCAAATGCCGGAAGTGTCATGGCTGCACCACACCACACAACCACCAGGGCAAAGATCGGTAGAACGATCGCAATTGTGGCAATCATTCTGGTGCTTACAGCTGTATAAGAGCTGCTACGGTGGACAAGGCCGTAACAGGACGAGTGATGTAACGGATCATTACGCCCTTAATGATCAAAAATAATCACCCCTAACTAGAAATATTGTAATTACTGCTTGCCCAATAATCGGGAATGATCATTGATAATCATAATAGAATAAAAACAAATTTTTAGATATGCTTATTACTTTTAGTTTAATATTACCAGCTTGTAATATAACTTAGTTATACAAATAACCTTTTAATTATCTGTTAATACCAAACGTAATTAATAGGTTATTGTTTAGATTTTTATATTAATACGATTACTAATATAAATCGTACAATTAGATTTAATAGTTAGTTAATTAACCTAATCGTTAAATATTATAAGCTTTTATTTAATAATATCGTTATATTTTAAATAACACCTTTTAATACCATGTTTACTAATGTGACGGCTGGGCTAGTTAACCAACTATTAAACCTAGTCGTACAGGTTTATGTTGGCAGTGGTACTGTGGGAAACTGAGTAATAACGGGTATATTAGTTACGTCTGGTAATAGCAGATAACCAAAGGTGATCTGGGTAACTAAGTTGTATTACAAGCTGGTGTTATCTAAAATTATGAAAGGTAATAAACGTATTTATATACTGGCAAGTTATTTTACTGAATCCTTGGATTATTACATTCGAGAATAATCCTAATGATTTTTAAATTATTGTATTCGAAAATAATCCTAATAATCCTTAAATTATTACATTCGAGAATAATCCTAATAATTCTTAAATCGTTACACGTAATTATACGTAACCTTTGTAATTGGAAAATCCTTGTCCTTTAACCGTTTGTAAAGGCCAAAAGGTGTTAGGTTATAACACGATTTCCCTTTTCCGAAATTTTCGTTCCGAAAATTATAAGTTCTTTCCTTTTAACTATCGCAAACATGGTTAACAAAATACAGAAACGTATCAAGTCTATCTTAAAAGAAAAAACCGCGTAACGCAACAATCTTCTTTCCGCCGTTCTTATTAATTCCGTTAACATGGCGCCTTGTTCCTTTTGCAAATCCCGCAAATTGAAATGCAAATTATCCGAAAACGATTTATCTTGTTATTCGTCGTGTATTAAATATAACCAGGCTAACTATAATGTTAAAGGCTTAAGTCCCAAATAATTACAGAAAGTTGCCGTTTAATATCGAAAGCTGAAGCTGGAACTAAAGGCCGTTAAAAAGAAGGCAAACCAGGTTAACGTTCGTTTCCGTCGTTTTCGTAAGCAAAAAAAAATGTAATACGAAAAAATGATAAAAGCCGTAACGCGGGGTATCGACAATCTTGAGAAATTAAAAAAATTGGAACACGAAAAAACGGGGGAGCAGAAGCCCGAAATTCCTGTCCTTGCAGCGCAAACTTTTACTTCGACCGACTAGTCGGGTGTTATTGCTATTAACTAATCCATGGTGGACGATATGGACTGGGGTGCGCTTATAACTGGTTCCGGCGCCGTTAGTAAAAGTCCTTCAGAAAGCGCTGGGCGTTTATAAGGTTCTTGGCGGGTTCCTAGGTGTTTTCGGAATCTGGGTGTTTCTTCCACTTAATAAAGTAT
Source organism: Monosporascus sp. 5C6A (assembly GCA_004155035.1). Taxonomy (NCBI): domain Eukaryota; kingdom Fungi; phylum Ascomycota; class Sordariomycetes; order Xylariales; genus Monosporascus; species Monosporascus sp. 5C6A. Next base: position 302,728 of record QJOB01000012.1, read on the forward strand.
TAGGTAAATCCATCTTTTTTGCATATATCCAGGATTTTCTCTACTTTGTATACTGGTATATCTTTTTCCGCCTCGTCCTTTTATTCCGTATTAACCTTAATGGTGTTTGCTGTTGATTTAAGTAAGGAAACATAAAAGATTGGATAAAGTTTGACTTTCGGTGGTAATTTTAATTTATAGTTGTTTTCCGAAATTTTCTTGACGATTTTGTATGGGCCGATATATTTGAAGTTGAATTTTTAATTTAAACGTTTGGTTTTGATGTTTTTAATGGCTAAATAGACCATTTTTTTTTGAAAAGTGTAACGGCTAGGCTAGTTAACCAATTATTAAACCTAATCGTACGGGTTTATATTAGCAGTAATACTGTGGGAAACTAAGTAATAACGGGTATACTAGTTACGTCTGGTAATAGCAGATAACCAAAGGTGATCTGGGTAACCAAGTTATAATTACAAGCTGGTGCTTTTTAAAACTATAAAAGGTAATAAACGTAGCTATATACTGGCCGGTTGTCCTACTGCATCCTTAGATCATTACACTCGAAAATAATCCCAATAATCCTTGGATTATTGCATTCGAAAATGATCCTAATGATCCTGGGGTTATTGCACGTAACTGCACGTAACCTTTGTAGTTGGAGAATCCTTGTCCTCTAACCGTTTATGGAGGAATGCCTGTACCTCTGTAACTGTGGTAGGTCTTGGCCATTCGGCAACTGCTGCAATTTTGTTAAGGTCCATCTTGATATGTCCCGGAGTGATGATATGTCCTAGATATTCCACTTTCTGTGTGTAGAATTGACTTTTTTTTGCGTTGATTAACAGATTGGCGTCTTATAGAGCTTAAAGAATTTGATAAACGTGTCCTGCATGTGCTTCTTCCGATTCTGAAAAAATCAGAATATCGTCTAGATAGCATACGACGAAGATGTCCAGATACTTTCGGAATACGTGGTTAACCATCCGCTGGAAGGTTGCTAGTACGTTCGTAAGTCCTATTGGTGTAACCAAATATTCGTACAGTCCGTATTTCGTTCTAAAAGCCGTTTTTTATTCGTAACCTAACTTAATTCGAATTAAGTTATACCCGTCTTTAAGATTTAAAGCAGTAAACTACTTAATTTTTTATAAACGATTTTTCATTTCGGTAATTAATAATAAAAAAGTTTTATTTTTAACGGTAATACTATTCAAATGCCGATAATTTATTACCAGTCGTAACTTGTTATTCTTTTTAAGTACGAAAAATATGGGATACCTTATTAAAGATATAAACCGTCGAATCCAGCCTTTTTGGAATCTATTTTTTAGGTATTTTCGTAAAATATAAAGTTCCGTTGTATTAAAGTTATAAATAAGGTAGAACTTAGGTAAGATGCCTTTTTAAAGGACTATTTCATAATTCCATTTGCTATGTTCTAATAGTTTCGTTTCGAGCTTTTTCTGAAATAATTGCCTGTATTTACGATATTATAATAATACATTAACTATGTTTTATTCTGGCTTTTCGGGCTGTTATATTAAGTCTTCGTTCAAATCATAAAACCTGGCCCGGATAATGGTTATAACGTATCGAATACGTCTGTCATGCCTTTTTTTTTTTTATGTCGTATTCTTTTAGGTAATAAGGTTTCTGTCGTATCTTTATGCCTATATTCGTTATTTTTTTTGTTATTAATCGAATATAGAAATCTCGTTCGTTTTATTTACTTATCGATAAAATATAAAGTGAACTTTACCAGGCCAGTATTCCAATTAATCAAGGGGTTATATTAATGTAACTATAGTTTTTTTAAGATTATGTCGTAATTTCTTAACGAAACGATATCGAAATTAACTGTCTGAATTTATCCTTGGATAAAAATCTTAAGGTAATTAGTTTCGCGTATGATTTTTCCGTTATCGTAAGCGAATACCTGACCTTTGGCGTTCTCGGCGATGTAAGGGTCCTGTTTATCCTTCCATGGCAGTCTAAGTTGATTTACCAATTTCGGGGTAATATAATTAATACTTAAAGTTCCGCAGTCCATTATTACGGTATACCAATATATCCCAATCCGTATTTTTAAGGTGATAGGGTTATTCCTGGTTCCTATCGTCATGCACAGAACTTTTCTAAGGGGTTTATGCTAACTCCCTTAACTCCCGCTATCCTGTGGCTTTTCTACAGGTAACGTCTGTTTTTTGGGCTTTCCAGTTACTTAACTTTTGCTTACAGCTGCTCGATATGCTTCTCTTGTCATCGCAGTATTACCTTTAATTCCATAATACGTATATCGAACAACTTGTTATATTATTTCAAGGTAACAAGGTCCCTTTCGATCTGTTCGATTATGCTTTTTTTTAAGCGGTTTGCTTCCGTCGTCCAGCTATCTGGGTTATCGGATTATTGTTAATATTATACGTCGTACCTAGCCATATCTTCCTGTCAGAATTATATTTCCTTTCGAAACTTTTGTTACTTTTTAAAGCTAATCGTAAATACCAGCTGGAATTGCAGGTTATTAAAGGTCTTTCGTCCTACTTTCATAACTATTTGATAAATCTATTTTTTTTATATTTTATAGTTGCATATTTCAAAATGACATATCGGGTTTTCTTTTAAGTAACTCTTGTTTTTAAGCTAACTTCCTTTCGCTGTAAGGATATCGATAGTATCCTATAATACTATCGTACATAGGTAACGGTACCATCGCTAATCTTTAAAGTTATTTCCGGTTTGGTTCTAAAAATCGAACCCTTAGTACCACATGCGTATAATACGGCGTTAGATATAATTTTGTTGTTTTTCGTATCGAAAGTAATAGGCTCGTTTGCAATAAACAGCATGTAATTTCCCATATCGGTTAAATATTCCTGATAACAAGGCCTTATCCCAACCGTAGTATTTCTTAATCCATATATTCAGTTTTAACTGTTCGTACCGCTTCTGCTTTTTTTTTTTGTAATCGTAAACAAGGTTTAGGAATAAAAAGTTTCTCCCATTTTTGGTATTCCATTAACTATCCTATTAAGGCAAAACGTTATTGCTTAATTGCTACTTAAAATAGGATTTTAGCCGCTTTTAATCCTTGTTGTATTTTTATTTATTTATTATCGTCGCAAATACGAATTATGTTAATTAGTTTGTTATTACCGGAATTCCTTAGTAATCTTTCTGGTATTAAGGTCTAATGTACTTTCTTGTCGTTTTTTGGTAACGTTTTGCATCGTCGAGCGATATACCCTTTCTTGCTATAATTGTAACATTTTACCTGGCTTATATTTCGTCGTTAAGTAATGCTAATTTCCATAGGTTCTGGAGCTGTTCCAAAGGAAATAGGAAATACCTCGCGTTTTTTTCCTTAATTAACTTTAAAATATCTAACCCGTAAAATAAAATGTTTTTTTCTTTTTTGTCACTTTTCGAACTACCGATTGTCGATTTTTACTGTTTCGGTAATATACTTGTTAAGTATCGTAAATCGTAAAAATTTGATAATTTTATCCTTAATTTTTTTTTTAAGTTTTTGTAAAACACGTCAATCAAGGTATCGTTTTTATTATTTATCCATCCTACCTTAACTATAAGGTTCCTGAACTTTACAACGTATTTAAAAACTGGTCCTTTTTGGCGTAATTAGAAAATCTGCTAGGTTACAATTCGTTTTTCGTTTAAATTTTCGAAATTGTTTTTAAGTTTTTTTTCGAAATTAACGTAAGCGGAAAAAATTTCCTTAGTAACCTTCTTTTAATCGGACTTTCCTTTTTTTAGGAAGTTTTTTATAATAAGTTCGAACTAATCGAGAGAATCTCCCTTTAAACAGGCTGTAACGGCAAGAATTTGGTCCGCTGGATCGGTAAGCCTTTTTAGGCAGATATAAACCCGAGCCTGGGTTAGGAAACTCTGGACGTTCCCTTTTCCGTTATACGGCCCTAGCTTTTTAGGCTTTATTTTGCAAGTACCTACCGGTACGGTTATTTAATCGGTAAGTTATTAAACAATAACCTCGAGCTTCTTAACTTTGTTTTAAAGCTGCTGAACCGTAAGTTTCTAAGTTGCGGTTACTTGTACGTTGGTTAACATAATGGCGATTCGAAATATTACTCAAAATCTAACTGTACCATTAAACAAAAGTTTGTAACGTATAACGGCTAGGTTAGTTAATTAACTATTAAACCTAATCGTACGGGTTTATATTAACAGTAATATTATAAAAACTAAGTAATAACGGGTATATTAATTACGTCTGGTAATAACAAATAACCAAAAGTAATCTAAATAACTAAGTTATAATTATAAACTGGTACTTTTTAAAACTATAAAAAGTAATAAACGTAGTTATATACTAGCCGGTTATCCTATTGCATCCTTAAATCATTGCACTCGAAAATAATCCCAATAATCTTTGGATTATTGCATTCGAAAATGATCCCAATAATCCTTGGATTATTACATTCGAAAATAATCCCAATAATCCTGGGATTATTGCACGTAACTGCACGTAACCTTTGTAGTTGGAGAATCCTTGTCCTTTAACCGTTTATAAAAACCACAGGGTGTTGGATCATAACACTTAATATTTACCGGACTGTCGTCGCGTAACTCCTTATAAACTTTTTAATGTAAAGCCAAAATTGGCGTTTGCCGGGGTTGTTTTAATATTTTCGTAATAACTGGTGTTATAAGTTAATTAGGTTATTAGTAACTTTTTAACCTAATTATTCTGTTCGTAGTTGATGTAATACCGTAAGTAGGTTTTTAGTATCTGATTTAGGCGTTCTGTTTGTTTATCTGTTTAAGGTTTGAATATGCTGGATAATTTATGATTTAGGCCGATCTGTGCCATTAGGCCTTGCCAGAATTTAAAAGTGAATATAGTACCTTTGTCCGAGATGATTTTTGTTAGTAACCCATATATACTAAAGATATGTCGGAAAAAGATATATGCCATTTGTTTTACGTTTGTATTTTCGAAGTATGGAAGAAAATAGGAAAATTTAATGAATCGGTCGACGATTACGAAAATGCTATCATAATATATTCTTGTCGCTGGATCTTCGGATAAGGGAAGTTTGGTAATAAAATCCATGGTAATCGAATCCCATAGTCGTTATAAAACTAAAAATGGTTATAATTCTCCGTATGGTTTGTGCCGTAAAGCCTTAGCCTTAGCGCAAACGTCGCATTATTTTCTAACTTTCTATACTGCTGTCTTTATCTTAAAAAAGTAATAAGTACGTTATAATCGTTCTAAGGTTTTGTAAATCCCTAGATATCCGTGAAATAAATATTGATATATATCCTATATCAAGTCTTCTTAATATTCCTTTAAAACTTAGATTTTATTTATCTTCTAGTTCTCGGGTAAACTATCGTTATATTATTGAATTTTCTAATGTAGGTCGGGGGGCACTGCCCTGATTATTGCAATTTGTCGTAACTTCAGATATCCTTCTGGGATAACATTAAAGATTTTATAGTTAACCTTAACCAACTTTTTCTTTAGGTCAGGTCGCTTGCTGAAAACGTCTGTTTTACCATTTTCAAAGCCCTTTTAATATATGATGATAAAATCATACTTAGCCAGCTCTTCTGCATAACGTAATTGTCGTCCTATAAGTTTTCGTGTAATAGTAAAACGGGTAAGGTTTTTGTGATCGGTATAGACCTTAACTTGATGGAGGTTTTCTTTAAGCATATATCTGAATTCTCGGAAGGCTTTGACGATGGCCATAAATTCTTTATCGGGAATGCCATAGTTAAGTTCTGCTTCTTTTAACTTATAAAAATAAAAAGTAATCGGGTAAAGTATTTCTTAATTATCTCAGTATCCGATTACTGCACCTAATACGTAATCCGAAAAGTCGGTTTCTAGCTTAACTGGGCGACTTGGATTATACATAATCAATACTGGTTCATTAGTAATTACGTCTTTAATCCGCTAAAATACCTCTTCTGTTTCCGTTATCTACTGGAATTTGTTCCCTTTTCTGGTTAAATTCGACAATAATGTTGCAATCTTACTGAAGTATTTAATAAATTTTCGGTAATAATTAGCGAATCTAATAAATACTTGTACCTCTGTAACTGTAATAAATCTTGGCTATTCGGCAACTGCTGCAATTTTCTTAAGGTCCATTTTAATATATCCCGGAATAATGATATATCCTAGATATTCCACTTCTTGTATATGGAATTAACTCTTTTCTGCGTTAACTAACAAATTAACGTCTTGTAAAGCTTAAAAAACTTGATAAACGTATCCTGCGTATGCTTTTTCTGATTCTGAAAAAATCAAAATATCGTCCAGATAATATATAACGAAAACGTCCAGATACTTTCGGAATACGTAGTTAACTATCTGTTAAAAAGTTACTGATACGTTCGTAAGTCCTATTAACGTAACCAAATATTCGTACAGTCCGTATTTCGTTTTAAAAGCCGTTTTTTATTCGTAACCTGGCTTAATTCGAATTAGGTTATACCCGTTTCTAAAATCTAAAGCGGTAAACTACTTGGCTTTTTATAAACGATCCTTTATTTCGGTAATTAATAATAAAAAGGTCCTATCTTTAACGATAATACTGTTCAAATGCCGATAATCTATTACCAGTTATAACTTGCTATTTTTTTTAAGTACGAAAAATATAAGATACCCTATTAAAGATGTAAATCGTCGAATCCAGCCTTTTTGGAATCTATTTTTTAGGTATTCTCGTAAGGTGTAAAGTTCTGTTATGTTAAAATTATAAATAAGATAGAACTTAGGTAAAATACCTTCTTTTAAAACTATTTCGTAATCTTATTCATTATGTTTTAATAACTTCGTCTCGAGCTTTTTTTAAAACAATCGCTTGTATTTGCAATACTATGGTAATATATTAACCATATCTTCTTTTAGCTTTTCGGGCTATTATACTAAGTCTTCGTTCAAATCATAAAACCTAACCCGGATAATGGCTATAACGTATCGAATACGTCTGTTATGCCCTTTTTTTTCTTATATCGTATTCCTTTAAGTAATAAAGTTTTTATCGTATCTTTATACCTACATTCGTTATTTTTCTTATTATTAATCGAATATGGAAATCTCGTTCGTTTTATTTGCTTATCGATAAAGTATAAAATAAACTTTACCTAACCAGTACTTTAATCGATCAAAAAGTTATATTAATATAACTATGGCCTTTTTAAAATCATATCGTAATTCTCTAACGGAACAATATCGAAATTAACTGTCTGGATTTATCCTTTAACAAAAATCTCGAAGTAATCAATTTCGCGTGCGATTTTTCCGTTATCGTAAGCAAATACCTATCCTTCGGCGTTCTCGGCGATGTAAAGGTTCTTTTTATCCTTCCATAGCAATTTAAGCTAATTTACCAAATTCGGGGTAATATAGTTAACGCTTAAAGCTCCGTAGTCCACTATTGCGGTATACCAATATGTCCTAATTCGTATTCTCAAGGTAATAAGGTCGTTTTTGGCTCCTATCGTCGTACATAGAGCTTTTTTAAAGGGTTTATGCTAACTCCTTTGGTTCCCGTTATCCTGTGGCTTTTTTACAGGTAGCGTTTATCTTTTGGGTTTTCCAGCTGTTTAACCCTTACCTGTAGCTGCTTAATATACTTTTTTTAACGTCGTAACGTTACTTTTAGTTCCATAGTACGTATATCGAACAACTTGTTATATTGTTTTAAGATAATAAGGTTTTTTTCGATTTATTCGATTATGCTTTTTTTTAAGCGGTTTGTTTTCGTTATCCAGCTATCTAGGCTGTTAGATTATTGTTAATATTATACGTCGTACCTAGCTATATCTTCCTATCGGGATTATATTTCCTTTTAAAGCTTTTGTTATTTTTTAAAGCTAATTGTAAATGCTAGCTGGAATTATAAGTTATTAAGGGTTTTTAATCCTGTTTTCATAATTGTTTAATAAATCCATTTTTTTTATATTTTGTAATTACATATTTCGAAATGATACATTAGGTTTTTTTCCGGATAACTTTTACCTTCAGGCCAACTTTTTTTTGCTATAAGAATGTTAATAATATCCTGTAATGCCATCGTACGTAAATAACGGTACTATCGCTAATTTCTGGGGTCGTTTCCGGTTTGATTTTGAAAGTCGAATCCTTAGTATTACATGCATGTAATACGGCGTTAGATATAATCCTGTTATTTTTCGTATCGGGGGTAATAGGTGCGTTTGCAGTAAACAGCATGTAATTTCCCATATCGGTCAGGCGTTCCTAGCAATAAGGCCTTATCTTAACCGTGGTAATCCTTAATCCATACGTTCAGTTCCAACTATTCGTACCGTTTTTGCCTTTTTTTTTGCGATTATAAGCGAGGTTTAGGAATAAAAAATTCCTCCTATCCTTGGTATTCTACTAACTATCTTATTATAATTAACTGTTATCGCCTAATTGCTGCTTGAAATAAGGTTTTGGCCGTTTTTAATCCTTGTTATATTTCGTCCTGTTTATTGTCGTTACGAATACGAATTATGTTAACTTGTTTATTGCTATTAGGATTCCTTGGTAGTTCCTTTAGTACTAAGGTTTAATATATTTTCTTGTCGTTTTTTGGCGGCGTTTTGTATCGTCGAGCGATATGCCCTTTTTTGCTATAATTGTAACATTTTACCTGGCTTATGTTTCGTCGTTAAGTAGTGCTAATTTCCATAAGTCCCGGAGCTGTTTTAAAGAAGGTAGGAAATACCTTGCGCCTTTTTCTTTAATTAGTTTTGGAATGTCCAACCCGTAAGGTAAAATGTCCTTTTTTTTTGTCGCTTTTCGAACTGCCGATTATCGATTTTTACTGCTTTAATAATGTACTTATCGAATATCGTAAATCGTAAAAACTTAATGATCTTATCCTTAACGTCGTCCTTTAAACCTTTATAAAACATATCGATTAAGGTATCGTTTTTATTATCCATTTATCCTGCTTTAACCATAAAGTTCTTAAATTCCACAATGTACTTAAAGGCTGGTTCCTTTTAACGCAGTTAGAAGATTTGCTAGGTTATAACTTATTTTTCGTCTGGATTTTCGAAGTTATTTTTAAGTTTCTTTTCGAAATTAATATAAACGGAAAAGATTTCCTTAATAGTTTTTTCCTGGTCGGATTTTTTTTTCTTTAGAAAATCTTTTATAGTAAGCTTAAACTAATCGAAAGCATCCCCTTCCAGACAGGCTGCAACGGCGAGAATCTGGTTTACTGGATCGGTTAACCCTTTTAAGCGGATATAAACCCGAACCTGGGTTAGGAAACTTTAAACGTTCCTTTTTCCGTTATATAGTTCTGGCTTTTTAGGTTTTATTTTATAAGTACCTACTGGTGCTATTATCTAATCGGTAAATTATTAAACGGTAACCTTAAGCTTCTTAACCTTATTTTAAAGCTGTTAAACCGTAAGTTCTTAAATTACGGTTATTTGCGTATTAATCGATATAATGGCGATTCGAAATATTGCTTAAAGTCTAACTGTACCATTAAACAAAAGCTTATAACGTATAACGGCTGGGTTAATTAACTAATTATTAAACTTAGTCGTACGGGTTTATGTTAATAATGGTACTGTAAAAAACTAAATAATAACGGGTATATTAATTACGTCTGGTAATAACAGATAATTAAAAGTAATCTGGATAACTAAGTTGTATTACAAGCTGGTGTTATCTAAAACTATAAGAAATAATGAACGTATTTATATATTGGCAAGTTGTTCCATTAAATCCTTGGATTATTACATTCGAAAATAATCCCAATAATCCTTAAATTATTGCACTCAAGAATAATCCTAATAATTCTTAAATCATTACACTCGAAAATGATCCCAATAATCCTTAAATCGTTATACGTAACTGCACGTAACCTTTGTAATTAGAAAATCCTTGTCCTTTAACCGTTTGTGGAGGCCAAAGGGTGTTGGGTTATAACAACTAATAGATAAGCTATTTAATTTATGTAACTAAAGGTTAGCTTAATTTACCAGATTTCTAATAATTCCGATATGGAAATAGAAAAACAAGAACCTTTTTAAAATTAGGAAAAGGTTCCTATATGTTATGGTATGTACAGGTCACCTAGCCCCACACCTGACAACAGCTGGCAGAGTGGCCCATGCGCCAAGCCCTAGCCCACATCTTCTATTTCTGTCAATCTGTCAAAGGAACCTTTTCCGTTTTTCCTTCCTTTCCCTAGCTTTAGATTCTACAATAGTCAATGGGAATTCGTTCCTCTTTCCGAAGCCCTTGGCCCGTAACATACTATACGCCTGGATTTAATTAACGAATATATTACTTAATTAAAAATAACAAAATATATATATAAATTATTCCACGATATAATTTACAAAGTAGATATAATACGCAATATCTGTAAATATAATAACTAATTGCTAGTTTTTACGGCTAGGATAGATTATATACCTTAGTCTCGTAGCCTTACTTTAAATCCGACTGGTGGTTGCCGACAAGCTTTAACCTTAATGAACCTTATGCCTGCTGGCTGGTTCGGCAGGGTCCTTGATAAACCTTGAAAATAAATCTTCGAGGTAAACCTTAAGGGTAAGCTAGTGCTCTAACTAGATCAGTGAATCACCCACAGCAAGTGGGATCCTCGTTTCTAGCTTCCTGATTATTATCAATTCATCCTGAAGGCATGTGCATCTGATCCCTAGCAAGTGTGACACAATGCGAACCAACATCAAAATTATGAGGAACACAAGCTGGAGAAAATTTTCTCTCAGTATCACGAGGAGAGCTCTAGCCAGCTCGTTTCCAGGTCAAGCTCGCCTATACCCCTATTTCCCATTCACGCCGGAGCGGTTTCGTAAGGTGAGGTCGAATTGCTTCGGTGGTTCAATTCGATGGCTCCAAGCGATGGCCGATTCTAATGCATCACCGCCCACGGAGAAACTATACCATCCTGTATACGATTTGGAGTATCTTGAACAATATGTGCCCGGCGGATTTCATCCAATAACCATTGGGGACACATTCCGTGACGGCCGATACAGGGTAGTCCATAAACTAGGCTTTGGTGACTAAGCCAAGCACCCGATTAACGCCCCAGCCAATCAACGCCCCACCCCAATTTGAGGCTATTGCCAAACCATCTATATATTTCAAAAATTAATAACTTAACAACTACTTAAGTAATCCCCTTCGGGTTTTAATGGAATCGTATTATTATACAATCAGGATTATCAATATAATATTCGCTTTTTTTTTCGTTTTTGGTTTCGTTTTGCGGAGTAACGGTAAAGGGTCCTAGTACGTTATTTTTCAGCCCTGCTTTTATTTCCTTAACGTTTTTTAACCGTACAAATTCGTAATTAGGATTAGGTTTAACTTTTTTTAGCTTTTTCGGGCGTGTTTTTTTTAACGTTGAAATTAATTGGTTATTGTGATTTTCGAAAGCGATTAATTCGTTATTAAAAAAGTTAAGCGTTTTGTTTACTTTACGGAAAAAAAGCCGAATGGTAGGTTTTCCGAAGGCTGGGTTAACCTTAATTAGGTTTTTCTCGAAGATTTTTAAATTTTTTGAAAATTTAGGTATGTTAAAATTTATTAACGCGATTGGCTGGAAAAAATCGGGCTGTTGTAAGATAATAGACAACTTGGCAACCGGTATATTTCCCGTACCGTTATTTTTCTTTACATATCGATTATTTAAAGCCCTGTTCCGATTAACAGGTTACATTTTTAAAGCCTTAAAGCCTTGTTTGATATATCGTGAAATTCCTATAATTTTTTTCCAGGCCGTGGCAAGCGCTTATAAAAAGTCCGTTTTATCTGTTATTTCCGAAGCCCTTTTATAATAGCGCTTCCGGAACTAATAACGGTACCTGCGTTTCAGGATGGAAAAGATACCTATATTAAGCAGCTGCTATATATGTAATAAATGTAAAAGTAAAAAAACGATATATATTTTGTTAATTAAGTAGGTTTATATAAATTCTTTAGTTATATAGTTATTATAGCCGTTAATAATAAAAAGCCGTTATTCCGAAAGATCGGTAAGCTTAGTATAAAAGATAAATACTTTTCGTAATTATTTTAATTTAATATCGGTATTAATCCAGTTATTTGGAAACGTCGTAAAATACCAGTTTTTATATAGTTAATCCTTTATATCGGAAAATTATTATTATTATACGTTAATATCGTTAAATATAATTAATAAAAAAAACGCGTCCGTTTACGTTAACGTAAATTATAATTAATATCTAAGCGCGTTTAAAAGCATCTTTTAAAAGGATAAACTTTTTAAAAGTTTTATTTAATACAAAAAAATTTTCCTTTATGTTTTTTATTATCCCGAATTCGTCCGTATTATATTTATTTCAAGAATATATTTTCTGTATTTTTAACAGGGTTAACCGGTCGAATAATACCGTATAAATGGTTTCCGTAATCCCGTTTAAGCGCCGATAATCGATAACTCGACCTTTAAAAATCTTGATTTCGTAATGGCGTCGAAGGAATCACGTTTTTTACTTTTTTCTTAGCCGTTCGGGGCTGCCGGACCTGATAAGGAGGCGTTATACGTACGTACGAAATCGAGCATAAAGAAAAACGTACCCAAGCTGGCCCTAAATTACGATTTATTAAGTTAAACTATCTTCCAGAACCTTTGATATTTTCTGACGGTCCTCGTCACGTTCCTCCCGCGTCCGTATTCCTTTAATTCTGCGGCGAAGATAAGTACGTTCGACCTGGTGTAACTTGGAGGCCGCTCGAATGGATTTCCCATTTGCAACGTCATCAATCGCCTTTGCAGTACGTAATTAAGCAGCGAGACCCATATCGTTGGAATCGCCAGAATCTGAGGATTAAAGTGGTATGTTTCTTTTTCCAAGGAGACGTTGTTTGATGGAAATATATATATTGTTGAAGTTGCGGTCAGTGGTTAGGGTGTCTCGAATATTCGGTGGGGCGTTGATGGGCTGGGGCGTTGATCGGGTGCTTGGCTTACTCGACGGTTTGGCTAGCCCGCGACCAGCAGCTCCAGCGATATGTGTCACTAAAGATCCTGACGGCAATTGACTCAGAGAGTAGCAATGAAGGCAAGATCCTCCGTTTTCTTCAGAATGGCGACTCGAGCCACGTGGGAAAGCAATTTATTCCTGCACTGCTGGACGAATTCACGTTTGAAGGTCCAAATGGACACCATCTGTGCCTAGTGGGAGTGCCATACGGCTGTGATATTTCCATGTCCAAGGAGGTTAAGGCGGATTTCATGTTCCCAAAGGAACCTGCCCGATCCGTTACTGCCCAGCTTATGATGGGATTGTCATATCTGCACGCATGCGGAATTTGTCACGGAGGTACGTACGCTCTAATATCTCGGCTCTGTGTGCAAGGACTGAGGAATCACTTCCCTAAAGATTTGTATATCGGCAATTTCCTCTTAAGAATCCCAAGTTTTGACTCCATGACCACCACGGAGCTGTACGGCCGCTACGGCAAACCGGAAGAGGCCCCCGTTAGCCGTGTTGACGGAAAAGCGCCCGAACCCCACGCGCCACCTCATGCAATCTACCCAATGACTCAAAGTCTGCCAGCAAGCAAGACTTTTGATCCAGAAATCGTCATATCTGATTACGGAACATCTTTTGTCGCATCGCAGACGCCGTCCCCAACACTCTACACACTACCACTCTACCGCCCACCGGAGGGTTTCTTCGGAGACCCTATTACTCCTGCTGCGGATATCTGGACCCTAGGTGTAAGTCTTTATGAGGTCCTAGGCGACCGATCACTGTTCGGCGCTTGGTCTTGCGACAAAGGAGATGTTATAGGTGAGATGGTTAACACGTTAGGCGTGCTCCCGGCAAGGTGGTGGGATACCTGGGCAAACGATGGAGAATCCTTCGAGTGGAATGGAGAACGCCTCTCGGATTACAGGCGAACCGGCACGCCTCCCTTTCGCCGGCTTCATCAGCGCTTATGGGACATGGGCCGGGACGAAACGCCAGAAACTTGCGAATGGAATATTGCCGGTGGGGAGCTGCAAGCCTTGGAGAACTTCCTCAGGGGTATGATAGCGTTTGAACCGATTGACAGACTTACGGCAGAGCAATTAATGGCGTCTGAGTATATGATTAAATGGGCATTGCCGGCGTGGGAGAGACAGATGAGAAGAAAGGAAGGTTTGAAAATCAGATGAACACCGCTGGTCAAGACTTCCGTTGTATTTTGCACCGCTTGTAGGTATTAAAGACTACTGCTTTATTTTAAGTTGAGCAGCCTTAGACAGCAACGTAGTAAGGAGAGTTGGGAACGAATAAAGAAATTGTCGGCAGATGAGGTGATTTATTAAAAGTGTTTTGCTGTTTACCTTATCGAGATCAATTACCTTAGCTAGCTCAGGCCTCGCTGGCTTTAATATCACGTTAAAAATTAACCAATCAAATCCTATATCGCCGTAATAAGCCAGCAAGGCTGAGTTATAATTATGCCACCAAATTGTGACGATTAAGGGGGTTCCCAACTATTAAACCTTAGGCGTACGGTTTATGTTAACAGATAAATCGTAAATATTAAGTAATAAGGTCTATACTGTTACGTTTAATAATAACAAAGTACGTTTTGCGTAATTAAATATTATTACAAACTATTATTTCTAAATTTAAAAAATAAGAAACAATCGTAATTATATATCTAAATCGTGTTTTAAATAACTTTATATAACTATCCAGAGCCATACCGCATAATTAAATAACCATACCTTAATATCTAAAGCTATATTATTTTATTACATCCCGCTTTATCTTAACATCCAAAACCGTTCCGATTATAACGTAACTTCTTTAACCATTTATAGCGTAATTACGACCGTTTTTTTAAATTACCGAAACGTCCGAAACGTTAAGTCGTAACACGATTTTCCCTTTCCTAAAATCTTCGTCTTCGAAAATTATCTGTAATTTTGTAATAAATATATTTTTTTTCTTTTTCCTTTTTTAATTATATCATTATAAAAAACGTCCGGCTAAATTTCGCAAACGTAATTATAAAAAAAAACGTATCAAATTTACTTTAAATATCTAATAATTAAGTTTCGAAATTATACTTTGTTTTTTTTATTTTTGCAATTATACGATATATGTTATATCCGAAAGTTTATTACGTTATGATAACTATATTCTTCATTAATGTATTTATGATAAATCCGGTATACCCGTTTTTTTTTACGTAACATTACTTAAAAATCCGAACGTTTAACGTATAAGGAAACTTTAACTAAGTAATAACTTTTACATTTTTAATAAAAAATAAATAAACGATTAATTGTTTTTAACGTTTAAAACGTCAAAAAAATAACTTCGTATACGAAATATTAAAATGGTTCGTCGTAGCTTATAGTTATTTAACGAACTAAAGAAACAGGAAAAACGGAAACAAAAACGTACGAAATCGGATACGTTTATACCTATTTTAACGTTAACTCCGGTTTTAGACTAATCGTGTGACGGCTGGGCTAGTTAACCAACTATTAAACCTAGTTGTGCGGGTTTATATTGGCAGTGGTACTGTAGGAAACTGAGTAATAACGGGGATATTAGTTACGTCTGGTAATATCAGATAACTAAGGGTGATCTGGGTAACCAAGTTGTATTACAAGCTGGTGCTATTTAAGATTATGGGAAATAACGAGCGTATATATCTGTGTTTTGGCTTAAGGTGCTTAAACCGGCTTAAACCTTCCTTTGGTGATCGGATTTCCTTGAGCCTTTTTGAGCCTTTTTGAGCTATTCCTTTAACTTAACTGGCTTAAGTTGCCAAGCCCTTTTAGAGCCAGTAGAATTTCTTAAGCCCTTTTAAGCCAGTTACGTGACATGGATCCACAGTTGGGTCTTGCTTATTCCAGGCTCCGACCGTTTTTGGAGTAGCTAAGCCTGCTGGGCCATAACACGATTTCCCTTTTTTTAGGATCTTTGTTTTTAAAGATTAATTTGTTTATTTCGTTGTTTCTGGTAAGTAACTTTCTTTTTTTACTTTCATTTTCTGGTGTGTTTTTGGGCTAATTATTATGTCTGGTCGGATTGAAAAAACCCGTTTTCGTAAACGTGTTAACGCTTTTATTCTTTTAGAACGAATTGATCGTTTTGGGTTTATTATGTTATCGGATATTTCTTATTTTCGTTACAAGTTTGAAAATAAATCCTATAAAGCTTATTATAATTCTGGAAAATGTTCGCGTTATACCGAACACGGGGGTTCCTATAATCTTTTTGGTCCTTCCGAGGCCGAGCACTAACGGTTGGTAACTGAAGAAAACCGTTTGGATTTATAAGAACGTTTTACTGAGGAAGAATTATTACGGGTATAGCAAAATTTTAACGAATTTTAACAGTACTTGCAGGAATTACTTGGTCGTTTGGCGCGCTTTCGAAATTAAAAAAAAATTTTGTAATAACGAGGTATCGAATTGTTGCGTAAGGGGATTTAGGGTGTAAAGGTTATGGAAGAATTTGAACGTTTAGAAAGGGAGTAATAACAGTTGGAAGCTGCGGTTGCTGTAGCTATATCGGCCGCGGCCACAGACCCGGCTAATTGGTCTGGTGTCGAGCTTACCGATTGGTCCGCTGTTGGCTGGAACGCGTCCGTTGTTTCTGGTGAAAATCTTTTAACAGGCGCTGGGAGTTTATAAGGTTTTTGGCGGGTTCCCAGGTATTTTCGGAGTTTGGGTGCTTTTTCCATTTAATCAGGTAATAGGTAAGTCCATCCTCCTTGCGCATGTCCAGGATTTTTTCCATTTCGTACATTGGTATATCTTTTTCCGCCTCGTCCTCCTATCCTATATTAACCTTGATAATATCTGCTGTTAACTTAAGTAAGGAAACATAAAAAACTGGATGGAGTTTAACCCTTAATAACAACTCCAATTTGTAGTTATTTTCTGAAATTTTTTGGGCAATCTTATATGGGCCGATATACTTAAAGTCGAGCTTCTGATTTAGGCGTTTAGTTTTGATATTTTTGGTAGCTAAGTAAACCATCTCTCCCTCGGAAAAGGTTGGTTCCTTTAACCTTTTCTGGTTATAATACTTTTTTATTTAATTACGAACGAATTCGAGTTCTGTTTTCATTTCTGCGTACAACTGTTTAAGCTGTTCCGATATTAAAATAACCTTGATATTAACTGGGCCATTATCGCGTGTTTTCCTGTAAACTTTTGGTGTAAAACCGAAATTGGCGTTTGCTGGGGTTATTTTGATGCTATCGTAATAACTGGTGTTATAAACCAATTGGGCTACTGGTAGCTTTTTAACCCAATTGTTTTATTCGTAATTAATATAATACCGTAAGTAAATTTCTAATATCTAATTAAGGCGTTTTGTTTGTTTATTTATTTAGGGTTTGAATACGCTGGATAATTTATGATTTAGGCCGATCTGTACCATTAAGCCTTACCAAAACTTAAAGGTAAACGTAATGCCTTTGTCGGAAATAATTTTTGTTAGTAATCCATATACGCTAAAGATGTGTCGGAAAAATATGTACGTTATTTGTTTTGCGTTTGTATTTTCAAGATATGGAAAAAAATAAGAAAATTTCGTAAATCGATTTATGATGACGAAAATGTTGTTATAATATATTCCTGTTGTTGGATCTTTAGATAAGGGAAGTTTAGTAATAAAATCCATGGTAATTGAATCCTATAGTTGCTGTAAGACTGGAAGTGGTTGTAATTTTCCGTATGGTTTGTGCCGTAAAGCCTTGGTTTTGGCGTAAACGTTATATTGTTTTATAACTTTCTGTACTGCTGTTTTTATCTTAGGAAGGTAATAGGTACATTGTAATCGTTTTAAGGTTTTGTGGATTCCTGGATATCCGTAAAGTGGGTATTAATATATATCCCATATTAAGTTTTCCTGATATTTCTCTGGAACCTGGATTTTATCTATTTTCTGGTTTTCGGGTAAACTGTCGTTATATTGTTGGATTTTCTGATGTAGATCGGGGGGCATTGCTTTGATTATTACAATTTGTCGTGATTTTAAATGTTTTTCTGAAGTGATATCGAAAATTTTGTGGCTAACCTTAACCAATTTCTCCTTTAGGTCAGGTCGCCTGCTGAGAGCGTTTGCTTTACCATTTTTAGAGCCTTTTTGATATATGATGATAAAATCGTATTTAGCCAGTTTTTTTACGTAGCGTAATTGTCGTCCTGTAAGCTTTCGTGTGGTGGTAAAACGGGTAAGGTTTTTGTGGTTAATGTAAACTTTAATTTGGTGGAGGTTTTTTTTAAGTATGTATCTGAATTTTCGGAAAGCCTTAACGATGGTTATGAATTTTTTGTCGGGAATGCCATAGTTTAATTCCGTTTTTTTCAATTTGTAGGAATAAAAGGTAATTAGGTGAAGTATTTTTTGATTATTTCGGTGTCCGATTATTGCGTTTAACGCGTAGTCCGAAGAGTCGGTCTTTAGCTCGACTGGGCGATTTGGGTCGTATATGATTAATACTGGTTTATTGGTGATGGCATTTTTAATTTGTTGGAATGTTTTTTCCGTTTTCGTTATTTATTGGAATTCGTTTTTTTTTTTGGTTAGATTGGATAGTGGTGTCGCAATTTTGCTGAAGTATTTGATGAATTTTTGATAGTAGTTGGCGAATCCAATAAATGCCTGTACTTCCGTGATTGTGGTAGGCCTTGGCTATTCGGCAATTGCTGCAATTTTTTTGGGGTTTATCTTGATGTGTTCCGGAGTAATGATATGTCCTAGATATTCCATTTCCTGTATGTGGAATTAATTCTTTTTTGTGTTAATTAACAGATTAGCGTCCTGTAAAGCTTGAAGGATTTGATAAACGTGTCCTGTATGTGCTTTTTTTGATCTTGAAAAAATCAGAATATCGTCCAGATAGCATATAACGAAGATGTCCAGATATTTTCGGAGTACGTGGTTAACCATTTGCTGAAAGGTTACTGGTGCGTTCGTAAGTTTTATTGGTATAACCAAATATTTGTATAGTCCGTATTTCGTTTTAAAAGCTGTTTTTTATTTGTATCCTGGCTTAATTCGAATTAGGTTATACCTATTTTTAAGATCGAAAGCGGTAAATTATTTGGTTTTTTGTAAACGGTCCTTTATTTCGGTAATTAGTGGCAAGGGTATTCTGTCTTTGACGGTGATGTTGTTTAAGTGCCGATAATCTATTATTAGTTGTAATTTGCTATTTTTTTTTGGTACAAAAAACATAGGATATCCTGCTGAAGATGTAAATCGTCGGATCCATCCTTTTTGGAGTTTATCTTCCAGGTATTTTCGTAAGGTGTGTAATTTTGTAGCATTAAGATTATAGATAAGGTAGAATTTGGGTGAGGTGCCTTCCTGGAGGATTATCTTATGGTTTTATTTGTTGTGCTTTGGTAATTTTGTTTGGAGCTTTTTCTGAAATAATCGCTTATACTTGCGATATTGTGGTGGTATATTAGTTATATTTTCTTCCGGCTTTTCGGGCTGTTGTTTTAGGATTTTGTTTATGTCGCAAAGTTATGCCCGGATAATGGCTATGATGCGTCGAATACGTCTGTTATGCTTTTTTTTTTTTTTATGTCGTGTTCTTTTGGGTAGTAAGGTATTTGTCGTGTTTTTATGCCTGCATTCGTTATTCCTTTCGTTATTAATCGAATAGGGAGATTTCGTTCGTTTTTTTTGTTTGTTGATGGGGTGTAAAGCGAACTTTACTTAGCCAGTACTTTAATCGATTAAAGGGTTGTATTGATATAACTATAGCCTTTTTAGGATTATGTCGTAATTCCTTAACGGAACGATGTCGAAGTTAACCGTCTGGATTTGTCCGTTGATAAAAATCTCGAGGTGATTAATCTTGCGTGTGATTTTCCCGTTATCGTAGGCGAATACCTGACCTTCGGCGTTTTCGGCGATATAGGGGTCCTGCTTATCCTTCCATGGTAGTTTAAGTTGATTTACTAACTTCGGGGTAATGTAGTTGGCGCCTAGAATTTTACAATCCACTATTGCGGTATACCAGTGTGTTCCAATGCGTATTTTCAAGGTGATAGGGTTATTCTTGGTTCTTATCGTCGTGCATAAAGCTCTTTTAAGGGGTTTATGCTGACTTTTTTGGTTTCCGTTATCCTGTGGCTTTTTTATAAGTAGCGTCTGTTTTTTGGGTTTTCCAGCTGCTTAACCTTTACTTGCAGCTGCTTAATATGTCTTTTTTAACGTCGTAATGCTACCTTTAGTTCCATGGTACGTATATCGAACAGCTTGTTGTATTGTTTTAGGGTAATAATATCCCTTTCGATTTATTCGATTGTGCTTTTTTTCGGATGGTTTGTTTTTGTTATCCAGCTATCTAAGCCGTTAGACCATCGTTGGTATTGTACGTTATATTCGGCCATGTCTTCCTGCCGGGATTGTATTTTTTTTTGAAGCTTTTGTCGCTTCCTAAAGCCAGTCGTAAATACCAGCTGGAATTACAAGTTATTAAAGGTCTTTCGTCCCGCTTTCATAATTGTCTGATAAATCCATTTTTTTTATGTTTTGTGGTCATACGTTTCGAAGTGATATATCGGGTTTTTTTCTGGGTAACTTTTGCTTTTAGGCCAACTTTTTTTTGCTATAAGGATATCGATAGTATCCTGTAATGCTATCGTACGTAAGTAACGGTACTATCGTTAATCTTTGGGGTTGCTTCTAGTCTGGTTCTAAAAGTCGAATTCTTGATATTATATACGTATAATACGGCGTTAGATGTAATTTTGTTGTTTTTCGTATTTAGGGCAGTGGGCTCGTTTGCAGTAGATAGTATGTAGTTTCTTATGTCGGTTAGGCGTTCCTGGTAACAAGGCCTTATCTTAACCGTGATATTCCTTAATCTATACGTTTAATTCCAGTTGTCCGTACCGCTTCTGCCTTTTTTTTTATGATTGTAAGCGAGGTTTAGGAATGAAAAACTCCTTCCATCCTTGGTATTCCACCAACTATTTTGTTATAGCAAAGCGTTATCGCTTAATCGCTGTTTAAAACAGGACTTTGGCCATTTTTATACTTTGTCGCATTTTTTCTGGTTCGTCGTTGTTACGAATGCGGATTATGTTGACCTGCTTGTTGCCGCTGGGATTTCTTGGTAGTCCTTTTGGTACTGGGGTCCAATATACTTTCTTATCGTTCTTTGGCGACGTTTTGCATCGTCGTGCAACATGTTCCATCTTACCGTAATTGTAATACTGTACCTGGCTTATGTTTCGTCGTTAAATGGTACCAAATTCTATAAGTTCTGGAGCTGTTCCAAAGGAAGTAAAAGGTACTTTGTGTTTTTTTCCTTAATTAACTTTGGAATATCCAACCCGTAAGGTAAAATGTTTTTTTTTTTTTTGTCGCTTTTCGAATTGCTTATTGTCGATTTTTACTATTTCGGTAATGTACTTGTTAAATGTCGTAGGTCGTAAAAATTTGATAATTTTATCCTTAACATTTTTTTTTAGGCCTTTGTAGAACACGTCGATCAGGGTATCGTCTTTATTATCCATCTATCCTACCTTAGCTATAAAGTTCCTAAATTCTACAGCGTACTTAAAGGCTGGTTCCTTCTGGCGCAATTAAAGGATCTGCTATGCTGTAATTCGTTTTTCGTCTGGATTTTCGAAATTATTTTTAAGTTTTTCTTCGAAATTGATATAGGTAAAGAAGATTTTTTTAGTAGTTTTTTCCTAATCGGATTTTTTTTTCTTTAGGAAGTTTTTTATGGTAAGTTCGAACTAATCGAAAGTATTTTTTTCCAGACAGGCTGTAACGGCAAGAATTTGGTCCGCTGGATTAGTAAACCCCTTTAAGCGGATATAAACCCGAACCTAAATTAGGAAACTTTAAACGTTCCTTTTCCCGTTATACGGTCCTGGCTTCTTAGGCTTTATCTTACGAATACCCATTAATGCGGTTATTTAATCGGTAAGTTATTAAACGATAACCTCGAGTTCCTTAATTTTGTCTTAAAGCTGCTGAACCGTAGGTTCCTGAGTTGCGGTTGTTTAAATGTTAGTCGACATAATGGCGATTCGAAATATTGCTTAAAGTCTGACTGTACCACTAAATAAAAGCTTGTAACGTATAACGGCTGGGTTAGTTAACCAATTATTAAACTTAGTCGTACGGGTTTATGTTAATAATGGTATTGTAGGAAATTAAGTAATAATAGGGATATTAATTACGTTTGGTAATATTAAATAACTAAGGGTAATCTGGGTAACTAAGTTATATTACAAACTAATGCTATTTAAGATTATAGGAAATAACGAACGTATATATCTGTGTTTTGGCTTAAGGTGCTTAAACCGGCTCAAACCTTTCTTTGGTGATCGGACTCCCTTGAGCCCTCCTGAGCCCCTTTGAGCCATCCCCTTGGCTTAACTGGCTTAAGTTACCAAGCCCCTTTAGAGCCAGTAGAACTTCTTGAGCCCCTTTGAGCCAGTTACGTGACATGGATCCACAGTCGGGTCTTGCTTACTCCAGGCTCCGACCGTTTTTGGAGTAGCCAAGCCTGCTGGGCCATAACAAATCGGGTATCGAAAATACCGACTGGCCGTTTATCGATTAATTTAACTGGAAATCTTTAGTTAATACTTCCGGCGTTATTAATAAAAGTTCCGTAATAGCCGCTGGACGTTTATAAAATACTTAACAGGTTTTTATATATTTTCTGAATTTAGATAGTTTTTCCATTTAATAAAATACTAGGTAAGTCCTTTTTTTTCGTATATTTAGTATTTTTTCTGCTTTATAAATTAATATATTTTCTTGGATTTCCTTGTTAAATCCTTTAATAATATTTGCTGTTAATTTAAATAAGGAAACGTAAAAAATTAGATATACTTTAACCTTAAAAAATAACTTTATGTCAGCAGTCACAGTGATCAAATGCAGGAAGCTGGCAAGTTCTGTATGCGATGGTTTTCTAACTGCTCTGATAGACAAATCTAGTCCGTGGGCAATCGCCTTAAGTATATAATTAGGCGGTTAATGGATGGGCGGTGGACAAGGCATGTTGCAGGCTGCATCCTATAGCCCTATACCGACAAAGCCTTCCAGCCTGTAATACCTGAAAGTACCAAATGCCGACAGGCCTTTTTGCGTTAGGTAATCAAGGCTGGGAAGTCCGAAAAGTCCAAAAACAAATCTATCTATATAGGGCTCGAACCTTAATCTATATATCCATCTTGGTAATGTATTAACCATTATACCAATTAATCTTAAGTGTCTTTTTATATTCTCTTAAGTCTTAAATTCTGTATAAATCTTTCGAAATCCGTTTTATTAAATAGCTTCGTAAGCCCATTAACTGGGTTGTCCTTGCTTTTTACGTACTGGAAACTGATATTTCCTGCCTGGACCTCCTGCCGTACGTAGTGATATTTGACTTTAATATAGCGTTTTTTTCGCGATATCTGGGTCTTTTTTATTTATTTAAATGCCCTTATATTGTTTTTCAAAATAGGAATAGGGCCTTCCGGTATAAGCCTTAGTTTTGTTAGGAAATTCCTAATCCTTACTGTTTTCGTTATAACTGTTTCTGTTCCTACGTATTTTGTTTCTGTAATATACTTCGTAATAACACCTTATAACTTTAAAAGCCAAAATATAGATGTTTTAACCATAAAAAATATACACCCCGTAATGGATTTAGTTAATTTTTGATTATCCGCAAAACTTATGTCCATTATTTCGAATAGTTTTAAGTTGTTGTACTGTAAGTATGGGTAGCCTTGTTCCAATTTCCGGTACCGAAGCGATAAGTTTGCTGTATTATTTAGGTACCATGGCAGTTTCTTGATATATTCCTAATATCTTGAGGAAGGGTTCCTTATAAACCTAGCCCAGGTCGACGTTGCAAACGTTATATTAGGTCTGGTGATGCAATTAGAGAAGTTAAATTTCCTTACCAGGCTTGCGTATCCGAAAGTGTCTTCCTTGCTAGCTACGCTTTCGCTGTATTTTACAGCGTACTTTAAGTGATTTTTAACAAATAAGGTGGGTTCCTTTTTTATCTCGTTCAGGCCGATTAACTTTAGTGACTTCTCGATATACTGTTGTTAGTCTAGTTTGACGTCTCCAGTTGGGGAGGAATACAAAAGCCGTACGCCTAGGTACCAATCCGCGTTACCCAAGTCCTTGATGGGTACGTCCTCGGCGAGCTTCTTTGTAACGCTTTCCAGACGTTCCTTGCCAGCCCCGAAAAGCAGGAAGTTATCTATATATAACGAAATAACGTCCCTTGTTTTTGCATTGCGGTAAATTGCGTCGTCCGAAATTAACGGCAAGAAACCTAGCTTTGCAAGTAGTTCCTTAACTTTTTTCTGCTAGATGATTCCGGCCTGTTTTAAGCCGTATAAGGGGTTTATTAGCTTAATAATTAGTTTAGGTAAGTATTCGTATTTCTCCCTATCCTTTAAGTATGCGTCGAAATATTCCTTAAGCATGGCAAATTGCTTTATGTAAATATTTTCCTTTAAATTCCTATTTAGATACGTTATAATAAAATCGATCTATATAATATGTTATCTTAAATAGGCAGCAAAAACTATTAAAATTCTCCAGTATATAACCCTTATTATACTTGTTGCTATCTCGTTATAATTGATACCTTTCTGTTAAGTAAATCCTTTAGCGCAAATACGGGCCTTATACTTATTTAACTTTCCCGTAAACGTATACTTTTTTCTCAGCACCTATTTTACGTCAATTAGGTGCCCATGGGCCCTATTAAGGGTTATAAAACAAAAAATTCCACGCGAAAGGTTCTCTTTAATTTTAATAAAAATTGCTTTAAGCTATATTTTTCGTTTTAAACTTTCCATAGCTTTTTTCAGTAACGGGCCGTAGTTGACTGTAACGTATCCATGGCTCCTAATAAAATCGTCGTCGTTACTTAACAGTAAGAAACTCTAAAGTCTTTCTGGGTCGTAATTTAAATCGCAATTGCCTTCTTAAGTCAAAGCTAACTTTAGTTTTCGCATTAACTCTAAGTCTTCATCCGGGGCTTTTAAAGCATACAGTTCTGGAACTATCTTCTTCGGGCGCTCTCTTTTGCACTTAACCTTCTTGGTTTCCTGGTCTATATCATCCTTTGAAACAACGTTGTTATCTTTGTTTTTCACTTTAACGCCTTTCTGTTTTTAACGGTATTTTAAACGCTTCTAAACAGGCTGTAGAAGTAACCGAATAATATCCCTTAAGTTAAGGAGTTACTTTGGCTTTTTTAAGTCCTCGTAAACTGTAACGTATAATGTAATAAGTATTCTACCGCTTTCTAGTAACTACACCTTATAATTGTAAATGCTCTTATAGCCTAATAACATGCTCTTTGCTTTACGGGCTGCTAGCTTTTCTGACTTAATCCTATAATTCTTATCGATTAAGACGGTACATCTGTTACTAAGGATTCGAAAGTAACTATTATCAGGCTTGTAAAATCTTTTAAGGTTAAATGCTTTTTCAAAACACTTTAATAACGTCATATCTTTTATTATAAACTGTTTAATCCTGTTAATCGTATACGTTATAGCTTCCATAATAAAGTTCTAAAAGTAAGTAAGTATTTTTATCTAGGTAAACGTCGTACGGGTTTTATCTTAAAGGAATTATATGCCTCTTTTTATAACGCCGTTTTAATATTAGTTGTGGAAGCTGGAAATTATTAACTTAATGCCTTCTATTACGCAGAATTTCTTAATAATTATTATGTCGAATTCCTTACCGCCATTAAAGCGTAAAATTTATACTGCCTTTTTTCTGCTTTCTAGGAAAAAGGCCTCTAAACGCCTGTTAATGCGGGTAATATACGCGTATAAGCTTTCCTAAATTTTATTCTTGGTTTTAAACGAATAATACTTTTTATAACGCGAAAAACCGTCTATAATAAAACCGAAATAGCCTTTATTTTTAATATTAACAGGCTTAACGGACCTTACATCATACCAAATAATCGTTTTTATAAACGTTGCTTTTCTTTAAGGATTTATAAAAGGAATCTTCCGTATCTTACTTTCGTTATAAACTATACAAGAAAATCCTTCTATTTCCTTAGAATTTAAATCTATCCCCGTAAACCTCTTAATAATCCAAATTAATCGTTCTGTATTAAGGTAGCAAAAGCGGCGGTATTAAAAAATAATTTTCTTCATAACTTCTTCAGTCATGAAAACCTTTCCGTCCTTAAAAACGCCTTAAAGGACTTTCTTCAGGTTATCGCCGTCTTTACCGAATACCTCCCTTAATCCGTATTCCTATTAATCGTTATTCTCTAATTCTGGGGCCCTAATAATAAGCTCGGGCTTCCCATAAAGCCATAAAAAAAAACCTTTTCGGATAACGTTAATCGTTATCAGCTGTAACCCATTAAGGTTTACCAAGGTATTCTTATTTAAGTAACTACCTCTTCTGTAATACATCTCTCCAAAAAACACCTTTAAAAGAAACGTATCAATACATAAGATATACTTCACCGTAATTTCGTTCTTTTCTTTACGGGGGCCCCTTAAGGGCTACTTTACTATCCTAACAGAAATAACAACCACTGGCCCACCTCCCGTCAGTATTTGGATTCCTTTAAATCTAATATCTAGGACACTATTACGCTCGAAGTCCTTAATATTGTTAATAATATTAACGTTAACTTATAAGTCCCAAAGTAATTTGTTTTTGTCGTTTTCTATAAAGGAATAAACGCGTAAAAGTACCATAACGCTTCCTACAACAATTGCTTCAGGGGTCTCGAACGCTATAACTTCAACGCGTTCGACTGCTGTAACTATAGTATATTCGGCTACTATAACTGTCCCTGCTCCAAGGCTCTCGTCCACTGTCGCTACCGTTCCAGGGCAGTCAACTACTGTAAACACCTCCTGAAGCTCCTCGTCGATAGTTACTCTAGGGCAGTCAGCCACTGTTGCTTTAATGGTCTCGATTACTATAGCCACTGTCCCAGGGCACTTAGCTACTGTAACTACTGCTCCAAGGCACTTAACCGCTATAACTTCAAGGCTCTCAACCACTGTAGCTTCAGGGCTCTTAATTACTGTAGTTCTTAAAACTTCCTTTTGAATTATCTCGTCGTACCACTGCATAAGCTCTTGAAGCTGTTGCTTGTTAACGTAAGCGCTAAACGTTCCTCCACTATAACGATACAAGTTTCTCAGGCCCTTTAAGATAAACTGCTCCTCGTCCTAACCACCTCCACGGGTATTACGTAAGCTGTTGTTGCTGTTATTGCCCTAACGTTGGCCACCATTCTAACCTCTCTTTCCTTTCTTTCCTTTGCCGCTCTTTTCCTTTTACGGCTCAGGGCAGTTCTTAGCTAAGTACCCGTACTTCCCATAGTTGAAGCAAAATGGGTTACCGTTTTTGTTCCATGCGGGCCTGTTATTTCGGAAGTCCTTATTGCCTCCTTTACCCTTCTAAGCATTATTAAACTTCTTGTCGTTTTTCTTTTTATTATTACTAAAACGCTTATAGAATTCGCTGTTGAAATCGTCGATTAATTGCTAGAAAAAGTAATCCGTTTACTGCAGTACTAATTGCATAGTTTTGTACCAGCTGCTAGTTCGGTTTTTTACAGCAGTAAAAAACATGGTAATATATTCCTCGTTGCGGAACTTTATTCCGTAACCTTTAACTTCCGCAAAAACTTCTGAAACTTAATAATAAACTGTACTGGATTTTTACCGTTATAAGTAATTTTGTTAAGCTTTTTTTAAAGGAATTTCTACTTAACCTTACTTGTAACAACGTAGGTTTTCCGCAAAGTTCGCAATATTTTCGTACTTTTTTTAATACCTATAATTAACTTTAAGGGCGTTTTTTTACAGGTCTTAATAATAGTCTTAGTTAAACGTAACTAATCCAATTGTTTCAGCTTTATACCGTCCTTGTAGCCAATCTCTTCCAGTACAAGGCTTAAGACGTTACTCTAAAGCTCCCAATTAGCCCAACCTAACAGGTGATTTTCCTTATCCAGGGTGAAATCGAAGCGCTTCCACCGGAGCTTCGAGTTATTACTAAACTTCTTTTCCTTCAGGCGTATACCTATCTCATTAAAGCTGTTTAAGTTACCGGAAGTACTACTAAAAAAGCTGTAACTCCTTCTATATTTCGGGAAAGGACTTATAGACGAATCTGCTAAAAAGAAAGAAAAGGAACTATCAAAATTATTAAGGTTACTGCGCGCCACATTTTTTTCTTTAGGTAGCTTCTTTTTCTTACTTTTCTGTTTTTTCGGGGGGTTAAGCTTTTTTATAAACCATTTTCTAGGCCTTGCTTCGCCTTCCCTAAGTAGGTTAATCTTTTTAATATTACTTTTAACTGCAATAAGGACTTCCTTAAAGTCATTAGCCTTAACTTTAAGCTAAATACTTTCTAACTTTTAGGTTATGCACTAGCACTTGGCGACTTCGGCTTTAGATCCAACTTATCCAAAACTGTATTACCATTTCGCTTAGTCGCTTCATTATATCAGCAATCTTTTAGTTCTAAAGCTTTAGTTTTTCGTTTTATTACTTCAGCTTTTTAACCTCTTTCTGGACCTGTTAATAGGTATCTTCTCGTGCCTTAACGTCCTGCCTAATGCCACTTATCTTGGTGCCTAGGGAGATATAAAGCTTATTTAAATCAACTTCGGGTAGCTGTCTTTAGATAAGGGTTTTAAATCATTCTCCCGGCTGCTAGGGCTAAGGTGCTAAAGCCTCCTCTTTTACTTTTTCTTCTTCTCCCTTACTAAAAAACTTTTTTCCTTAAGGTACATCCTAATTATCAGAAAGTTCAGGTTGCGAAAAGGGAAATAAAAAAGAGCTTCTGTCGCTTGCGTACTTCCGGCCCTCCTGGAAAACGAAGCTGTTATCGGATGGGTCGCTTTGCTTAACAGGGAGCTTCCCGCGGTTCTTTCTCTTGCTCGCCATCGTTAATTAAACTGCTAAATTCTTTTTTAAATCGTTAACTAAGTAACTCTTTTTTAAATCTCTTGCTTTTTTGTTAACTTAACTGCAAATAACCACTTCGTATAACGTGCTAACCTGGAACCCCACATAATAAATAATCCTAACAATAAATAAGAGATTTCTCCATAACAACAATCAACCTTTATAACTTTATTCTGTAATATTTTAATAACCTTTTAATTAATTAATTTCGGGTAAAGATGGTTAATTTTAACCGTAAACGTAGAATTCAAAACGTTAAGAATTTTATATCCGAAAGTGGTTCGGAAACCCTAGCAGGCCTGCGATACGAAATACCCTAGTCGACCCTGTTATACCGCCTTTATAGCGCAAAATCGCATTCCGAAGCCAAAATTAACGCGCGTAAGCTTTCGGATTAAGAAAAGGAAAAGCTTGTTAACTAAATATTGCATAAAGAAATATGCGGTCGCGCCTCTATGAAAAAATAGGTCGCGCAAATAACAGAGAACCTGCTAAGCTTTAAGAAAACCGTCGGAAAATACTGGGTTAATCGTTTTATAACGCGTTACGAAAAGATACATATAAAAAAAGGACAAGTTATGTTTCGGAAACGCCTTGAGATACGTAATTATAACGAAATCCACGAGTTCTTTTTTTTTCCTAGCCCGAATCCGAACCGAATACAAAATCCAGCTTACCAACGAGTATAATATGGATAAAACGGGCGTTTAAAAGGGGGAATAAACCGACGGAACCGTCGTAAAAAGCTCGCGAACGGGCCGTACAAAACTTGTGGAATCGGAAATAACGTTATAAATATTTATTATCGACTATATTGGTTTTATATATAAGAAAAATACGGCCGTATATATCTTTAATAACTTTACCATACAAAAATAATGGTTACCCGAAAATATTAAGGAAGCCGAATATACGGTAATTCCGAAAAGGTAAACGAATATTGCCGTTATGTTAAAATAATTAAAAACCATCTTCTTTCTCGAAATTAAGCCGCGTTTTTACGATTAATAACGATTATTTATTTTAAATAGCCATATTATATACGTATTCCTTGCTTTTATGTGGAAATACTTAAAAAACAAAGTTGCCCTTATATATTTTTTACCTTATTCGAATGTTAACTTTCAACTATTTAACGTTGCCGTATTTTCCGTTTTTAAAAAGGCATATCGTAACGCTTTACACAAGGTAGGCAAATTATTCGCAATAATTTCCTAATACAAACGCCGCATGTTAAAAACGTATCGTAAAACTACAAAGCTCGCTTTTACCGATAAAAACATTAAAGTTGGATGGCGTTATACCGGTATACTTTTTTTTAAGCCCGAAACCATCTTGGAAAATCCCGAAATTACATCCCAGCTTACCCCCCAGCCGAAAACACTACCGGAAAAAATAATCACTACCTATAACAAAATCCTCCGCATTTTTTACAGGGCCCAAAAACTACGTAGGAATATGCGAACGGCCGTACGTAACTATACAAAGGCTTCTTGCGATATACAGAAAGTAATAACTAAGGCGGCTAAAAGCTTTAATAATCTTAATACTAAAAACGTTACCTTACGTTAGGAGATTCGCTCCCTGCGTAGGAAAATCGAAAAATACGAACGTCCCAAACGTTAAACTATTATTAAGCAACCGAATAAGATTTTCGCGAATTTAATAGATATCAAGTCGGTTAAAAATAAGGCTACTAAACGTTTAAAGTTTATAAACGTTAGCAATTAGGTTATAATTAACAGTTATATTGAAAAGCAGCTTCCCAAAAAACTGCAGCGCAAATTTAAATAACTTAGATAACTTCATTATATCAAAAATGCATTATTACGTTATTAAACGGCTTCGAAATGTATAGGTTACTATCAATTTGTATGTGTTTTGCTTATTCATTATTAAGGTCATTCATTATGTAAGGTCTTAGGTTAGGTATTGCTAATCAACTAGAAGATGCTACCATGTTAGCAGTTACAGTAATCAAATGCAGGAAGCTGGCGAGTTCTATTTGCAATATTTTTCTAACTGCTTTAATAAACAAATCTAATCTGTAGGTAATCGCCTTAAATACATAATTAGGCGGTTAATAGATAGGCGGTGAACAAGGCATGTCGCAAGCTGCATCCTGCAGCCCTACACTGACAAAGCCTTCCAGCCTGCAACACCTGAAAGCACCAAATGCCAACACTTTAATTTATAATTATTATTTGAAATTTTTCTAATTATCTTATATAAGTTAATATATTTATAATTTAACTTTTAATTTAGTCGTTTGGTTTGGATATTTTTTGTAACAAAATAAATTATTTTTTCTTTCTGGAAATTTAATCCTTTTAATTTGTTTTGTTATAATATTTCTCTATTTGTTATCGTACGAATTTTAATTCCGTTTTTATTTCGTAAGATAATTGCTTAAATGCGTTTATTATAAATATAACTTTTACGTTCGCTAATCCGTTATGTACGTTTTTATAAACGTCCGGTATAAATCCGAAATTAATGTTCGTTAAGGTAATTTTAATACTTTTGTATTAATTTATCTTATAATTAAGTTATGTAATAACTAATTTATTAATTTAATTATTTTGTTCGTAATTGATATAATATCGTAAATAAATTTCCAATATCGGGTTTTTTTTGTTTAACCGTTTATTTAAGATTTAAACGTATTTAATAAGTAATGATTTAACTTTAATTCTATTAATAAGCCTTATTAAAATTTCAATATAAATATAACCTTTTTGTTTATGATAATTTTTATAAGTAATCCGTATATATTAACGATATATCTAAAAAAATATATACTATTTATTCGGCATTTATGTTTTCGTTATATAATAAGAAATAAAAAAAATTTGTAAATCGATCGACGATCACACATATACTGTTATAACGTACTTTTGTAATAAGGTTTTTTAAAAATGATAATTTCGTAATAAAATCAAATATAATTACGTTTTATAGTTATTTTGCGATTAATAAAGGTTATAATTTTCCGTAAGGTTTATATCGTCGTAACTTAACTTTATTACATATATCGTTTTGTCGTAATGTTTTTTCTATTTCTCTTTTTATATAAAAAAATATTTTTTTTTATAAACGTTTAAATATTTTGTTTACTTTTAGGTAACCGTAAAGTTAATATTTATGTATATATCGTATTAATTCTTGCTAATATTTTTTTAATATCTGTTATTTTTCTTATTATTATTCTATCGGTAGTTTTTTATTATATTGCCGTATTCTTATATAAAAGCTAATAAATTGTTATTATTTAATCGTTATAATTTGTCATATTTTAAAATGTTTTTTTATTATAATATCGAAAATCGTATATTAAACTTTAGTAATTTTTTTTAAGTCAGGTCGTCGATTTAAAACATCCGCTTTATTATTTTCTAAGCTTTTTTTAGTAAATAATAATAAAGTTATAATTAACAAGTTTTTTTGCATAACATAATTATCGTTTTGTTAATTTTTTAGTTATTCTAAATCGTATTAAATTTTTATAATTTATGTAAATCTTAATTTGGTATATGTTACCTTGTAATATATACTTAAACTTTCGGAATGCGTATATTATAGCCATAAATTCTTTATCGGGTATAACATAATTTAATTCCGCTTTTTTTAATTTGTAAAAATAAAATGCTGTAAGGTGTAATATTCCGTTATTATCTTTATATCCGATAACTATTTTTAAGGTATAATTTGATATGTTAGTTTTAAGTTTAATAAGTCGTCGTAAGTCATATATAATTAATACTGGTTACTTAATAATAACTTCCTTAATTTCTTAAAAAGCTCGTTTTATTACTTTTGTTTATTTAAATTATCGTTTTTTCTTAGTAAGGTTTATTAATAATATAATAATTCCGCTAAAGTTTTAAAAAACTTTCTGTAATAATTAGCAAATCCAAAAAAGGCTTATATTTCCTTAATACTATTAGGTTTTTTTTTTAACTACCGTAATTTTCTTAAAATTTATTATAATGTAACTTAAAGTAATAATATATTTAAAGTATTTAATTTTTTATATATAAAACTAATTCTTTTCGCCATTAATTAATAAGTTAATATTTTATAAGGTTTGTAAAATTATGTAAACGTATTCTTTATGTTATTTTTTTGTTTTTAAGAAAATCAAGATATTATCGAAATAACAAATAATAAAAATATTTAGGTATTTTCGTAATATATAATTAATTATTCGTTAAAATGTTACTAAGGCATTCGTTAATTTTATAGATATAACTAAATATTCGTATAATCTATATTCGTTTTAAAAGTTGTTTTTTATTTATATCCCTTTTTAATACGAATAAAATTATATCCGTTTCGTAAATCCAATACGGTAAACCACTTAGTTTTTTACACGCGATTTTTTATTTTATAATTAGAAGTAATAATATTCGGTTTTTTAAAATAATGCTGTTTAAGTATTGGTAATCAATAACTAATTATAACTTTCCGTTCTTTTTAGGTACAAAAAATATAGGGTATCCGGTAGAAAATATCGATTAGTTTATTTATTCTTTTTGAAATTTGTTATTTAGGTATTTTCGTAACGTATGTAATTCTTTTTCGTTTAAATTATAAATAAGGTAGAATTTTAGTAATATGCTTTTATTAAAATTATATTATAGTTTTATTCGTTATGGTTAAATAACTTTATATTTAGCTCCTTTTTAAATAATCGCTTATACTTACAATATTATAATAATATATTAATTATGTTTTTTTATTTTAGTTTTTCGGGTTAATTCTTTAAAATTTCGTTTATATCGTATAATTATACCCGGATAATAACGATAATACGTTAAATGCGTTTATTATGCCCTTTTTCTTTTTTGTATCTTATTTTTTTAAGTAATAAAGTTTTTGTCATATCCTTATATTTATATTCGTCTTTTTCTTTGGTCCGATTAAATGTAAGAAACTTTTTATTATTATTAATAAAATATAAAAGAAACATTACCTAGCTAGTACTTTAATTAATTAAAGGGTTATACTGGTATAACTATAGTTTTCCAAAGATTATATCGTAATTTCTTAATTAAATTATGTTAAAATTAACGGTTTAAATTTTTTCTTTAACGAAAATCCGGAAGTAATTAATTTTTCGTACAATTTTTCCATTATCGTAAGCAAATATTTATTCTTCGACATTTTTAACGATATAAAGGTTCTTTTTGTTTTTTTATAATAATTTAAAAACGTTTATTAATTTCGGTACGATATAATTAACGCCTAATACTTCGTAATCCATTATTACGGTATACTAATACGTCCCAATTCGTATTCGTAACGTAATAAGGTTATTCGTCACTTTTGTCGCTATATTTAAAGCTATCCTAGGAAGTTTTTGTTATTTTTTCCGGCTCTCGTTATCCTGGGATTTCTTTATAAATAACATCCTTCTTTTAAGGATTCGGTTTATATCGCAGCTTTATTATAACCGATTAATATATCGTCGATATATCTGATAATCCTTATAAATTTTTTAATTCGATCTATTAGCTATTTATTAACTTTTTGTAAATAAGCAATCTATTTATTTTATATTTTAATTTATACCTTCATCTTTATAATACGTATTTCGTAATTATGGCTAATTACTTTTTATCCGGATACTGCCTATTTGTCTTAATGTTACATATCGTATTAAACTAATTTTTCTATTAATTTCTAAACCTTTTTTTAAGTTCTCGTCGTTTGTTAAAGTCCGTAATAAATACTAAATCGAATTATAAATTACGGATTATTCGCTATATTGCTTTTATTACCGTATAATATATCAATTTATTTAACGTTTAATAATTATACCATTAATAATAACATAAAAAATCGTTATATAAACAATATTTCCTTTCTAGCCAACTTCGTTAAACTATAAATATATTAATCTTATTTTGCAATACGAAAATGCGAAAATATAAGTACCATCGTCGGTCGTACTTATCTTTTTTTATTTTAAAAAAGTCAAAACTTTCTTTTTATATTTTATTAATACGTCGTATAATATATCGTTATTATTTCCCGTAAATTACGTAATTACGTCGTACGTAATTTATTAAGTAAACCTATTTATAATATCTAAGTTTTCTTAATAATAAATCTTTTACTTATTCTTAATAATCCTAAATCTATTATTTTAAAACCTATCGTTTTTTTAAGTTTTAAAAAGTTATTAAATTTATATTAACTAGGCTTCCTTATACCGCTTATTTCGTAACTTGTTATCAAATCGTTAATTATATTAATACTTTAGCTACCTTTATCCCTTATCGGATTTTTTTCGCTTAAATTTAAACCTTTTCGAAAACGCATTATAACGATTATTTTTTAATCCGTTATTTTATGGGGTTTTTTTAAGTATTAGCTGTTAGTATATTTACTTTTTGGGTTATTTCGGTACCCTATATTTACGTACTAAATATTTTTTCTTATTATAATTATAATATTAAACCTAACTTAAATCTCGTAATTAAATCGTTTTTAATTTTATAAGTTTTAGTTAAGTACTATAAAACGTAAAAGATATCTTACGTCTTTTTTTAATTAAGTTTATATTATCCTGTTCGTAAAATAAATTATCTTTCTTTTCGCGATATCGTTTATATTATCGGTTATCGATTTTGACGGTTTTTGTAATATACCTATCAAAAATACTAAGTCATTCGAACTTAATAATTTCGTTTTTAATATTTTTTTAAATTATTATAAAATATATTAATTAAATTATCGTCGTTATCGTTTATCCAGCCGGCTTTAGCCATAAAGTTTCGAAATACTACTACATATTTAAATACTGGTCCGGTTTGTCGTAAATATAAGATCTGTTATATTATTATGCGTTTTTTATCGGAATTATCAAAATTTATTTTAAATTCATTTTTGAAATTAACATAATTAACGAAAAGCTATTTAATACACGTTACTTTATTAACTTTTATATTTTTTAAATAATGTTTTATTACGGGTTTAAATTAATTAAAGGTATTTTTTATAAAAAAGGCTGTAATGGTAAAGATTTTTTTTATTAAGTTATTAATTCCTAAAAAATATAAGTAAATTCGAGCCTGGGTTAAAAAGCTTTAAATACTTCCTTTTCCGTTATATAACTAAAACTTGCTTATTTTAATTCGTAAAATCTACGCGCGTACCGTAATATCCGTAATTATAATAAATTATTAAATAATAAGTTCCAGTTAGTTAATCCGGTTTTGAAATTATTAAATAACATCGTTTTAATTATTAATTAACATAATATTTAAACTATTACTTAAAACTTAACGATTCCTTTAAATAAAAGTTTATAATGTATAATAACTAAAAGAATTCCTAATTATTAAACCTTAAACGTACGGCTTATGTTAACAAATAAATCGTAAACATTAAGTAATAAGCTTTATATTATTACGTTTAATAATAACAAAATGCGTTTTACGTAATTAAATATTATTATAAGTTATTATTTTTAAATTTAGGAAATAAAAAAGATCGTAGTTATATATTTAAATCGTACTTTGGATGGCTTTATATAACCATCCAAAGCTATACCGCATAATTAAATGGCCATGCCTTAGTATCTAAAGCTATATTGTTGTCACAGTACTAAGAGGCACCGAGTGGGTATATAGGCAGAACAAGGCGGTCAGCGCTCGAGCTGACAACGTTCCACTTTTGGTGGTGTGATGGCTACGTCTCTTGTTCTCGTGCCGTAACAATTGTTTTACTATATCCTGCTTTATCTTGATATCCAGAGCCGTTCCGATTATGGCGTAGCTTCTCTAGCTACTTGTAGCGTGGTTGCGACCGTTTTTTTGAATCACCGAGACGTCCGAAACGTCAGGTCGTAATACAAATGTTTTGTTTAATACCTTAAACCGCTTAAGTTAGAAAAGGCGCTTAAAGAACTTAACAGGCTTAAAGGTTTAAACCGTTTAAATACCTTAAATGAAAAGTAAGATATATACGTTTATTATTTCTATTAAATAACACTAGTTTATAATACAACTTAATTACCCAAATCACCTTTAATTATCTGTTATTACCAAACGTAATTAATTTGTTCGTTATTACTTAATTTCCCATAATACTACTGCCAACATAAACCCGTACAACTAGGTTTAATAACTGGTTAACTAGCCCAGCCGTCATATCAGGCCTTATTTCAAAGGTTTTGTGATTTTTGTAGGCTTTTTGTGGGTCAGTACCTCAAGCTACGGATCTTTGCAAAGTTGTAGCTGCGCCGTAGCTACACCTGCGGCGCAGCTACACCTTTGAAACAAATGGTCTGATTTTAGTGAGGTAACGATAATCCTTTGATTTGGCCAGAACCAATTACTGCAAGCGTACACAGCAGATCCATATAGGCCCCATGCATTTCACCAATTACATCCCGTGATCAAGCTTCACCAACCACACCCCCCCACCCTTGGATTATTTTCACACCCCGAGCTCACGATATGCCCTCCTCCACCCGGCAGCGAGTATCACATACCACTCCTATAAGAGCAGAGTCCGAGTTAATATGACCTCCACCAAACCACATACACGAAAGAATCAACAAAACCACTGCTAGTAGTATCTAACTGGAAACACCACCAAACATGAGCAACAAGGAATTTCCTAACCCCCTCCCCCGAGGCGGGATGGCGCCCCTTGCCTCGACCCGGGAGCAGTCCATCGCCGACTCGGTCAAGAACGCCGTTGAGTTCCAAAAGGCCTTTCCAGACATCGACTGGAAGGGCGGCGTAATCGAGCCCACCATCAACATGGTCTTTGACCTCAAAGTAAAAACCCAATAACCCCTTGTCTCCAAATGATTTTAGCTGACCACAGAGGTAAAAAGGAGAAACTTGACCCGGCCACCCGAGAGAAGCACGAGTATCTCGTGGGGCAGATGTTAGTGCACATCAACGAGTCTGACAAGGCCGAGAAGTCGTTTTGGGAGGCGAGGGAGTGTCTCGTCGGCCACCCGGATCTCCTGAAGCAGTTCGATGCCATCTACATCCGGGACGACCGGCCGGTCTCGGTTATGCTTAAGCAGCTCTGCGAGGCCTTGAAGTTGAAGGCGGCTATGGTGGAAAAGATGGGCTCCGACTCGGGCTCAAACGTCGCCGCTGGTGCATCTGTCGGCCAGAGTGAGGAGACGGTCAAGTCCGGAACCGGAGACGACACGAGTGTTTGAACGACGACTCGAGTGAGTGGGTTTACATCTAGCCTAAGCCCTCGGCCGCGGCCACCGGAAGCTTGAATTACACGTCGGAAGCGGCTGGAGTCCAGAAACTGACAAGCAGTACGCGTACAGGTACATCATGATCTTGTTGCCCAGCTCATGACTTATAGTTGCTCCGGAAAGACATCGCCCCTCTGATCTGTTGGAAAGGGAATAATGAATGGCAGACATGAGGGGAGACCCGATCACTTTTGCCTTCTTTTTCCTGTACGGGGCGGCTCTTCTAATGACTTCAGGCGTTTGATGTGTTCCTAGAACCAATTTCATCACCGTACCCTTTACCGGGCGCAATAGCATCTTACCAGACCAACTGCGGCATCATTCTAATGGCCAGTGACTGAGCTTCCCGCCTCGTTTAGGCAACGGATCAAACACCCAAAAATACTCGTATCATCATCATAGTTGAGCGTCAGGTGGCTGTCTCACGAGATACAGTGGCATGAACAGTCCCGAATAGGGAAGGGTTTCAGTAGCCTTGATTTCTCGTCCATGCACGGTTTATTCCGCCTACGATCGGCGCAATTCCGTACATACAGTTCAATACCTCTGGTCACGCAAGGTCAATGACATCCGAACTTGAAATTCGTAAAATCTAGGGCTTTAAAGGCATAGCCCTAAGAGTCTAGTATATCAAGCTGGTACATTGTTCTTTTTATAGGACAATTTTGTGTGCCCCGAATCTGAGCAGTGTAATGTTAGTTATACCATCCATGGTAAGGGGGTAAGTACCCAAGCCAAGCCCTCCCCCCCGGGAGCGCATAGTATGCTCTGGCTTTGTTCTCGTCTTCTGAGTTCTAATCTGTAACAACTTGTTAATTTTTCTATGCACACGAGCCGAGATCTTCTCGTCGATTCGATTTTGGAAGGACGACACCCCCAGAATCACGGAGCGTGATCTTCTCATGGACACGAAAGTCCACCCGACCAAGCCTGCATTCGCCAATCCGGAAACTGGGAGGCAAGAGAGCCGCAGCCGCTTTGGGGAAGTGCCCGAATCCGCTAATCGCGCCTTCGTCCGCGGTCCCGCGTCCGATCTTTTGGGAATGGCCCGAGACGGAACGGGGCCCCGAGCCAGCCTCGAACCGTCATAGGATGCCACGTGACTACGACACCCAAGCGAAACCAAGAGATCCGAAACAGAATATCTCTCGGTCCAAGCAGCGTGCCTACCATTTGCGGGCAAGGGAAAGCGGCGGCCGAGCGTGGAATCGACGGTTTCTTGCTTTTGATAGCGCAGAAAAAGCCTAGCTAGGCGCGAGATGGGAAACTCTCCTAGAGGGAAACGGGGGGCGTTCAGCTGTCTATTTAGTCGGGGCCTCTTCGTTCCCCAGTGTAGATCACCGCCGTCGATCTTGCCTGTCCATATCCCCCCAGAAGTTGATCCCGCTATAGCTACGCCGCTATCCTACGCTCTCGGGGTATACTGCAATACGTGAACGAAATACCGAGTTAATCAAACGTCGACGAAGTTAACCCTGATCGCCGCCGCTGCCGCCACGGCCCTCGGCGCCCGGCAGGCCGCTGCCCACGCCACATTCCAGGCCCTCTGGGTCGACGGCACCAACTTTATAAGTGCCCCCCAACCACCCCCGGGGGGCGGCCGGTTTGACGGACAGACGAGGCGAACCCAGCTAACGATCCCAGTACGGCGGCCAGTGCGCGCGTCTGCCGCTGTCCAACTCGCCCGTGACGAACGTCATGTCCAACGACATCCGGTGCAACGTGGGCACGCGGCCCGTGGGCGCCAAGTGCGCGGTGCCGGCGGGCTCGACGGTGACGGTGGAGATGCACCAGGTGAAAATCTTCAAACACCTCATACATACAGACATTCGATCGACGCCCGGGTGCGCGGCTTGCTAACATGCGGATTCTAGCAACCGAACGACCGCTCCTGCGCCCAGGAGGCCATCGACGGCGCCCACCACGGGCCCGTGGCCGTGTACCTCTCCAAGGTGGACGACGCGACCAAGGCCGACGGCTCGGCGCCGGTGGGTCGGGCGATGACGACTTCATGTGTTTTTCCCCTCTCCTCTTTTCCCATTGCCCAGGAACCCGCCTCCCTACTGCCCCTACCGACCTCACCCATCCACATATCTGTCAACCGACATGGCCCAATAAGCGATGACATGACTAACCACATCCCCGACGACGGGACAGTGGAGAACCAAGGACCTCAACACCTGCTGCGGCAAGATGTCCGTGCCGATCCCCTCGGACCTCGCTGCGGGCGACTACCTGCTGCGGGCGGAGGCCCTCGCCTTGCACACGGCGGGCGGCAGCGGCGGCGCACAGTTCTATTTGACGTGCTACCAGCTGTCGGTTACGGGGACCGGGTCGCGGACGCCGGCGGGGGTATCCCTGCCGGGGGCCTTCTCGGCATCCGACCCGAGCATCACCGTCGACATCCACCGGGCGATGAGTTCTTATAAAGCGCCGGGGCCCGCGGTCATCCAGGGCGGCACGACGAAGCGCGCGGGGTCCGCCTGCGTCGTCTGCGGGCAGACCTGCAAGCCCGGCTCGGGGCCCTCGGGCACCGCGACCCAGGCCCCGCAACCGCAGCCGACGGGCGGTGATGGCGGTTCGGGCCCCGGGCCCGCGCCTACGGGGTGCACGGCGCAGTTGTACGGACAGTGCGGGGGTATCGGTGAACGGGCTGTACGGCTTGCGCGGTAAGTGCTACAATTCTCTGACTAGCTCCTACTTTATCGCCCAGACACGATGTGCTAATTATGGGATCATTACCACATCCATAGTCTGGATCGTGCGTCAAGCTCAACGACTACTACTCGCAATGCCAGGCATAAATAAAATCACTCCGTAGCTTGAGAGCCGAGCTTCGGATCATGTGAGTCGATGTTAGCGTAGGACGGGATGGCATCATCGGTTATCGATCAATTAAGCGTATAAACTGGGGGTCTGGTTCGTGCACGGTATATAGCCAAGTCCCGCAATCCAACCTTTCGATCGAATCTGATGCTTTCCTCTATGTCTCGTGGACGTTTGACATGAATGCTGGTGCTATCCTTCGCAACACGGGGGTATCAAATGCAACACATAGCGGGTGCTGGTAAAATCTATCGTGCGACTATCCAAGTCAATCACAACTCACTCGTTTCGGACATGTTCTACGACGCATCAAATGGGCGTCATCACGTAGGAGGACCGGCGTAGTTGCGTCGTCCCCACGCCATGTACCATGCGACGGAGATCACGCTGAAACCCACGAAGACGACTGATGCGTAGTTCATCGCGGTGGCGTCGACGACCGGAACTAGAGTTGGCATACAGAAGAGCGGGATTGCGAGTAGAGACCAAGCTATAGTAATGTCAGCAAACGGGGAACAAGGGCGCCACAAGCGTTCAGCACATACAGATAGCAACGATATTGCAGAAATAACCGAGAGAACCTAGCTGGAAGGGAGCTGTGCTGACTGTTTTGCGCCATTCCATCAGGCTCACAACGATCGGGGTGGCGTAAGCAGTCGTCAGGCAGATGACGCCGACGCCAGAAAACGCGTTGAAGGCCGCCGACGAGCCGAAATAGATGAGGCCTAGCAGGATTTGGACGACCATGCTGAGCATCATAGCGTTGACGGGAACATCCAGTTTGTGGTCAACCTGGCTCCACCATTTCGAGCCTGGGATAGCTCCGTCACGCGAGAAGGCCCAAACGCAGCGGGAAGCAGCCGTCGTGCAGCCGATACCGCAGATGATGGCCAAAACTATGATAGGAATGGTCAAGGCAAAGGCGCCCCCGGAATGGCCCACGGCGGTCTTGATGATGACCGGGACTGGCTGAGACGAGAGAATGAGCATTTGGATATCAGGCATGACAAAGACCAGGGGGATCATGAATAATAGACCCGCAAATGTGTTGATAAAGATGGTCATGACCATAGCCTTCGGCACCTGAGTAGCGGGCGATCGAACCTCCTCGCACATGCTGCGTGCGCTGTAAGCATTCCGAGCGAGTTGATAGCCTAAGTGGGCGTCGACTTACGAGATGATCATGCCGGTTGACGAGGTGGCGTAAGCGGCGTGCAACAGACCTACCATGAACGACCAGCCATCAGGCCAGCCGGAATTGGCCTCGAAGTGACCGAAAACCCAGGCCGCGTCACGACGACCTTCCTTGGCGACAACCAAAATCGTGATTATGATAGCAATAACCCCGGCGAACGTCCAAAAGATCGCAAATGTCTAATAATCATCGCCATATTAGTGGACTTCTCACGTGTCGGATTCAGGGGTAAAGACGTACGTCGATCAACGGCAGCCAGCGGTTGCACAGAGATGAGACGGCATTACACAGCAGGGTAAGACCCAGGAATATGAGGAAAGCCTGGTACGGCTCGCCCGCTATGACAGGAACTTCGGCTGTGCCGAAAACGTTTATGCATCCGATGATGAACAAGGCCGTGCCGAAGTTGACGGCGAGTGTGATGGTGACGTTGCCAACCACGTATAGCCAGCCACAAACCCAAGCGGCTACACGACGCCATTCAGGAGGCGCCAGCATAAAGGACTGGTAATAGACACCGCCGGCAGTCGGATATACGCTCGTAATCTCACCAAGGGAAGCAGCGACGCAGACAATAATGCACGAGACGGCAACCCAGCCCCAGATGATGTTGGCAGGACCGCCACCGACCAAGGGGTAATACAGCGTCGTCGCAAGACCATAAGGAATCGAGGCCAGGACGAAGGACATGAAAGCGACCTGCATGGTAGAGCGATTGCGCGAGAGCTCGGGGGTATAGCCTAACGAGGCGAGCAGCTGGTCGGCCGAGTCGACATCGCCTTCAACCTCGACCGACCGACGCTTGGTGATCGACTCGCTTTTGACGTCCATCGTTACCCAATCTTCAGCAGCCGAACTGGTGTCGAGTCCTCCCGAGGGTATCGTAGGCGCCACGTGCCTCCGGGAATGGACGTTGATTCCCCGATGTGAAGCTGTTGAAAAGCAAATCGAAGATGATCCCACCGAGACAGAAGCAAAACGTCTGTAACGCTAAAATATAAGAGTGCTTTGTAACTAAAATTAGAACGAGAACAAGGAACGCAGACGAAGAATGCAGGACTGGAGAAAAAGAAAAGGAAAATAATCGCTGAGGGAAAAGCCCGCGAACCCTTAAAAGGGAATTTGTAGTCTTGCCTGGCTAGCAGCTGCAGAAAGACGGGCGGGCGACGGGGAACCCTGAATCCGCGCTTCGCAACCGCATATGGAGATCCCGGGTGAGAGCAGGGACCTTCCCGGACCGCTGGGGAAAGAAACCACACTAAAATGATGCAGCTCTGTTTTAGTATCCTTCGGTCGTACCAAGCGTCCATTCTAGGGTAAATCGCCGTGAAAATGAATCGGCTGTGGCGATGCAAGGGTGGAAGAGCATTAAGAGAAATGCTTGGCTGGCTACATCCAGCTAACGTTTGGCGCCGTTTATTCAGTTGTCGTCTTGGGAGCGGGGGCGGCGGGGGGGTTTGCGGCTGGGGCTGGGCCGGCTGGCGGGCTAGACGTCACATAACGCCCCGGAATATAGGTCTACCATGTCAAATCGTTAATTGGCCGAAGTTAACCACATTTTTGGCAACCCTAACCGTTAATCATCTGTACTTCCCAGAAAGCTACTCGCGTTAAGTGGTCAACGGTGGTACATCGGCTTTTAATAATTAGTCCCTACCAGTCGCCCAATTAGGGTTAAGGTTGGCGGCTAGGCCTGGGGAGGTTTCGGGCAGCCGGTGAGAGCCCCCGTATTCAGGCATATAACTTCGATATTTCCAGTACCTAGCAGTATTAGCTGTGATATTTAAAGGTCGTGTTTTGGGAGTTGTATCAGCGCTGCTCCGTTAATGCCTTGAGTTAATATGGGGGGAGTGAGAATTCGT
Source organism: Monosporascus sp. 5C6A (assembly GCA_004155035.1). Classification (NCBI taxonomy): domain Eukaryota; kingdom Fungi; phylum Ascomycota; class Sordariomycetes; order Xylariales; genus Monosporascus; species Monosporascus sp. 5C6A. The sequence continues at coordinate 346,804 of QJOB01000012.1, forward strand.
AGTGGGGTTGCCAGAAAAACATTTACCTCGGCCAAGTAAACTGTCCGGATGGTAGACCAACCTGGGGCGTCATATCCGATTGAAGGCCAACCAGCTGCAAGAACAACTGATTCGAGCCACGTCCTTCCCTAAAAGGAAATCAGGACTCTTTTATTAGTTCATTTTGTTTTGACCACTTGGGCTTCTAGAAGAGAAGTGTTTCCTCGCGCTACCCTGAACCCTGCCCGATTCAGACCTTGGTACGATTCCTAGGTGCTGCAGCAGGTACATTCGCATATAACATAGAGAGGTAGGACTGTGAGGACATCCCATGTGAAGCCTTTGATGTGATTGTAAGCAAGTAAATATAAGCACTGTAATAGGCAGCTTTTGTATCCCAGTCGAGATACAGCTTGTCAAGCCGCGTCGAGAGACGAGGGTAGATCTTGGGTGCCCTTTGAAATCTGATCGAGTTTCTTACGATCGGTTATCTGAGGAACAAGAAACTAACCCCTGTAACTTGTACGAATGATCCACTCGGCAGCCCCGGCCGTATCTCGATGCAGTCAGTCGGCCCGTCTCAAACAGTTCGTAGCTGATGCCTTGGCTAAACCGCCACCGACAGACATGTGATAAGGAACCTACCGGGAGAGCAACGCCGACGTGTACCCTCAATTGAGACGAATTTTTGGAGCTGCGTGGTGCACGATCTATTAACTTGGAGTTATCCGCTTGAAGGCGACAAGGCGTTAGCGTCAACAATTTTCTGAAGGTTGGTGACTCTCTTTTCTATTCGCCCACATTGACCTATGAGCTTCCCCCGCCTTTTAGAGAGCTACAGTACGGTAGTCTTAGTTCCGTTTTAGGCCTAGCACCTCCAGAAAACTGTTGACGCTAACGCCTTGTCGCCCCCAAGCGGATATTGTCCGTTATATTATACTACAAGGGGCCCAACTGTTCGATATCCGGGGCCCCAAACACCCCGAGATTAAGTAGAAATCGATACCGTTTTGCATAAAAGGGGGCATGTTCACTTCGCATCTCTTTCCTGTGTTGTCTCACCGGTTCCCGCTCGTCGACTAATCCGTGGCCATTTCCATTGGTCTTCAAATTGGGTTCCTTGGGCGATATCTTGAATTGCAAATTAGTTGGTATCAGGGCCGAAGTAAATGATGCCTGGCAGGTACCACGCTGGTGCATCCTAGGGGCTTCCCGTATACTAAATTAGGTATAAAACACCTGTTTCATTTGGTTTGTATGGGAACCAGTACCTAGGTAGTGAAAATATAGTTGGGAGAGGGCTACATACAGTGATAGTGATGATTGACCTACCCCTAACACGTAGTAGTATGTTACGGGTCATGGGTGTATTATGAGACTCAATTGTTTTCTCCTCTTGCATGCTTGTTTTATGATTGCGTCGTATCTATCTATCCCAGTCTAGCATTTGAATCGAATTGGACACTATAGCGCACAGGACCCGCGTCGTACTGGGCGAACAACTCCCTAAACTCGCTCATCCTTTCGACGGCATCATGGAGTCGTGGCCATTCCTCCCCGTCTGCTAGGGGTCCGGAGGGTCTTCCGCTCTCCCACCAATGTGCGTATCTCTCATACAACTCGCCTACGATGCGGGCGCGGACGGGAAGGTCCTTCTGCCAGTCCTTCCAGTCCCACGCGACGTCGACGACCTCATCCGTCGCGTGGTCATGCACCTGGATCTTGATGGGCTCGCCATAGGAGTCCGAATGAAGGTATGCGCCCGAGGCTGAGACCATGATCTCGCCCTTCTCGCCGTTGATACTCCACGCGAAGCCACGAGTGCCCTTGACCTGCTGGCCCGCCCTGAACGTCGCTGCGAGCGTAGCGTCATCCACGATATCAGTCGTCCCTGTTGCCAGCTTTCCGTGGACGGCCAGGAAGTCGGGCACGTCGGACTGAACCTCGCCTGTCTGCGTACCGTCGCTTCCTAGGATTTTGATGGCCTGTCGTTGAATCTGCATCCGACTCTCGAAGGAGGCAAACTCGCCCAGGATGTCGTGCACGTAGTCGATGGTATGCGCATAAGCGATGGTGATGGGATTACCCCCGACCTCCCTCTCCGCGAAGTACTTCAGGCCCTCGGGCAGAGCGTCGCGCGGGAGGAGATTTCCGAAGGCGCGGATGTCGCTGCTCAGGACTCGGCCGATGCGTCCCGTTTTGAGGATCTCCTTGAGCTTAAGCGCGATGGGAGATACGCGGCCCTGCAATCCAGCAATACTGTTATCGATGCGCCCTTGTCCTGTCAACGCGACCGCCGCGTCGTAGTTCTCAGCCAGCGGCCATTCGACGTAGATCGCTTTGCCGGCCCTGAGAGAGTCCCGCGTCAAGGCGACGTGCGTGTCTACTCGAGTAATGCAGACGACGAGATCCACGTCCGGGTCCGCGGCTAACTGTTTCGGATCGCCATACACTTTCACCGTGACTGGGAGGCCGTAGTGCTTGCGCGCTGCTTCGGCCGCGCCGGTGCTGGAGTTGAGCAGCGCTACGATCTCGTAGTGGGATCTCCCGCGGGGGGACAACAGGTAAGGCAGGTGACCCTCGGCTGCCCACGAGACCTTGGCGGATCTGGAGAGGCCGATGAGCGCGACGCGGATCCGGGCCATGTCGATGAAGCGAGTAGATGTCCGATGCTGCAGGTAAAGCCTTAAAGGTATCCGGTGAAGCGCGTTCGCCGGTTTGGCCTGTGTCACCGTCCAGTAGGAGAGCCATCTGGGCCATCGTCTCTTATATCCCGGAGTGGCATCGTGACATTAGAAATCAAAAGTCCGTCACCAATACCCCTGGCCGAATCAGCAGATATGTCATCTGTAGCTTACAGTGGAAACTGGGGAAAGACGCACGGTAATATATGGACAAATAAAGTGCGTATGCACAGTGATTTTTCAGCTGAGTAATATGAAAGATCGACCACTTTTCCCTATACGGCAAATGGTCCCCCCAGACTTGTCCGACGTATGATCCCGGCCCCATGCCAATCATCGCTCTGTGTAATGGCCTAGACTGGTTTAACTCATACGAAAACGATCAATCGCTGGCGATTCGCTTAACGAGGCGCTGCCGAAGTCCATAGGGACATAGAGTCGCCTTCGTTCTATCGCTGGCCATTCTACTTTGGACCTGCTCTCTTCTCATGTCTCTTTGCAGAAGTATCCATTGACAAAAGACCTGAGCTTTGGCTTATGAAAGTGGGGCAGTGACTTGTATCTGTTCATAGCTCTTCCATTCGTCGTCCACGGAGGAACAGTCCATCTTACACATACAGCAACACCCTCCCTTCCATGTTAATGATTTAGCATCGTCAATTGACCCAGCCTCACATGAGTACTCAGGTCGGAATAACTCTTATCTTTGCAGTAATCTTGAGTCTCTTCAGAATTTGGCATGAGACGAACGAACTGGAAGCAGAAAGATAGCAGTGCTTGCTACCGCAGGTCCCGAGTTTGAAATCAGTGTCCTTGTTCTCCGATCGAAAGCCCACAGCCACTTAATTTCAACACCCTCTCGCTGGGGTAGTCAGGGGTGTGGCTGATTGCTCAACGCCGTGCGAGTCCCCGCGGCGCGGCGATTTAATTCTACACCAGCGTATTTTAGCATGAACCCGCTGCCAGCAGTGTCGATACATTCCCTGCCTGTGTCAGCCGTCAGTACGATTCATCCCGTATCTTTCTACCTAATAGGAGAGCATGCCTCACGCCGTCCCAGTGATCCACCTGGCAGACTATTGGCTCGAGTCGGGGCGGTGACTCGTCGAAGAACAAACAAAGTGATTCAAGCGTCCGGGGCTCGAGAAGAAGGCAACACGGGGGTCGAATGCAATATTATTTAAGACGCTGTTCTAGCCCGCCATGGCCTTCCCTTTGCCCTCGACAGACAGGCAGCAACTCCTTCGGAGCTCTACATTCTGATCTCCGGGGTCTCAAATCAAGCAAACTCTCGCCGCCTGCCACAATACGCTCCAAATTCAACACGAACTAGCTACCTTACATTCCCAAGCCGAACACTGACCGGAAAAGGGGTGGCGACCCGCACCGCCGAACAACAAGCAATGGCAAGCCCCGAGCCCAGAGCGGATCCCGTACCCCCGCCCGCGGAATTGCTGACCCAACTCTCGGGCGACATCCAGCACTACGCCGGCACCATCAGACAGCGCCTCTGGCAGATCGACTACTTACAGGTCCAGATGAAGGCGCAGGTGGACCGCGCCGCCACCGCCGTCGGCACCCTGGGCAGGCAGGGCAGCTTGATGCCGGCCGAGTCGATCCTGCGGATCGCGAACGAGATTGCGGGGAGCTTGCAGGGCCTGGAGGCCGTCGTAGAGAATTTCAAGGGCCGGCATCAGGAGATCCTGGGTAGTCTCGCTGCCCTCAGTTACGCCCTGGGGCCGTCCGTGCAGAGGGCGTGGCAGGCCGAGGAGGGGCGAGGCGGGCAGGCGGGATAGGGGTCTGCTGGTTCTACCTCTCCGGCCAGTCAACGGGAGACACCATACAGGGGAATGGCGATCAATTTCTTATCGGTTTTTTGGGGCTGGGTACAGACTGGTAGGTCCCAGCGGTATAGAGGTTTGGAGGCTTCTCCCGGACACCAACGGACAGGGAGAAAACTTCTGGCATGAAATTTAGGAGCCTAGCCTTCGTAGAGCATCCGGCAGCCGCTGAGGAATTTTTCGAGAGAGTTCGCCTTTCACTGAGGAGACGGAATGAACTTGTACGCTGTCCACTGAACAAGAAGAGGCAACGACGCTGTTATCGTACGTCCATGATATGGGTGTCTCCTAACGGTTATTGCGAAAGTCGCTGTTCCGTCCCTGACATTTTGGGGCTCCGGGCATTGTGGGTGTAGGTAGTATTCGTAGGAAAGGTTATTTGGCACTAAGCCGAAACCTAATCGGAAAGCATCTGTAGGAGACACCCACTAGCAGGGTCGCCCAAACCTACCTAGTAGGCGGTGCTCGTATCAACTCCGTAAGGTATACGGTTGGCACTCCGACTGAGTGAATGCGATCCTCATAAATATTTAACGGCGAATTCTACACAAGAGCGGATATGGTAACATGCAGGAGAGGCTCGCCAACATCGGTGCCTCGGAAGCCATGCTTATTCTTTCAATGCCGACTTACTGGAACAGGGGAAGAACTCCACAAAAATATCTGAAACAGGGTCCCCCAAATTGGCTTTTGACAGCTGACACATCTCGAGTCATAGCTCATGAGGACTTTTGCGTCTCTTAGAGTTTGTGTCAAACCAGTCGGCAGAAAACGACTAGCAATCCCCACCCCAGCCAAGGTGCCGATTGACCTCATTCATAGCATTTATGCCGGCTCTGAACAGACCCACGGCCCCGTCCACGGCGGCGTGGCCGGTACTCAGTGGAGGTTCGGGCTCCTCCGCCCTCCTGAGGTCCGCCTGGTCCAGCACCGCCTGCCGCTTCTCCAAGACGGCCTTGCAGATGGCGCGGGCCCACAGGTTGTACCACTGATCCTCGCTGATGCTGACGTACTGCTTGCTCCCGTCGTCGGCCACCACCGAGAACGGCCACTCGGCCACGACGACCTCCCAGCGCTTGGTGCGCAGCCACAGGTACGGCCAGGTGAGGACGAACGTGAGCGACAGCACGACGAGCCACCAGACCCATACCGTGAAGCGCCAGCGGTTGGTCCGGCACTCGTTGTAGCACTCGACGACCTCGTTCCGGACCACGAGCTCCACGCGCAGGTTGCCGCGGTAGTTCGTGTCGTTGACGAGCCTCCGCAGCCGGTACACGACGCCCGCCTCGTCGAACCCCACCATGCGCCGCCGCAGCGCGAAGCATTTGAGCCCCGCGTGGCTGGCCGCGTACCGGTGGCACCACTCCCGCAGGGTCGGCTTCGCGTCCGCGCCGCTGACTTCGATGTCCCGCGTCGCCCCCGACCCCGAGCCTGGCGCGCGTCCGGCGAAGACCGTGCCCCGCTTCGCCCTCTCGCCGTCCTCGACGGTGCGCAGCCGCGTCCACGACCTCCGGTACTGCGCGTCCGAGTACAGGTAGGGCGTCAGCTCGACGCTGACGTCGAAGTCCGTCACGGTGTTCCTCTCCGTCTTGCCCTTGCTGTCGCGCGTCGTCTCGGTGTGGGTGCCGAGGAGCCGCACGTACGGCCGCGGCGGCGTCGCGGCCTCGGCCCGTATCAGCTGCTCGAGGCGGACGGGGTCCTCGAGCCGGCGGTCGACGTAGTAGCGCGCCTTCGTGTTGGCGTCCTCCATGAGGTACGGGATCTCGATCAGCGGCGGCGCGGGCGGCGGGTCGTCGGACGGTCCGAGTATCGCGGCGCCGTAGCTCGGAGGCAGGTCGTCGGCTTGTAGCTGAGGCGCATCTTCGTCATCCCGATAGCTGTCCCTATAGCTCTCGCCGGGATTTGTGTGTAGGGAGACGGCATCAGGCGAGGTGGACTTGGAGCCGCCAGTGGTAATGTCAGATGGTTTACCCATGGTTGCCGCAAATTTAATACAAGTCAATGCAACAACAAAATAGTTTGAGATGATCAACCAGTAACAATGAAGTCTCTGGTCAGTATAAGTCGTGATTTGTTTATGGGATGATCTTTGAAATCATTGGAAGGGACTGAGAGGTCAAGAGGTACAACGGGGTGTCGTTGGAAAAGCTGAGTCTAATGTGGGGCGGCTGAGATCGGTAAGGCGGATTTAGGCAGCAAGTACCCTGTATTAGTGTGACTGGGGGAAGGGCAGTCTCTCCCTGAATAGGGGGTTTACCAATTACAGTTAATAACAACACTAAGAGAACAGGCAGTTATTTCTAAGTTCAATATAAACCATGCCATATTTACTTACCAACGGGGCTTCCGATTATCCCACATTATGGGCGCCAAGCCATACCTGGACTATAGATGATAGCGGACTATATAACCTAAGTGCTAAAGCATTATCACAGTCAAAATATCTCGTAGCTGGTTGGCGACCTGTTCTGCCGCTTCCGGGTTGGCTCGACCGCAATGAGCCTTACGCACCGCGTGCAGAACTTCCACCCTATTCCCACCCTTTTCCACCCTGGCCACGTAGCATGTACATCCCATGTATCCTACCAGAGCCTGTTCAGACCGCTCAGAGGCGACCCGGACGTAGACACAAGAGGTTGCCGATGCCCGTCCCTCGAGTACAGCTTCGAGAGTGCTCATGACCCAATCGGCTTACCGCATCGTCCATCAATCGGCCCCCAAGAACTTCGCAACCATGGCAGGATACAATCAGCTACCTCACTTCGACTTCGATAATGTCCCACTCATCAACAACCTCGGCGACCTCCCTCCCAATGACTGGACGCCTGTTGGCCAGCATGACCTTGTGCAGGGCTTGCTGCCAACCACAGAACCCCCTCTTGCTCAATTGGCTGCCGCATGTGGGCAGCTGGCTGGGCTTGAGGAGCGGTAAGTTTTTTTTTTAACCCGCCGCTGACTGCGATTGGTCGGGCGCCTGTAGATTACCGATCCACGAACCACCATTCGTTTCTCATCGCCGTGCCAATCACGGGCGCACCGTTGCATCATCCGTTTTTAGCTGCATGGGGTGCTTGCATGAATTTACGAACACTGCCCAGCTCAACAAACACGCCAAGGAAACTTCTCACCAGGCTTTTGGCTGCATCTGTGGATCCAAATTCACCAGGCTAGACACCCTTAACCGACACATAACCAGCGAGTCCAGCGAGGCACCCCAGTACCCATGCGAATACTGCTACCGCCACCAGGGGGCCAACGGCTTCCGCCGTTACGACCACTTGCTTCAGCACTTGAAAGGCTACCATAAAATCGAGACCGTCGAAGGTCTATCCAGGAAGGCTGCTGGTTCTTCTCCCGCTGTCGCTACTGCTCCTGCAATCCCTGTCGCAGGTACTGTCCCTGTTGCTATGGGGGGCAATGCTCCTATGCAGGTGCAAGTACCTCCATTCCCCTGCACCATCGCTGGCTGCGCAAGGGGAGGTGCCTATGGATTCTATCGCCAGGTGGATCTGCTCGAGCATCAGAGCATGATGCACCTGCTCGACTTCCAGCATAACGGCGTGCAGGAGTTCCCTGTCGCCATGCAGTTTACTCAGCAGAACGGGTACCCCGACTTTGAGTTCTGACTGAGGCTGGAGACTGGGTGTCTGTGTGGCTATCAGTCTGCTTGACATGATGTTTCCTTTCTTGGCAATGCTTGAAGAGTGCTGCGTGGTGGAGGGGGTTCAAGGGATGCTTCCATTCAGTCTTAGTGCGACCAGGCCATGGGGTTCGCCTATATACGCTCACTAGAGTATGAGAAAGATGGTTCTGTGCTTATACACGTCGTTCGTTGTTGCGTTTCGGTGGATTTCTAGAATTTTGTGGGAACCCCTTTAGTTCGCTGAAGGCTTCCTGATAGAATATCTGATGGTAGTGCAACTTCTTCGCACTGCAAGTGGATTTGTTGAGATGTGTTTACGTACAAATAACGGCCAGACGTTGGTGAGCGCCACGGGAATAGGACCCAAACTGGGAGCTCCCATGATGAAATCCACTATCAGGGGCGTCGATTTTATTCAAGGCTTAGAAAGTAGCTTGCACTTCGCACCTTGGTTTCGCAGTCTCCCCTATTCGTGCCCCTGTCCCTGTATAGCACACCACCAGGCGTTGTGTACTTTTCAAATAATTTTGAAAGGCTGAACTGGAATGTGTCTGTATTGGCAAGTGATTAGCCTGTTTAGTCCGCAGTAAGGAGACCGTGTGACGGAGGACCTCAGTAAGAAGCACATTTATATAGCCGGGTTCCCGTGGCCAGCGGGCATAAGGTTCACCAGGGCCGAAGCTTGTCGGCAACCACCAGTCGGAATCGGAGTGAGGCACGGGACTGAGGTGTGCAATCTATCCTAACTGTGAAAACCGTTTGAAGAGTCATCGTGTTCGAAGATACTAGGTATAGTATCTATCGTGGAAATTTTATCGTGGAATCATTTTCTGTATATTGGCTCAGCCTGGCAACTAAGGCTTGGACCTAACTTTTACCTTGCATATAGCCGGGTTCCTTCCCGCTCCTATACCAAAACGCAGAAGCGGCAAGCAACCCTGATTCAAAAGAGATCTAGGCAGCGTATCCATAGGACCCTGGGCACTTGGTGAGCATTATGCTTCACTATCGTCCTGGGTAACGAGAAAGATTGTAGGCTATCAGTTGTTACGCGCCCGGGATAAAACTGTAAGATCTAATAGGATACTATAGAAAGCGCCAGAGATAACGATGTTCAGTAAAGAAGAGGTTGCTTTGCTGCTATTAGGATCTATCGATCAGTTCTATACATGCTTGGACAGTATCTTGCTAGGATATCCAGCAATTTAGCAAGTTAGATACCTACGAGACCTCAATTTTCTAGGCATCATCGGTTTAAGTATAGGTGAAGTCGATAGTTTGTTTACTATGACAAATAACGAGGATTATAAGAAATATGTCATGAAAACGCTTGGACGCAAACCTCATGATCTACACTATCGTGAGACGGGTCGATCATCCTCCTCGCCAAACCATAGAAGATTATAGAATCGAGCATAAAGCACTAGGAGGAACCACAATGACCTAAGTAGTCTTGACCTTCGAGGCGGACAGACCACTAACGGCTGGGAGTTTCCCAACCCAATTCCTCATCCCCTCTTCATCCTCCACAGCGTCGACGAGCCACCGAGCCAAGGCGCTCCTGTTGGTCGTAATGCCCCACGTCCCGTCACCAACGTACCCGGCGTGGACCCCGCCGCGCTCCCGTCCTTTCTTCCAAGCCTCCTCGTCCGAGGCACCGGGAATCCCAGCGATGCGGTAAACGATCCAATCCAGGCCCTGGGCTTGCTCCTTGAACACATTTGCGATGCCTCGCACCGTTCGATAGGCTTTCGGGGCGATGAATCGTACCAATAGGACCATAAGTGCCATCAAGAGGTGGAAGCGGTCCTCGGGCTGGCCGGCAGACGGCGTGCTCATGGCCATAATCCGCTTCACGCCGTGCTGGCGCATGAGTGGGAAGAGCCGAGCGTAAAAATCCGAATAGATCGAAGGATCCGGCATCGCCGTCAGACTTGATGAACTTGGGCCCAGAAGAGAAAGAATCATGGACGACTTTGCTACAGCGAGCGATAGGGCTTCAACATCATCTATCTCGCCTTTGACGACCTAGGTACAAGGTACGTAGCCGAGTCAACTAGCAATCAACGAGTAATTAATCGGGTGGATGAATTTACCTCGAGAAGTGGGTTCGCGGACAATTCGGCCGGGATTTTGGATGGGTTCCGGACGTACGCTATAGTTGGGTGGTTGCGGAAGAGGAGCTCTCTGAGTAGGCAGATGCCCGCTGGGCCTGTGGCACCGAACACTAGGACCTTGTCGCCTGCCATTATGGGCCCCCGAAGTGATAGGGAAATTGCTGACCCAAGGTGCGACCCCTTTACAGAAGGCAGTTATAACAGCATGATCGCAGGGCCAGGTGGATGCAGATTCGTAATGATCTAAGCCTCTATGATTTGTAATATTATAAATTTACTATCCTCCATCCTGACAGACCCCGCTCGGGGGCTTTTCAGCTCCGACCAAGGTTGGCGTGGTTCTCGGGATGGTGTCAGAGTCCGATGAACTCGGCTCAAGTGGGCCAAAATTTCGACACCAACCTCCGGATCTGTGGGTCATCGCTAGGTAACATATAGAATGTAGTTCGTAATTGAGATGGTGTGCCCCTATTCATGGTGCTTTATCAACTCATTAGCTATCGTCTACCGCCAAATCTCGATAAATTCGTCCAAAAGCTAATAATGTGGGGGGCTACCACTCTATATCGGTGATCCCCCATACAAGTTACAAGGGTATCTTTCTCCACCCGCCCACTGTTTCCCAGCTGCGGCTAGGATGTAGCTGCCCTCATAAAGATTGGCAAGGGTACAAAGGCTTATACTGCCCCGCATAATGCGCGTACTCTCCTATTTAGGAAGGGCTAAAATTCCAATGCGGAAATCAGCTTCTGGGGAAGCGGATGAGCGACAAGCCCTTCGTTCCACACTTCCTTATTATGTTAAAACGAGGGCATGCATGACGCAGGATGTAACATTAGCCAGAATACCTCGGGAAACCCCAGTGGAAGGAATAAACGAACCGAAGATCCGTTACGATTGCGCCGGTAGTTGTTGATAGTGATCAACACCTGCATGCACCCCTGAACTCCTGATTAACAGAAAACTTTCGAAGTGGACTACCTAGTTCCTGGCGATATAAGACATTAACATTGCCTATGTCGCTTTCTGGCAGCTGACTCGTACCTGACGACGACGCCCATCAACACCACCAGGCCGAACGCCGCCGTGAACATGAGGAACGCGCTCGCCCTCGCCGCTCTCTTCCGCGCGACAAGCGGGCTTCATTCCGTTGCTGTCCGATCTAACAACCCATATGACTGCGACCCAATCAATGGTATCGATATCGCCTTCTCGGAGGACCGCAACAAGATCTCAGCCAAATTCCGTACCATCGAGCTCACTGTATATCCGCCCGTCCACGGCAACCCGGGCGGCTTCTCGATCGTATCATGTGGCGCATCTGTCGAGTTCAAAGACCGGTCGCCACATGCTCGCTTGGCCATCGAGAATGTCACTTGGCATGTCGACAATCTCAACCTTACCGGAAATAACAACCTGTACGGACTGGCCGCCAAGGTCGATATGAGGGTAGCACATCTGACAAATTACTATCCCACCAAGTATCCTCTGGTCTTCGACTACGCCGCGTCCACCCTCGTGAGTCCATGACCCCGCGCAAGGGCCCCGGTCGGCCTACGTCCGCATTATTAGAAATACGTATGACTGCCAAACACTCGCGCGAAATGCCCACAGCTTGACCTTGACGTGGACCCTGGCATCGGCAATGATAGCTATCAAGGCGAATTCGTATATTTCGCGAACTCGAACCTGGAGGTAAGCATTTCGAAGGCCTCTTTCATGGCGTTTGATTATCTCCTAGGAACTTACCAAAAACAATGGCAATCAACGTTGAATTTGCAGTGGTCTACTTGTTTTGGCGGTTACTTGGCCAACACTACCAGTATAGACTTCGCCTTATCTGATCGGACGGAGAAGGGAGGCACCAGTGCTCGTAAGCTATTTTAAGGTCTATTTCTCCCCCCTGCTCTTCCTTGCTCTTTATGATTAGCGGATATGGCCGTTGCTGGGGAACATCGTGGGTCGGGTTGTTCCTCCTTTCAACCGCGAGATGCGCGTCTTCCCCACCGCTTGTGAATGATGCTAGGCTGTTAACTTCCGTTATGCCAGCCGGTTGGTCCATGGAGCTCGATCTCGCCTGGGAGGAATGCTACCCATCAGAGGAGCAGGACTGGGGTCAAGTGAGGCATAAAAACTGGGAGATTTGCTCGTTCGAAGAAGCAGGCTCGGAATTGACCCGGAGGAAGAGGTGCGATTTCGTATGAACGCGGATCTATAATGGCCATCGGTATAGAGACGGTTATATATTTTAAAGGTAAGAAATTCCCCAGCTCGGTAATTATCGACTATTAGCCATATGAGAGTTTAAGGCCGCTCGAAGCTCATTCATGTGCGGTTCCGAATTTAGCGTCGTCGAGGGGAACATCGGCTGCTGAGACGCTTGGCCTGCAACTTCATGGGAAAGTGAAGAACTAAGTCTGCTGATCACTGCTTGGTCGGGCTCGCGGCCAGCAGTGTTGGCGCAAGGCAGGATTAATAATGCCGCCGCTTCTACTGGCGTCCGCCGTGGAAGATCCTGGAAGTCCATGGTTGAAGCCGGACCCACGGTGAATCCTCGGCCGCTTTTGCCTTCTCCAATGAACAACATAGTGATATAGAGAGAAGCAAGACGAAACAATGTAAAGAAAGGAATCTCCAGAGAACCGCCAGTGCCAAACATATTACTGGACGATATGGGGTTGCGGATGCTTGGAAAGCACCTCCATGGCTCGAGCCTCCTTCATCAGGCCTTGTGGAAGGAGATGCAGCACATTATGCTCTTTGAACACATCATACAGAGACGTGCCGGACCGCTTGCGCTTTCCTTATGATTCAATCTCGTTCATACAGCATCTCCACTTTCCTGTCCTGGCCGCCGTAACCTCAACCCGCCCCCCGACAGCACACGCTGAAGGACCGGCTCGGTCTCAACCACCTCGCTACGTTCCTCCTGTAGCGCCCGGACATCATCCATCTCGTCATTGAGCTGTAACATTCTAAGGACCGCTTCTCGAGATGTGGCCTCGATCCCTTGGCGCTCTTCGAAGCTTGTTCGCCTCCGAAGCTTGTTGATGAACCTCAAATTCATCTTATACCACCTGCTGAGCGGATAGTCCCAATCGAAAGGTTCAAGCCCAGAATCGAGTTGGCCAAACTCGCTATCATAGTAAATACGGTACTGCCACAACCGCCGGACGAGGGGGACTTTGGTGTGGAGCGCAAAGCCCCGCAGGCCGAAGAAACGCGCGTACTCGTCGTCCTCTTCATCGATGGACCTCTGGGCCGTAATCGAGCGTCCAGAGCTGGTTGATGAACCCGCGCCGTCATCGGAGCTGTCTGACTCCTCGCTTTCACTGTCGCCGACCTCGCCGCCGTGCGGGAGAGGGTTTTCAAGGCGTCGCCGCTGCCTTTTGCGTATAATTGTTTTCGTCTTCCGGACCGTCGGCTTGAGTGGAAAGACGATTACAACGATTACGATTAGGAAGACCGCAATCGATATGCCGACTGTGATTCAAGTAAGCAGCGACTTCAGTTGGCAACCTGCCAAGGAAGGAATATGGAAGGGAATTGCCCTCGGCTCTTACAGAGATAACCGGCGACCAGTCTTAGTGGCCAGTCTGTGGCCCCTGAGGAGTTTTTAGGGAACTCTCGAACGTTCAAAGCGAAGAAGCTGGCAAAGAATGACAAGGGGAGCTATGGCATATTAGCGCGTCTCCTCGAACTGAAAGATACCTGGTGGAGGTCAATACTCACAAACACGATGGTGACGATTGTGAATACAAGCATGATCTGGAAGGCCACAGGCGTCAGCGTATTGTTCACGGTAGCTTCCCTCCTGCCTGGGATGGCCAAGTCTTACACTGTTCTGTTTCTGCCCCTGTTCAGCAAGCCTTCGCGAGAACCGTGTCTCCAATGCATTGGCCTGCTGTTGCTTGAAATCAAGCAGTTGTTTGAGCTAACGGGTCATGGCGGTTAGCTCTCACAGACTTGCCCAATGCGGGATACCCGGGGATCTTACATCCGCTTGAACCCGGCTGGCCGAGCTCTTCATTTCCGACACAGACTTAATGTTCGCCTCCACGATTCGGAGGGCGTGTTGGACGCACGAACTACCGGGGGTCGCTGTCTTTGCGGTTTCTGGAGCGTCTTCACTGCCGTCCAGCTTCGGGGGCTTGGCCGGCTTACTGCCGTCACCTTTCCCGAGAACGTCCCGCTTGAGGGTTTCTAGCGTGACCTTTTGAGTGGCAAGTATGGAGTTAACAATGCTGAGCTCGTCTTGGATATCCATAATTTCGCGAAGCTTGTCGGTTTCCCGCCTGATCTGGGAGAAGCTGTCGATCAAATTTTCATCCTTGAGTGCGCGTGAGCCAAGATTCTCTAGCTCGGCAACCTTTTTGGAATATTCCTTGTATAGGTTCATTTCAGTCTCCGCCTAGAAGTCATGAAGAGTCAGCAAAGGACGTTGGAGCGAGCAATTCGGGGGGTAAGGGGGAGGAGATTCACAATGCCGCTTATCGAGGACCTGAAGCACTCCTCAAACTTTACCCCACAAGGTCCGTTGCGGTTGAAAAAGTCCACGCACGTGATGAGGACTTTCTTAACAAGATCGTTGGTCGATTGAATTGGCGAGTAGGATTTGTTGTCGAAAAGGGCGACCTCAAGGCTGTGCTTGATGTTGTAGACCTGGCTCGCATCCTCGGTGTTGGGCAGACTCGTCACGATAGTGCCTATATCAATGCCTGTAAGTAACAGCCCGGGGTTCTGTTCGGGCGTTTGAACGCACCATCAGGCAGAATCCAAAGCCACAGCTGGTCGACCATGATGATAGGACGGTGTTTCGCTTTGAGCGAGAATTCGGAGTGTCTGTCATGTTCACCGGCGCCGCTATTCTGGTCGTTCTGTGCGCCTTTTTCATCATCACTTTCGCCGCTCCAAGTAGGTCGCCAGGAGGCTCGCTGGGAGGCTCGCTTTTGCCGTCGCCTGATTTGTTCCGCTCGAGTCCATTTGTACACCACCTGATCAAGGTCCCGTGTTTTAGTTGTGTCCAGCATATGGTAGGAGTATTGATCCAGTGTTCGACGGCAATGCACCGGCCTCTCCGAGTTCAGGTATCCGTCGATCAATGGAGAGCGGGAATTCACAATCCTCGGCCTGTGCCTCCTGCCATGCTCTCTCCATAAACTCGTAAGAGTCCGAGAACCCAGCCAAGGGCGAAGTGGCACCCGGCGGTCTTGAGATCCCAACGTCTTTAAAATGGCACTTGATATCAGTTTCCTGGACCTGTGTTGCTCGAAGGCAAGAACTGGCATCTTGAGTGAACAGGTTAGCGTAGAGTACGAGGCTACCCTTTGTACTACGAGATTGAACTTACGAACAGCACTATGGTATCCGAGCTGCCGTCGGGCCTCTTCCAGTGGGGTATGTAACTTGTCCACCAAATTGTTTCCTTTTCGGAGAACTCCTTAAACCCTCCACCTGTAGCCACCCTAGAGTCAACGGCAGCTGGAGTTTCAGGAATCTTTCCAGTGAGGGGATTGGAAAACCTCGGGACATCTGCACTGGATCCGTCAAGGAACGTTTTCTAGTGATGAAGTTAGCTGTTATATTTTATCGTTATATCCACTGCATTTATCGAGCCATTGGTGTACAACTTACCTGCTGGTACCGTTTGGCTTGGGCAACCATGTAGCGATTGAACACAGTGCTTCCTGGGCGGTGATTATCAGCGGCGCTCTCGCAAGTCAGATATTCGTTGTATCCTTCAATGAGCAAAACATTCAAGTGGCTGCTGCACTTTGGAACCATTGATAGAACGCACCGTTGTTCCGCTGCCCAGCCATGGACCTGTTTTCGAGCCTCATTCTGATGAACAGATCCTGGGAGCCGTTAGTATCCCGGACGAACCGCGCAGCAAGCTACTCGCGGTAGTGCGGATCGAAGTCGTGGACTTACGTGGACCCATTGTTCCTTGTGGGAAAGTGTTAGCAGTGTTACCTTCAGGGATTGAGAGGGCCTCACGTTGTTTGCTGGCAAGTGTATCCATCGGCACAAGGCACGCCTCTTCGAACTCGCCAGTTTTGCGAAGATGGTGACGGGTCCCTTATCGGGCTTGTAGACCAGCTCGTTGACGCTGGGAGCCTCGTACTCTGGTGGTAACCGATCCTCGTAGAACTCGGCGACGATGGTCCTCGAACCCTTGCATGCGGCGTACTGTGCTTCGTTCTGTGGGGGGTTCCAGGCTTTCCAAGGTTCCTCAGACTCTCTCAATCGGCGGCTGACTTGAGGCTGGTGATATTTGAAGAGTTCCAATATCTCACTGTGTTTGCAGGCGTTCGCGGGGCAACGGGAACCACCTTCATGGTAGAGGAGGTCCTGCGGCAAGTTGCCTTGTTTGTCACTGCTGTTTTGCAACTCAGACTTGCGCGTCGAGTCCAGGAGCACTCGTATAATGTCCTCCAACTCCCTTCGTTCTTTTACTCCCGGAATGGTGTCCTCCGTCTTGCAGTCGCAGGCCAGGCGGAACAGTTCGACGGCGCAATGGAGCGGGGTTTGGTCCTTATGATCTCTAATCACGGGATTGGCGTGGCTTCGAAGAAGTATTCGCACACCGACAAGGTTCGCAGCTGCAGTTGCCCGGTGGAGGAGCGAGTTGCCCCATTCGTCTTTGGTGTCAACCGGCGCTCCCGACTTGACCAGCCCAGCCTGCAGCTTCTGAAATTTCCTGTTACGGACAGCAGCGAACATCAGGTCGTTTCGGATATGAGTCGCAATGTTTCTGTAGCCCGAATCAGTGGGCCCAGGGAAGTTTGTGAGACGTCGCAAATCGGTCCAGCAGATCGGGTGCAAGGCGATTGCCTGCAACCCCTGTGCTTCGGGGCGTTTTGGCAACTTGACGACAAAATGGTTTAGCAAAGTAGAGCTTTCATGGATAGGTGATGGGAACGCACCTTTTTCAAAGGCAGGTCCCTTCGACTAGTGGAATAGAACCAAAGGATTCGAGCCTCCTGCTGAGGTCTACATATCGATTCCCAAAACTCCTCCCATATGCTTTCCACATTTGATCCCTTCCATATCTTCTCCATGATGTTGAGAATCGCGCAAACTCTCGCGTTCGAGTTTGAGGGGAAAAATCCTTCTAAATCTTTGCTTACGGTCCGCGGGAACGGCGTGTCAAGGAATACGACATCGGCCAGATGGTCCAGCCCCAACGAAGATTGTTCCGGCACCATTGCCATGTCTGCTGCTCCAGAGCTCGCATCGTTGCTGGCGTCGTTTGGAGCTGCCGCCATCGTTATCGCCTTTTGCACAACCATACCCCCGAACCCTGCCGCAATGAAAGCGATGGGAATATTATCGTAGTCGATGGAGGCTCTGGCCTTCTCCAATTCGCGTCGGAGCCCGGAGGCCGCATTATCTATGTACTCGGCTTGTTCACTCTTGTTTCCTATCGACTTCGGTTTGAGTCTGGGATACGAGAAGGCGAGAATTCGGGCGCCGGGGAGCAGTCGCGGCAACATCTGCGGATCCTTGAGCCAGTTAGTACCAGCATTTCGTCCAGCTGGGCTGAAGCTCCTCTGGGATCCAGACTGCATAGGTCGACTATTTTCAGGCTCCCGGATCTCGCCGGGGGGCTCATGAACCGAATCCATAGTCATCGTCCGATCACCTTCCGGCACCTCCCTTCTGTGCTTCAGTGGATCCGCTTTCGACGTCGCGGCGTCGAGCTTTCCACCCTCACGGCTCCCCAATGATGCCACTTCAGATTCTTCTTCCACCCTGTGCGCCCTCTTTTGGGGATCCTCGACGCCTTGACGCAGAAACCCACCGATGTCTGTGTAGGTCCAGCTTGCCGTCGTCTCGTCGAAATCGTGAACTGCCACAATGTCGAGGTAATGTCTAGCCGAGTCGGGCGACCAGAGATGTCTCAAAGCATAATCATGTTCGGGGATCTATGCTGGCTATTAATCATACCTGCCTTCGCACAGAGTGCACCCGCTTTCAGATATGCCATACCTTTGCTCTTGAACCCGGAGCCGACTCTTCGAGTACTTCACTGACGCCTGTTGTCGGGTTGTCGACGCTCTTCGTCTCGCCGACCAACGAGTTCCCCCGAGACGGTACGGGCCGGGGATCCATTGTTTTTGAGAGTAGCAGACTCTTCCTCGTTGAACCAGCTGTCTCAAAATGACCAAGCCCAGAAGATTTTACCGATGAAAACTGGGTTTGAGGGGAATAGAATAGGGAAAGGTGGTGACCCCAGCCTTAGTCTGGGAGATCAAAGGTACAACTTTTGAAGGAGGGCCAGAAATTCATCTCCTCATATCTTATCCCACATGAGTTGTCAGAAGTGTGGTCAACGGAGGAATTTCTTCGCCCTCGCGTAATAACGGCCAGGCGTCCAGCCGCGTGCAAAAGACCTCACATCTCTCGCCCATGCAGCCTTACCTGGAGGAGGAATCGGGCGATTGCTAGAAATCTCGGACATCCTCTCCCCAAAATATGCATGATACTTCCATCATCTGTGTGCCGGGGTTGTCCGAATTGGGCGAATGTGGGGTTGATGCATGATAAGACCCCGATGTATTGGGTGTAGAAAGGTGCCGCCCGCTAGTGGGAGAAAGAAATATGACTTCTGACACTATTGGCATTCCGTACAG
Organism: Monosporascus sp. 5C6A; assembly: GCA_004155035.1. Taxonomy (NCBI): domain Eukaryota; kingdom Fungi; phylum Ascomycota; class Sordariomycetes; order Xylariales; genus Monosporascus; species Monosporascus sp. 5C6A. The sequence goes on from QJOB01000012.1 coordinate 365,704, forward strand.
GTCAGCCGAGTCCTGTATTTATTGGATTCGGTGGCGTCCACTGCTGAAGTCGTCATGCTGTCACCAACCGCAGCGCCGTTGACCCGAATGACGGCTGCCGATTCGGCTGGCCAAACAATTATCTGCTTTTCCAATTGCTGTAGTTATTGCAGGGGCAAGTCCTGAATTTCGAGTTGAATCTTCGCAGCTGAAAATTTAGAACAGAAGGTGTTGAAGTTTGCGGATTGGATGATTGTCGCAGGCTCCAAGGTTTGCCAAAAATTGAGAATGGTTATGCATGTGGGAATGTCAGGCCTAGCATGGGCTACCTGGGCTGTGGCTTGCTTGGTGCAGCTGAACTAATGCGCCAATAGTATCCGTGCGCCCACCTACCTCACAAAACAACACCTTTTACATTGCGTTATAATAAATGACCAAAAAAACCAATAAAAAGGCGGGGATAATGTAATTCAAATATCAATGGTACAATATATCATCAATTCAATTTTTTAAGTAAAATAAAGTTAATAAAAATCAAATATATAACGTACTAGATACGCTTTTATACAAATAAGCTTTTTAAATAGCATTTAATATATTTTTAATAATTTGTTTTAATTGTTTATTATTTAAAAAAGTAACCGGTTTGGCAAGAAAAAGATAAAAATGAACCTAATTAATTAAGTTTAAAAATATCGGAATATAATTATAAAAAGTTCGATTTTATATATAAAATCGTTTAATTTGTATTATATAAACAACATATCGATATATCTTATAAAAGGAATTATATATCAAAATCGGGGATAATAACGCTAATCGAAAAGAAAAAAAGTTGTTAACTATATTTTTAACCTAATATATTAACGTTTGCTATTCGACTTTAGCCTATTAAAAACACGGCGAATTTACTGCTAGTTTATTATCTTGTAAAAATCAGTCCTTATATCGAAATAAAGGCTGCGTTAATAGCGCAGTTAAATTAAAGCTTTTAAAAAACGTATATTTAAATATTATGTAAATATAATTAAAAAAGCGTTTATAAAACTATATAAATTTTAAAAACAAGGCTAAATACTAGACTTGATTTTTTAGTTTTATTTAGCACGTTTTTGCATAACTGTTTTAAAACTTGTTTTAAAAGTTTCGTAAATATAAAAATAATAAAAATATTATTAAGATTTCTAGATATTGTATATATAACGTTAAAAGGGCCTTTTAATTATATATATAACAATTTAATCGAGATTAATTTACTAAAAATATTACAAAATCAAATATAATTTTTTGATATACACTTTGTAACGATATACTTTTACCGTTTCGACAATATAAATACAGCTGATATTATTTTGTTATAAGTTGTTTATAAATAATTTAGTACAAAAAAGCCTATTTAGTTATTTTTTATATATACAGATGATTGGTATTATATTATAGCTATAAAAGTCTTTTATTTAGTTAAACTCCAACTATTTATAATTACAACGTATTAATTATATCGCTGTAGTTATATAAACGATAGGGTTTTTTATTTTCTTTATTTTTATAAATATACAAGTTATCCGATTTTGAATTTAAACTTGGCTATATTAATTATAATTTAAAGCTAAAAGTACTAAATAGACTTTTAGTTATATATTTGTTTATATTCAATATTTATATAAAGCTTTGTATTTATAAAGTTTTATATAGTTATATAACGATTTATTTATCTATATATTCTATAATTATGAAAAGTATTAAAAAATTAAATAAAAATATAGAATTTGATTTGTTAATTTTTAATAACTTGATATAGTACTTTGAAAAATTTGAAAAATTAAAAAAAGATAACAAAAGCCTAAGCTAGCTGAGATAACTAGCTTAGTACAGTCGGAGTATAAACATTTCGGTTTAGTTTCTATATCGTATTTTCTTTATTATTATTTTTTAAATTTGTTTTTAAGTAACCTTACAATTTCTATTTATATATATATAAGTTAGAATTTGGTTAACGTTCTATACCACCTTGCGGAACAAACTATCTTACGAAATACTTTTAAGCATTTCGTAACAACAAATCTAAATAAAGCAACTATAACGCTATAAATTAATTTATATTAATCAGATTTTTTATCGCTAAACGTATTTATAGCTTTTTTTTAAATACGCGTATTATGTCCGGGTTTGCCGTAGATGCTACATTTTTGTTCTTTCGTTTTAACTTTTTTGTAACGATTACTTTCAGCCGTTGTTAGTTATATTTTTCTATTATTTTATTTCGGTTAAAAAACCTTACTTTTCTTATATAATAAATGTTCTTTTTTTGGAAACGTTTATTTTTGATTTTTCGGCGTTTATTAAAAAAGATAGTTGGTTTCGCGTAATTTAACGGTTTTTAAGAAAAAACGTTTTCGTACAAAAGTATTAAGTTGTTTTTTATTAAAAGATTAACCGATTTAATTATTTTTATCGATGGACTCCCCTGTTAATTTTTTTTGTAAGTATTATTTCCGTTTTTTTGTTTTTTGTATATTTCGAAGGGTTTTCGACGATAGGGAAAAAATGGAACCGGCGGAAATAAGCCCGTGAGACGGTCGGCGTAAGTATAGTTAAAAGAATTTCCAAATCGAAAAAAACGTTATTAAGATTAAATAAAACAAATTTAACTTTTACAAAACCGGATTTGATATTATTAGACGTTATAACAGCTTTAAACGCGTCGAAAAATCCGGCGAAATTCTTTTCAAGCGATATAAATATAATAACGTCGTATTAGATTTTCGATATAAAACGTATAAGTGCGTTTTAAAACGGAAAAGTAAAATACGTCGAAAATTTAAAGCCAATAAAAGGAATAGGAAAGTATATAAAACGTAATAATATCGTAATTTACGTAATATTTTTTGAATTTAATCGCATAATAACTTTCGTAATCGTCGAAAATAAAAAAGCGTTTTGTTTTTTTCGTACGTGTTTGAATATATTCATTAAAATATTGGATCTATTTTAGCCTTAATTCGTTTATTATTTAATTATTATTATTAATTTTAATGTTTTAATTAAGTAATAATAAATTATTACGATATTAAGATTTAAGGTAAGTTATTTTCGTTAAAATAATAAATAACAATATATTTAACTTTACGAATTAATAATTTATATAATTATAACTTTTTCTTAATTGTTTTATTAAATTTATTTAAATTTTTTACGTTTTTCGGTATTTATGATTATTATATTATATTATTAAAAACTTTATTAAGAAACCTGTTTCGTCGAAATTATAAATATTTTTAACGATACCGTATTTTGTAATTATAACCCGAATTAATTCGAAATATTTACGAAATACTTTTAAATTTTCGTATAATATGTTTTTAGTAATTAAGTTTCCGATTTAAACGCGTTTAAAACATTTTTTGCCATCGAACAAATCTTAACGCCCAGTTAACCTTAACGCATTTGGTAACGCGTTAGGTATATAATAAATTCGTTATATTTTTAATATGTTAAAGCCGGATAGTAAACGTTTGCGTATTTAGGTTAAGGATTCGATTAATAATCGATTTTTCTTTTCGGTTAGCGTTAATTTTCGTAATTTAAAAAAGATATCGGTTTAAGCGTATTTACCGTTAAATTATATTTTAAAGTAATACGTAGGATATTATAAACAAAACTAAGTTTTTTATAATTAAATTTCGGGTTATTCTTTTTAGCTTAAATAGCTAGGTTTATTTTGGATGTTTTTATAAGTTGTTCTATATTGTAGTTGTTGAAAAATAAGTAATTAAAGCTAAGTAGTTGGAATATTGGGAACAGTGTTCTGCAGGATGGTTTATTCCGTAAGGTAGCATGGGACGTTATTTTAAGTATTTCTAAATATAGTTTTATATTTAAGCAAAAACAATATTTTTAGCCGAATAATATATACGTATTATCTTTAAAAAATATTGAAATTACAATATTTTATTTTTATTTTTTATAAATTTGTAATTAATATAAACGAAAACAGTAACTTAACGAGTTTTTTCTATATTAAATTAATTTTAAAAGTCTTATAATGAAATAATATACGCGGTAATTACGTTATCGCAGTTATAAAAGCTTTGTTATTAGAAAGTATATAACAAACGAGAATTTTACTTTATTTTATAGTATTTCTATTAAATCAATCCCGATTAAAATGTTATATATACAATCAAATAGCCTTTTTAAAGCACTATATAATAGTTTTATTTGTTATTTTAGTAATATTATTTTTCTTTTTATATTTGCGCTTTTTTAAGAAAGCTTTAGATATATATAAAAACGTGCTAAACGGAAGTAAAAATTAGAACTTGTTAATACGTCTTATTTTTAAGATTTATATAATTTTGTGGGTATTTTTTTATTTGGGTTAGCGTGGTACCTAAAGTTACTGTTTTTTAAACTTTAGCTATAGCTGCGTTGTAAGCGTTGTTCTAACATCAAAATTGAACCTGATTTTAATAAGAACCGTTAATTGCATCTGCCAAAGATCTTTAGTAAATATCAGATATAAAAGCTGTATTAATTGCAATAGGAAACAGCAAAGACATTAAGAAGGGATTTTTGTATACAAAATAGATAGAAGTATATATACTAGGTGTTTAAAGAATCTTGTTTTAAAAGGAGAAGGGAGGGGTTAGGGGCGCTGGAGATAACTAGCCAAAAGCACCCCTGGAAGTAGTGATTTACCGGACTCCACTCCTTTTCTCTCTTGACGAGTCGGAAAGCATACGTTCTCTGCAGCCCAGTTGTGGGGGTGACGGCGCCGCCTCGTCTCGGATGTCGGAATAGTTTTTAGTGCCGGTTTACGTGACGCGAACTGCGGGGCCGCTGCAAATGGTCCACAAGAGAGAGGATGGCTGTCTAAAGGGTGTGTGTGGCGTGTTTAACTGGCAAGGCCGCCCAATCCATTTCAACTCAGTTTGATATAGGTCTCTCCGTGATTCTCTGGTGCATCTTTGCTGTCGTGTATTTGCCCTATTACAAATCCTAATGTGACAAGTGTCGGGCCGCAATTGGAACGGAGACAGCCGCTTCTTGCAGTTCAGCTGGACAGGCCCTGAGCCCTTGTTACTCAGTTACAGTCGGTGATTCGACAGCCTGGTCACCCCAGTCCGACATCGAGATTAGACAAGTTGTAGTGAGCTCTGCCGCTCTCTGGCAGAAACCGCAAGCCATACGTAGTCTACCAGTACTACCCTTGTTGGAGCAAGAACCGAATCACACCAACTCTCCGTCCGGTGTACTCATCACCGGTAGGGAGAAAGGGCAATTGCCAAGGGGACGTCCAACAATGGCACCACTTGGACTCCATATTGTCGTTTAGAAGTTACCTCGTCAAGATCGGGCCCCGTTTTTGACGTTCGCCTGTGCCTGCGGCGAAGTTGTAGCTAAGGACCTTCGAATTTTTAGCCCTGAACTCCGGGCTTCTTAACTATCGCATAGTATTAGCTCAGCTTAAAACGGCACGAGTTCAGCTTTAAAAACAGAACTGGATTTTAGTGAGCTTGATTTCGTGTCCGGGTATTACGGTATCCTGGATAGATTATTAATTTTGTTTTATTTGTTACCGATTATTTTGCTTCGCTGTCGGGTTATGACAATAACCGGATGGTAGCCACGGCATATACTCAGGCAATTAGAGGTGGCTAAATCATTATACTTAGTGGCTGCCCGTGCTTAGGGGGGTGGCGCGGCTTATTTTGACGTTATAGAAATTACTTCCAGCAAGATTACGGTTTCTTACTTTTCGGCTTTCCATTATTATTATTATTATCGGAATTAATTTATTATTACGGGTTTTAAATTTTAAATAATTCTGTAAATCCCGTTTAAAGTATCAAGGCGGTCGTAATAATATTTAATTAATAACGATCAAAAACGCAATCCTGGGGGGTAACGGTATAAGGCAGGGGCTGTAAGTGGTGCGACTGATCCCATAGGTAGTGTGTTACGGTTCCCTCCTGCGCAGAAAGCATAGAAAAGTCATGATTACGCCTCCCATCTTACTCACGAAGGTCAAACGCAAAGTGTGCATACGTACCTGGTTAGGCCCACAGTACGCCACAAAACAGAGTAAAATACAGTACTGTAGAATCGTGGTTAATGGGTTTAGGGCCTTAACAGCGTCTCTGCAGCTAAGGGTCACTTATCCTACAGCGTACCTGGCCTGGAAATGGCGTTTCAGCCGCAGTCCGTACTGTGACCCAAACCGGAATGTATGCACGCTTTTGCGCTCGGCCTTCGTACATACGAGCCCTCTTTCACAACTTCACACCCCACAGATCACGCATCCCATAAAGGTGTACCTCGCATTTATTTAAATATCGGAAAAAAGGCTCATAAAAATTTCAAAAGCAATGAGCGATAAGCCCATATCTACGTGGACCCTGTTCGAGGCCTCATTCCCCCCGGACGACAGGCCTCTGGACGCATCCATTTTCCAGCCGCTTATCGCGAGGCGGGCCGACTACGAAGACGCCTTCTATGGGCGCCTCGCCGAGTCGCCCGCCTATTGTGTCTTGGTGGTCGCTTGGAACTCGGAAGCCGTCTATGACGCATTTGCTGCATCGCCCGAGGGCGGCGCGAGACTGCTGGCTAACCTCGCTGCTGCCGGCGCCGACGGCGGAGAGGCAGAGGGGGACGGCCCGAAGCAGCAGCAGCAGCAGCGGGGGCAGCGTCCAGTCACCACGCGCAAGGTAGACTTCGGTAACATGCCATTCTGGTGGCGCTTCGGGCCCAACACTGAGGTGCGCACCGTCTACTTCCCCTCCGGCAATGAGCAGCGACAGAAGGAAACTCGCGAGGCCATGGGCAGACTCAAAGGTCTTGTACTCTCCATGGGCCTCGGAATCGACGGCCGGATGGCGCACCTGTCGCCATACAGGGGAGTTCCGGCGCGCGGGTGGGTGACAAGCGAGGAGGTGAAAGGGGGAAAAGTGGAGAAGAATGACGGCGAAAGCACAACAGGGGTTGTCACGTGGGAGGGCCGGGAGGTGTCCGCATGTCTGTGGATACATTACTGGAAGAATAAGAAGGCGGAGCAAACTTTCAAGACAACGGAGAGGAGGCCGCCGCCAGACGGTGAGTCCCACCGGCCGTTGGCGCTCGAGGCCTTCGAGGACGGTCTGAGGCGCCTAGGAGCGCTAGGCTGGGTCGATTACCATGTGGATTTCGAGAAGGTGCCAAGGGCTTTGTGGCAAACTGCATAGTTCGGAAACAAGTCGTAATAGCAGTGAAATAATACCACAACACACTATAAAGTAAAATGATGACGATATAATAGGTGAAGAGCTAAGGTGATGGCGAGCATACCACAATGACGTCGTACGCTGTAAGAATTTGGCGACAGGATTGCGACTAAAGATGAGGCTACTCTGAACGAAGTAAGGAGACTTTTGCCAGCAAAAGTGTATGTAGGAAGGCTCAGTGAAGAATAGGGGAAATCTCAAGGTGTGTCTCAAGTGTGTCGATTCAGCTATATAAGCTATGGACTTCCTGTAACAGCTAAGGAAAAGTGGGGCTGTATATTCATGAATAACCGTATAATTAAGCAGATTTATTCACCTATGAATTTAACATATCCTGTCGGCAGTTAAGGTGATTTGTTGGAAGGGCGGTAAAAGGGAACAAGCGGTCTTTGATGTGGCCCTAGGATTGCAAAGACAAAGGAGCTTGAAAGCTATATGTGGCTGCTCCCACTCTCCAATTTGTTAGACAGAATCAGACAGCATCCTAGACCCAATTGCAACACACTTTTGCCCACATATCCACTATCATTCATGAAGTGAATAACAAAGGTATTTGGGAAGGTGTTTATAAGGCCTTTGATCTGCCGGTACGGTTTTTGATCTGCCGAAAACTTCAAAATCCGACATACCCTATACAGATACGGAATCGATTTATGATTAAGCGTATCCCGAGAGAGATTCCAAAAAGATATCATTTAAGAGCAAGAATTTACCAAAACTCCTAATCGACTACATCGTTTTCATATGTCGCTCAGCTTAAACTACCTCCCCCCTGTAAACTCAAACATCAAGCAGCCAGCTTGTGTTTTACCCCCCACACCGCCGTTAGCACCTGGGCGACAGTTAGTCAACTGACAGACGAACACAGGCATGGCGGACATAGACGACAGGAAAATAAAGAAAATCCAAGTAATAAGACTTACACTTCGTGAAATCCTCCCTCACAAGCAAGTATGCCGTGATCAAGCTGGGCGATCCGAGCGGGAACCGGTAGCTCTGCTTGTCGACGCTGGTAATGCAGCCCTCTACCCAGGACGCCGAGTACTGGTATGAGATGCCGTGGCCGTCCTCGATGTTGAGCTCGACAGCCGGCGATCCGGGGCCCAGGTACTCGTCCACGCCGTCCAGCCCGCTGAAGTCGTTAGAGAACTCGTCCTGCGCGCCGGGGTTGATGTCCGCGTGCCCCGGGAAGTCGGCCTCGTTGTGGCAGATGATGGGGCCTCGCTCTAGCGGTGTGGTCGGCGTCGGTGTGGGTGTGGGCGTGGGTTGTGTTGTCGTCGATATTGTCGATGTTGGCGATGTCGAGGAGACCGACAAGGTTGGGCTCGAAGGGGATGGGGTGGCGGAGGAACTACTAGCGGACGAAGTTGTAGATACCGAAGAAGTAGATACCGAAGAAGTAGATACCGAAGAAGTAGATACCGAAGAAGTAGATACCGAAGAAGTAGATACCGAAGAAGTAGGAGCAGAGGAAGTAGAGGCAGAGGAAGTAGAAGTAGAGGAAGAAGTAGTAACGCTAGTGCTTCCAAACGCCGCGTCGATTTGGGATTGTGCATAGTCGGCTGCCTCGTCGTCCTCGCTCGGGCTCTCCTCGGTGCTGCCCCAGTCCTCCCATATTATCGTAACCGCGGTAGAGATCGGTGTCTCTGAGCCGCTTGACGAAGTCGTGCTGCTCGTTGTGAAGCTCATTGACGTCGTCTATTTGTTCTTCATTAGCATGCACGTCCCCTTTCTCAGGCGAGTTTGACTCCTGAGTAAGACTCACGCTGGAACTTGACGCCGTCGTCGTCGGACCATCATCCTCGGTCGGGTTTCCGCCGTTTCCTATCGTGATTCTATATCACGTACAGTGTCAATCATTCCGTTCGTCCATACATCCAGCTACAAGCCGGGGGGGAAGCTCACGTAGGAAATCCTGGGACCGGTCTGGTAGAACTGGAGTTAGCACGGGAATTTTACAAGTAGGTAATTGCGAGATAGCCTTGCTTACGGGGTGGGAGGAGGCGGATAGACACCGGGAACGACGGGGATGCCAAAGAGGACCAGCCCCGAGTCGCTACCAGGAGGGCAGAAGAAGCACCCGTGCAGTACGGGAACCTCGGTGCCATCGATGTTGGTGTGTGTGTCGGTGGTGACCGAAGCCACTTCCGAGATCGACACGGCCGTCGGTGGGGGGAACGTGATTAGGGGAGGTGGCGTATTTGTTGAAGTGGTGGTGGAGGAGGATGTTGATGATATAGAGGGCGTTGATGTCAAAGATGAGGATGTTGATGTCGTGGAGTTTGTGAAACGGGGCAGCAACGTATATTCTCTCGGTGCCCGCACATATTTCACATGGAATTCCTGCACTTGGTTGGGAGAAGAGTCTGCACTGCAGGAGACAAGTGGGCTAGAGACAAGCAGAAACAAAACCTGCCAGTTGACTATGTCCCACATCGTATATGTGTTGTGTCTTTGGTCTTTGACGAAATGCTCCACTAGACGCATTCGAGATAAGGGAGGGAGAGAGAGAGGTTGTTCACAGGAGAATCCGGCGAAGGGAAAGGTGCGAGTAGAAATCCATATTTGCAACCGGAGGCAATAGACGTACCTAGACACCCTCCTTGCCTCAGGATATCGAGGCGGACGCCGATCAGGATTATCAGCTTTCGTGCAGGCATGTGGCTCCTAATGGTTATACACCAAAAATAATTTGGGGCTGCTCTTAATTAGAACTGCTAGGTAACCAATCCTCTACCCAGCCCATGAGGCCCTCGTGTATGGCGTATACTACTAGTCTGACAATATACAGCCTGCCAGGATGGGATGGATCTTCAGGTCGTTTCATGGTATGGGAAATGATCGGCTGCTAAGCTTTGCCCAGCTTTTCGGCATCTTCGGGACCGCATTTAGGGCGACGATCTCACGGCATTCATCGGTCGAAGAATGGCGTCATGGATGTGAGGCTGAGCGGACCCCGGGTTACATTTCAGGCAATGGGCTGTCAGAAAAGGGCCAGCGCCCTTCCAACTAGACCAACAAGGATCGTGGGGGCCAAAAGAATCTCCACCGGGCGTCGAGCTGCGCGGTTGAATGGTTTCGTGCGGGTGCCGCCAGGATCAGCTACTACCTTGTAATTGAAAAGCTGATGAAGATCTTGGTACTTTATGTTGTGAGACCCCGTAATAAGGCGCGGCATACTAGCACGCAGCCCCAGCATGAGCCTGAGCCGCAGCCTCGCGTTTCATCTGGCGCCCATTTGGAATGTCCCACAAGAAACACACGCTCGAAAGGGGATGATAATCGCAGGACACAGGCTGAAACATGCTGTAGCCTTACTGCGGTGGACCAGGACCTGGATCTGGTAGCCGAACTTCTTTTTCATCACTGATATCCTAAAATTAGATTAGGAGTAGACCTTAGCTTTCCCAACCCCAGTCTCGAGCCACGGATGGTCCAACTCGAATACTACTAGGGTGCTCTTGTATAAATTTCTACGGGGACAGTGAAGTATCTATCAGATACCGTTCATGCCATGGTTTGGGGCCTTCCTTTCTCCGTCTCTCTTCCCTTCTGCTCCTTCCTTTAAGACTTGTGATATCCAACTATCATCATAAGGGCACGTACCCTCATATGTGAGCACACGCGTTTCTGATATCTAGACCCAAGAGACGAAGGAGTTGGACAACTATACCGGGCATTAATAGCCATGACGTTTCCAATGCCCTATCTTCTACCATCCTCCGTCCTTCCGCTGGCGCGATTCATCCTCGTCGCCAGCTGCTTCGTCCCAGTCGTGCACGGGGCAGTTGCCGACGTCTTCCGTGTGAAGAGCGGTACCAATAAAGGAGGATGTGATGGCAAGAACATCGAGGGCTGGTTTGCGGACACGAAAACCCTCATTGACTCGGCCTCGACCGGCGCAGCTGCTACCGACGAGGATAGCCGCAAGTACCTCAAAACCTTCAGCATTGGCCCAAATGACGACGCCAACCAGGCTGGTGGTAAGGCTTCTTCTGCTCCTCCCTCCCTCACTCTCTTCTTTTGTTTTTCGTGGCCCTTGCTGATTCACGGCAATAATACACAGAGCCCATTGGTAGAGTGGCTGCGGTTATCAATGCTAGGAACACGCCTCCCGGAGGCAAGCCGTGGCTCTTCTGTAATAGCGACTGGCTTGAAGGTAAGTAGTCACGCCTGAGTTCTCCCTCATACTGCTCTAGACCTTTGGGCTTGTCAGACTGACTGGGCCAAATGTAGAGCAACAATGGACGGATGTAGCATACGATGACGTCACGGGCCAAAGACGAACGGATGGGAAGAAGGTCGAAGACGTCCTGGACAGGGATGCAACACTGTGTACGTAAGGCCCATCTCCCCTGCTTCTTTGACTCCAAAGAAGAGAGAAAAGCGAGGAAACCACTCCTCTATGGCAGGATTTTAATGCTCTCGCAATATAGCGCCGTTCTGGTCAGACGATCTTCGACAATACATAGTATCCACTCCAGGAGATTATTGCTCGGACAAGGATAACTTTGCCGCCACCCAGGATCAAACCGAGCCGAGCACCGTCACACTCTGTATAGACAACTTCCTGAGCAACCAGGAAGCAACCTTGTCCGACATCCCCCCTGTTACGGCCGAGAAGGTGTCTGTCTCGACCCTCCAGGTCCACTCACTAACCCTCTTCCACGAGATGTTTCACCTAGCCCTGGGAACTGCGGACACACCGGATGCTGGCTGTAAGTCTTACCGAAATACAAAGCCGCCTTGTGCGCGTCTTGGGGTATGGCGCTTACGAATACTGGTTGCAGATAACCTGAACTCCATCGTAAGGTACGGAACCAAGAAGGCCGTAACCAACCCGGAATCGTTCACATTCTACGCTCTAGCGTACTATCTCGGTCAGAATACGCAGTACACGTTTGCCAACTCAAAGTCGGCAAAAAAGCCGGCGCCGGTCCCTAAACGGAGGTCCTACAGATCCGAAAGGGACTTTCTCATTGCCTTCCAGCCGGAGAGAAGGGAGCTTGTAAGAATTTGACGACAGGATGGCGACTGAAAATAAGGCCACCCTGAAAAACGCAAGGAGACTTTTCTAGCAAAAATGTATGTAGGAAGGCTTAATGAAGAATAGGAGAAATCTCAAGGTGTCTCTTAAATGTGTCAATTTAGCTATATAAAATTATGGGCTTCTTATAACAACTTAGGAAAAATTAAGTTATATATATCTATAAATAACCGTACGATTAGGCGGATTATTTACTTATTAATCCACCATATCCGTTATCATTTAGGGATAAATAATAAAGGTGTTTAGGAAGATGTTTATAAAGTATTTAATCCGCCGGTACGGTTTTTGAACAGCCGGAAACTTCGAATTCCGACAGAGCTAACGGACAACTTTTGGGTATCATAGATAGATTGTTGATTCTGTTTTATTTTGTCGCAAAAGCGACGCCGCTATTGCGTTGCTAGCAATAGCGTTATATGTACCCGCGACATATTTGTTACTGTACTGTCGTGGTAGATGATAATAACCGGATGGCAGCGATGGTGCATATACTCAGGTGATTAGAGGTGGCTAAACCGTTGTTGGTCAGTGGCTGCCCGTGCCCCAGGGGGTGGCGCGGCCCACCCTAACGCTATGGAAACCACCTCCGGCAAGACCACGGTCTCCTACCTCTCGGCTTCCTGTTACTGTCACCAATATCGCAATTGACCTATTACCACGGTTTCTGAAGTTTGAATAGTTCTGTGAATCCGCTTAGAGCACTGACGCCCTTGCATTAATATTTATCTGATGACGATCGAACAGGTAATCCTGCTTCGCGAAAGGGCTTCAGAAATCACGCACTTGCCCTGATACCTAGATAAAACGTCCGAAGATTGGCGTGAGCTGAGAAGGAGTCATAAGGCGAGGCCTTGAAGGAGCAACAATATATTATTCACGATAACCATCAGGTGAGACTTCCTAGCTATCGTCGACTCTTCCACTCCCAACGAAAGCCTGCATTTCTCAGGGCCACGAGGTCTCTTCGTAACGTATAATTACAACATCCTGGAGGGTCTCCCAAGCCATTCCCTCGCCATCAGGATGCTTCCTTTAAACAGGATAGAGTCCAGGTGAGGCACTGGCGAGAACCAGCTGAGACTCCCTGCCGGAACTTGGGGGATGGTTTGACAACTATACTAAGACTACATAGCAAGAGTCCACGGGTTTGATCACCGAAGGCCAACCTTAGTTAGATGCATGCACATATTGCTACAAGCATCCCCTAAGGGAATCCCAAATTGCCTTTATACCGCCCGCCGAGAGTTCAGCGAGAGAACGGAAATATTTTGTAGCTGGCCATCACCATACCTGTACGCTTAGTGTAGTCTCACCCCCTGACCCCGTCCACTATACCAGGAGCCATATTCCCTCACGATAATCACGTATCCAAGGCTCCTTTCCCAGGCATAGAACGCACTTAGCCAGCGCATTCCGGCACATCCATCGTATCAAGAGCCACCTACTCGCAATAACCACTCACCTAGCCACATACTCTCGTCGAACACAAGCCACCAAGCATGACAAACGGAAGCATATATATAAACATCCAATCTATATTCCTATATTCATTCGTTCAACATAGATATGCACGGGAGGATGAAGCAGATATCATAGTCAGCGTATCTCATAACAATAACTCGCTCGAACCCGGTACGGGTATAGCTTAGAGGAGAGAATCCACCCCGTCCCATCCCGTCCGACCCAAACTCCAGGTTCAAATTTCTCGGCATACTTTTGGGCACAAGGTTACCTAGGTAGGGATGCTCGGGCACGATGCAGGTAGGCATAGGCCCATAGACAGCCACGGCTCACCACGCGGCGTCCTACCTGGTCTATGCATATGCGTGTATGCATGTAGGTATCCAAAGTGTCACCACCACCACCGTCCCCTCAGAACTCTCCCTCGCCACCGCCACCGGCGACGCCCGCCATCCACAACCCGACGAGGCCCCACCAGCTGACCTTCCAACCCCTCCAGAGGCCGTCGAGGCCCTGGCCCTTCCTGTACACCGTCTCGGCGACCTTGCCTCCCTTGTTAGTGGCCGCCTTCTTGCCGCCGGCAGCCGCCTTCGCGGCGTGTCCCTTGGTCTGCTTCGTCTGCTGCGGCGTGACGACGGCGCGCGAGCCCTCCTCCGCCACGATGCCGTACATGGTGCCGACGACGCCGCTGTACGCTCCCGGCTGGACGATGGCGTCGAGCTCGGGCGTCGCCTTGTCCCCCTCGATGGCGTGGACGTAGGCCGGGTCCCGCAGGACGGCGACCTGGCCGCGGCGCAGCACCGTCTCGAGGGGCAGCTTGACGAACAGCGACGCGCACGAGGTGCAGAACTTGGCGACGGAGAACGTCGTCGGACTCTGGCTGCGGTCGATCAGGAACTGCGACCGAAGGACCAGCGGCGTGGACAGCGTGATGAGGGGGTGCACGAGCGCGTTGAGCACCGTCGGCGCGATCAGCGGCGCCGGGCAGAACCAGCTCGGCAGGGCGCGCAGGGTGGCTACGGTCCGCCTCGACCCCCGGGTGGTGGAGGTCACGATGAGCCGCGTGCGTACGAGGTCGAGCGGCGCAAGGATCAAGCCGCTGGCTACGGCGGCCGCGGCGGCGACGCAGAGGGATGCCCAGGGGTAGGGCGAGGCGATGTCGACGAGCCGGTCGACGTCGTCCTTCACCCCGAGGTCGGGAACGTTTAGGAGTGCGCTGAGCAGGCTGCGGGACCAGTTTTCGAGCAA
Organism: Monosporascus sp. 5C6A; assembly: GCA_004155035.1. NCBI lineage: Eukaryota > Fungi > Ascomycota > Sordariomycetes > Xylariales > Monosporascus > Monosporascus sp. 5C6A. The sequence goes on from QJOB01000012.1 coordinate 380,704, forward strand.
GGACTGCAGCACCGTATACAGGAATGTTGCATTCGTGCCCTTCCATACTCCCCATGCCCCTTCCTTCGACCACAGCTGGGATATCACGTCGAATATCGAGTCTGGACGGCGCAGACTTAGCTGGTGGGGGGCTAGTGCTGGCTTGCTGGGGGGTAGTTTGGGAGACTCTAGAGGCGAGGACGGACGGCGCTGTTGTGAAGGATTACTAGGCGAGGGTGTCGAGTATGGCACTTTGGAAGTGAAGTAGTTTTGTTCGTCATCCTCCGAGTCGGACTGGCTTCCCTGTGACTGCTGTCAGTGTGGTTGCCAACACATCACGAGACGACTGTTGGAGCAGCATACATCATCGTCCCAGACCGACTTCTCCGGGGTCAGGAGTATCGGGGTCGACTTGAGAGTCGGTGTTGACCGGAGAACGGGCGTGGGCTTGTGAGCCGCGGCAGAGCCTACGTGCAGCTCTCCCAGATCATCCTGACTCCTCACTTGCAATATCGTCTTGGCTACCTCGAAGGGTTGGGCCATCAACACGGACGTGTACTTCCATAGCAGCTCGTCGACTAGTGCCTTTGCGGCCTGGACAGTCGACGGTGACGAGTCGTTCAGATAGTCTTGGTAGTCTATGTCTGAAAATATGTCGCGTGCCTTGGAGGCATAGCCGCTGCTGGTGGTGGCAGCAGTGCTAGTGGTGGTGGGTGTGGTAGTGGTGGTATTTACATGTGAAAACGGATTGGGTTGAGGTGGGAAGGACTCGCTACGCTCGCCTATGGTCGGGGGTATATAATACGGGCGTAACGGGTTTACGCCTTCTCTTGTGGAAGTCATATCGAACGTCCCGAGGCCATTCAGATCAGTATAACAAACTCAAACAGAGGGCATCATAGGAAAGCTGCCCGGATTGAATATGTGAATGATTCGAGCGTAACGAGGTGGGGGATGTGGGATCGGCACGATAAGCGCATGCATATAAGTATGATCGGGTGTCACCTATTTGTGCCTGACGGGAGTAATGCGCTTATCCAGTATCGGAGATAAGACAAGAACAATATTCAAAAGCCAGAGCAATTCCCGACCAAGACTGGACGAATTGACACCGATCATCCGACCCAAACCCCTCGGTGAATCGCGCACACTTACCCCCCCCCACCACCTCCCCCCTCGCTTCGGCCGATAAGAGACTTATCGGAGCTGAACTCAGTAAAACTACTTAGATTGATCCCAGGAATTTTCGGCGGCGAATCAAGTCATGGTGTTGGTTCTATTCTGCTTCTACGTACATATACGTGCATAGGAATTCCCAATCCGGGCTTCCCACGACCTGTAATAACTGCGCGAGGCGAGGAGTATACTGGTCGGGTTATACCGCTTATTCGCTGCTGCAAGCACGAGAAGTTGGGAATATAACTACTAGTCGTGAACCCCCTCGTATAATTATCTCCGGATTTCCTCGTTCCAGCCGATCTCCGAGCTCTCAGCTTTAGTTCATAAGACTCAGTTAGTCGCATTCAGATTCCGGCATAGAAAAAAAAAAAGGTCATGGCGACACCTAGATTCGTGGTTCGGAACTTACAGAAGCTCTCGTGCTCTTCACAACAGCCAGTTAGGCATCTAAGCCGGTCCACACCATCTACCCGTCGCTCAATAACGTCGATATGCCGGAATTCCCGGGCCAGCCCTCGGAGGGGCCCCTCAACATCAATACCGCGAACCTTCACGACGACGCCTCCGAGGTCACACGGGCACATTGACCCGCCGAAGCCGGGCGAAGAGTACAGTCGCCGCTCCCTCTCCCCCGAGCCTGTCTTTTTCTTAAGCTGTCTTTCGCTGTGCTGACCTCACAATCCGGTAGGCTCTACGTGACCTTCATCGACAAGGAGAACCGCGAACACAAGCTCGCCGTGAACAAGGGCGACAACCTGCTGGACATCGCCCAGGCGCACGACCTGGAGATGGAGGGCGCGTGCGGCGGCTCCTGCGCCTGCTCGACGTGTCACGTCATCGTGATGGACGAGGAGTACTACGACCGCATGCCCGAGCCCGGGGACGACGAGAACGACATGCTGGACCTGGCCTTCGGCCTGACCGAGACGAGCCGCCTGGGCTGCCAGGTGGTCATGACCAAGGAGCTGGACGGCCTGAGGGTGAAGCTGCCGAGCATGACGCGGAATCTGCAGGCGAGCGATTTCGGTAGTAAGTGATAGGGATTCAAGAAGGCAGAGGAAACGAAGCGGACGGGTTGGATTGTAAATATAGATAAGCAGCGCACATATGGCGCCGTCGGGTTGTTGATTGACTGGGACTTTGGCTCGTTCAGCCAGACATCTGTACATGTAGTAGTACTACCCATTATCCCAAGCGTTCAAAAGGTGAAGCCAGGAAATAGATTCGACCCAACTCCGAGGAGGTTGCGAAACCACCCTTTTCTGGTATCTTCTCCCGGCGTTTCCCCTTCGTCATTTAAGCCCCTACGCCTCTTCCAGCCCGCCCTTCTTCAGCTTCCCTCCGCCGCTCGCAATCAAGTCGAGGAACCCCTGGCGGCTCATCTCGCTGACCTTCTCCTCGCGGCTCTTGACGCCGAAGACGCCGTCCTTCCTGGCGTCGCGCTCCGCCTGCGCGGCCCTCTCCTGGGCCTCGCGCACGGCGCGGAAGAGCACGACGACGCCGCGGTGCGCGACCTTGCGCAGCCGGCGCTCGGAGGCCTGGACGTCGGCGACGCTGTCCCCCTTGCCCGCCTGCTCGGCGCCCCAGCCCCCGCCCGTCAGCACGTCGCGCACGCGGCCCTTCTCCGACGCTAGCCGCTTCTGCTCGCGCAGCTGCTTGCGCGCCCTGGCCTCGAGCGCGCTGTCCACCGCCTCCCGCGCCGCCTGGTGCGCGTCGGCGCTGCGCGCCAGCACGGGGTCTGCCCGCCGCCCCGACGAGAGCTTCGTGGACAGGATCTTGGAGATCGACGTCGCGAAGGCCGACGGGTCGTTGCGTTTCGACTTGTTGCGCGCCGTCGACGTCCCCGCCGTGTCCGCGTCTGAGTCCCCCTCCTCATCCTCGTCCTCGTCGTCTTCTTCTCCGGAACCGTGCCCCGATTCTGCATCGGAGTCGGAGGTGTCGGACGGTGCGTCTTTCGCGAGCGCTTTCCGCTTCCTGTTGCGCATCAATGCCGTCGCCGCTTCTTGGTCCATTTCCGAGCCGGATCCCGAGTCCGACTCGGATGCGGACGGGGCGTCGTCCACCGCTATATTGTCGAGGTCTTCATTGTCTGAGTCGAGGAGGTTGACCGGCTTGAAGTCGGGGTTTGAACCTTCCTCGTCCGAGTCGCTGTGGTATTCGACCTGCTTCTTTTGTTTCTTGTTTGGCCTTTGAGACTTTGCCTTCGCGCCGGAGTCTGGGTGGTTCCGTTTCCCGGAGTTTGGGCCGGCCATTTTGTGTCGTTTGAATTATCGCAATGGGAACGTGCGGAACGTCGTATGCCCGTGGTACTCGATTGCATTAACCACATTTACTCCAAGAAAAACTCACGGTCATCCAATTGATTGCAGGGATCAGGGTCCTCAAGGAGATTGAATAGCTCCACTTCAGCGATAACTTATCGATAACGCGAATTATGGGTATCCACATCTCACAGCCCCCCCCCGCAACAAACCAGACCCCTCTTCCTCTGTTGCGCCCCTGGCGCCCCTGTTGATACATACTGTGCAGCACCTGTTACATACCTGCACATATGCCGATTTAAGGGTCCCTCCAGAGCCTCGGGATAAGCTCCCAACCTCATACCCAGGGAACGCCCCACATTATTCAATGCAAATACATGGCTGCCCTTCAAGAGCCTCCTTCAAATTTGCACTGATCCAAGAGCGATGAGGTATTAATGAGAGAATTCGGAAATGTTGTTGACGCGGTAAACTCGTTTTTGTGTTAACCATCACCTGTCACCTGATTATTCCCTTTAGACTTACTCTATACATCCCCTTCCGCGAACCCACTCACAATCTCCAGGATGCCGAAAATGCCTTCGTCAGATGTTCCGCGCGCTATTCGCGCGGTTTTCAGACGTGGTATCACTGCCTCGAACACGAATCTGCGGCATTTGAGATTGTTCTCTTCTGACACCGAGGCTGCGAAGCCAGGGCGTACCTCGCGAGATCCCAGCGGACCTCGGAGATGGGCAGCGAAACTCCAGATTCTGAGACCCTCTTCTAGGACATTCTCAGCTGCTCGAATTGCGGGTACCCAGCCTCCAGATCTTGTTGCCCCAGAAGAGTGGCATCTTGATTCCTCCAAGGCCCTTTCCGGTCCCAGTACCTTAAAGCTGTCCCATCCGGAGCTGGATAGGCCGAGAGTTCTCCCGCGGATATGGCTCCGGGACGCGTGCTGCTGCGAGAGGTGTGTTGACCCATCTTCCGGTCAAAAGCGCTTCGCCACCTGCGACATCCCTGACGACCCGGCTATTGCTGAGGCTCGGAAGGCCGAGGACGGGTCGCTCGAAATCACCTGGCAGAATGACTTCTTCACGCACGACAACCACGTCTCTGTATATCCTGCTACGCAGATGGAGTCCTGGTTGACACGCAGGCGACCCGCATCTTTGGCGCCCGAGACTGCAATTCTACCCAGGCGACGGCTGTGGGACCGCGCGGCGATGGAATCACTAGCGCCGTTCTATGACTATGCGGAGTTCGTCGGCGGCGGCGGCGATTACTACGCCGCCTCCATGACACTGCATATCCACGGCCTGTTCTTCATCCGCAACGTCCCGCATGACGAGAAGGCCGTCGAACGCATCGCTGAACAACTCGGTATCATTCAACACACCTTCTACGGGCGGACTTGGGACGTCGTATCGAAGCCCAGCGCCGAGAACGTTGCGTATACGAGCTCCTACCTTGGTCTCCATTCCGACCTCCTCTATATGAAGGATCCCCCTCGTATTCAGCTGCTCCACTGCCTGAAGAACAGCTGCGAGGGCGGTGAGTCCCTGTTTAGTGATGGTACGCGAGCGAGAATGCAAGTCACCGTAAGCGACGAGGAAGCCCAAGGCTATCTGTCAAGGGGTTTCATGCAATATTGGTACACGAAGGACGCCTACCGACGCGCGAGGGATCGCAAGATTTTTCCTCCCTTCACCTTTGACGTGTTCTGGTCCCCACCATTTCAGAATCCAGCACTACCCCGCTTCCAAGAAATCGAAAATGTGCGGGTATACAAGGGCTGGTTGAGGGCGATCCGCTTGTTCAAGGAACTTCTCGAGGCCGACGAATATCAGTACCAGTACAAGCTCAAGGAAGGGGAGTGCGCGGTTTTCGACAACCTCCGCGTGCTGCACGGGCGCCGAGAGTTCGATACCTCCTCCGGCGAGCGCTGGCTCAAGGGCACGTACGTGGATGACGACTCGTACCGCCATAAGTTCTCAAACGAGGTCTTGCCCCACGTCAAGGCCGAACTCCTAGCTGGCGAGGAGCTGCCCCACGTGGTTCAGCAGGCGGAGGAATTCCACCGCCGCCGTCTCGCCGCGAAGGGTCTCCCTGTTTCGGAGCCTGAGGGTGACCCCCTGAAAGGGGAGAGTGCGCACGCTTCTTAAGTCCTCCGGTAGCTCCTCCCGAGCCACCGATCTGCCGGGAGCGGATGACGGGGTTGGATACTTGGATAAATATGTGGAGGTTCGATCTACGTGCTCCTCCCATATCTCTGTTTAATTACGGAGCATGAGCCTCTCTCTCTGTTTAGGCTGGTGGACTATGTGCCAGAGCTTGTAACAAAACACGTATGCCCTGAAGTAGGGATAATCTACGTGTGAGCAGAATAGAAACACAGAGCCCAAATGTGCGTCTCAAGATCTGGAGCCCAAAGGTTAAACAATCACTATACTCAGCCTCCTTTTCCGAGGTTCGCGAGCCACAGCAAACCGAGATGCGGCAGGAAACATTTAGGCTAGGCCCGCATCCCGCCCTCGCACTATAACTGATTTGAATGACCGAACATGTTGGTAGCCGCCATAGGAATATGACCTCATATTTGACTGCCAATCCGCGTAGTTGGATATCCATAGGCTCTCGTCTGTCGCATTATATAGGTGTTACTTCCCCATCACGCCAGCTTAATATTCGACCTCAATCTCGATACCAAACCTGTGACCCGCTGACGATTATGCCTGCATGTATTACGTAGATATGCACACCTTTGCGCAACGGTTGCATTCGATCGACCCCATGCTCGTTTCCCAAGTTATTTTCTGGAAAAGGCAGTTGGGGAAGGGTTCCGGTCGACCCGCGCTTCTTCGCCAATCACACTTCCTGCATAGACCCGGCTCGGCGCTGGTCGTACCCACGCATCTCCCCCCCGACATAAACACACACTCTCTCCCTCTCGAGGTCAGTCGCCCCGCTGTGTGTTGCCCGGTGTCCGCACCTACTCTCGCTCAACCAACAGCTTAGGCATATAACCTTAGAAGATATCTCATCTCCAGCTGGGCCATTCTGTTCCATCCATCCGTTACCGCTAGGCTACTGTCTATCCTCCTCCGTCCAATGCGCACTAGCTAGGGGTAAAGCGAAAGCGCACCGACGATGAAGAGGAAGCTCCTCGAACTCGCCACGGGCGCGCTCACCGTCCTACTCCTCGCCGGCCTGGCGACGCCCGCGACGGCGCAGGACGGCGGCGGAGACGACGAGACGGGCGAGAACCCGGGCTGGCCGCGCTGGTGCGGCAAGGTCTACGAGGCGGGGTACCCGGCCTTCGAGCCCGGCGGCCACACGACGGAGCCGCCGAGGTCCAACGCCACGCTGCTGCACGTGCAGCTCGCAACGCGCCACAGCATCTACGTCGCGGGCGAGGAGTGGGGCTCCTTCGTCGTCAGCGCGGCCCTGTCGCCGTGGCACGGCGACCCCTACGAGAACCGCACGAGCGATGGTGTCGCCACGCGGCCCTTCGACCGCTTGAGGTTCAGCGTCCACCTCGTCGATGATGACGCTACGCCGCTCGTGCAGGATTTCGTGGATGTCAATGCAACTGGTGCCGAGTACGGATTCAGCCGTAAGAGATTCTCTATCATTTTTTCCCTTATATCCCGGCTCACTGCATTGATCCCCCAATGGGGCTTTTTATGTGTACATGTGGCTCTTTAAATTCATCTTACAGGTTCCCGGCCCACTCGCCAGCTTAACAGGAAGGAAAGATTACTGATTCCGTACGTCGCAGTCGAGGGGCTCAACCCCAGGTATGAGCCGTACGAGGTGGTGTTCTTCGGCGCCTCGGAGTTCGGCGACTGGAACTACACGGCCACGGCCGAGGTGCAGTACCTCCCCGCGATCCGTGCGGGCGGCAGCGCGACCAAGATCGACCGGCTGACGGGGTCGCTGCTGTTCCGCGCCGAGGATGAAGGCGAGGGGTGGGCTCCCCTGCTCCCCTACGGGTACTACGGTTTGTACAACGGGTCGAACGACACGGCGGCGGCCGACGAGTTCGTGCGAGATTACACGAGCGACGGAACCGGGCTCAACGCCATCGTGGCGCTCGCCGGCTTCGCCGACACCAACCCCGTGTACGACAGCATGGATACTCGTAACCTGCGCTACATGTTCGACCTGCGCGGCTCGTACCAGAACCTGACGGAGGTCGAGCGGCGCGTGAACACCATCAAGCATCGCAAATCGCTGTTCGCGTACTGGACGGCCGACGAGCCCGACGGCTGGCAGCGGCCCTTCGAGGCGCCCGTCGCCGCGCGGGACCTCATCCGCGTCCTCGACCCCTACCATCCCGTGGCGCTGACCCTCAACTGCCAGGACTACTACTTCGGTCCCTACTCGATCGGTGGCGACGTGCTCATGGCCGATGTCTACCCCATCGGTATCAACTCCACCTTCAGCAAGTGGGGAACCGCCGTATGTAGTTTCTGTACTTGTTTCCTCCCCCCATACTTTCTTGTTCATGAACGCAAAGCCCCGTACGGAGACTTTTTGGGAGTTTGTAGTTCTAGAAACATATCTTATCCCACTCCCCGGACTTTCACCTGATCAACTAGAGAAAACAAGTATTGATCCCGGATGTGCAGTGCAACACGACTTACGGCGACTGTGGCTGCGACAACTGCGCCGGCGTGGTCCAGGACGTGCGCGACCGCTGGGACGACCTGGCGCGATACGAGCGCTGGCTCGGACGGTGGCCGCCGCCCCCGAAATTCCACAACCCGCAAGTCTTCCACGGCGAGGACTACTGGTTCCGCGACCCGACGGCCGCCGAGGCGCGCGTCATGAACGCGCTCGCCTTCAACCGCGGCATCACGGGCATCTTCGGCTGGACGTGGCCCGGCAGCCGCGAGCTTTTCGAGGTCCACACCGAGATGGCGCGGGTCGTCACGGCGGAGCCCGTCAGCGCGTTCCTGCTCGGCGGAAGACCCCAGAGCATCGAAGTCGAGGACGTGCTCGACGTCGTGGATGTCGCCATCTGGAGACGTGAGGGCCGGGCGCTGGTCAGTGTCGTCAATGGCGGGTACCTGGATATCGAAGGGCCTTTTTCTGTGGAGTTGCCGGTGCCCGCGTCTGCGATTATCGAGACACTCTTTGGAGGTCTGCCGTGGCAGTCGGTTGGCGGTGCATTGGTGGTCGAGGAGGGACTGCCTGCGATGTCTTCGAGTTTCGTTCTGCTCGAGTTGGAGGACAGCCAGGGCTAGTGCGTGGACAAGTCCTGTAAGACGGTATATTACCTAGGACGAATTGACTGCCGCGCGCATTTTTGGATATTCCTCTTTCGTGGTACGACTTTTAGAAACCGGGCAACTCTCTTCAGGTATTCAAGTAGGCGATTCCAACCCGTCATAACGCAATGTGATACAGGACAGCTCTAAGAATAATACGAGTCTCGCATTCCCTGCTAGCCCCATACCCTGAAAGCCAAATATTGTGCTGCTTCCTTGGCTTCTGTACCTTACGGGTCGAAGCGGAACTTACACCCGCCCTACATATCCACCCAGAGAATATTGACCAACTTCATAATATTCTGTTACCGTCTGAGGGAAATACAGGGTCGCTCACTTCTCGATAGAAGGCTCGACATGGCATAGAGATAATGCAGTTCACTGTTACCTCTTGACTCATAGGCAGGGGTGCTACCCAAGACGCTTATCCGGATGACGCTTTCAAAAAAAACTCTAGTTAATCAGCCCTGTCTGTAAGTGGTACGTAACCCATTTTGTTCTCCACATGGGCTGCAGTACTATATCGTAGTGGAGGATGTATCGCATCCTTATAGGTTGGAAACTGTAAATGCCTCATGGTGAGGCTGAGAGTGGGTAGTATTATCCCTGTCGGTGACCGTCGATCGCTTCCGATTTGCTCGATAGATGTATGCCACTCTTTATCACCACGTATAGGAAATATCTCCCCGCGTCTCCAGGGTGGTGAGATTCCAGTACCATCATGTCGCACCATGCACTGGTTCTTGCGTATACTCGTTGCAGGGCGAGCCCTGGCGGCACTTGCTAGGTCTCTCCCAGTCCATATCGAGACTCCAACAGAACTCAGCTCGCGCCTTGCTAATATCCACATCTCAGTTGATGACGACGTCCGGGGACCTCTGACGTTCACGTACGGCTCCTGCTCACATTTGGACGTCCGTAATGCGCATCATGAAATTGGCCGCTACAAAGTGGCCGACACATCCCGTCTCGTTTGGATTATACCGGAAGATGTACAGTCAGCTCAATCGGAGGGTTGCATCTCGGCATGGGACATCGAAGGAAACCTAGTCGGTCGCAGCCAGAGCCAACGTCTGAAGCTGCGCAAGAGACGAATGGAGGAGGGCGGACTACACAGCATCCCGATGAACAATAAGACGGGAATTGACATCTTGGGACCATGGTTCGACGGCGTCAAGCTGCTCGAGGGCAAGAACTTAAGCGCCATTGATGTCGCCGAGGCGAAGGCGAAGGACATTGCTATCGTGGGTGCGGGGATGGCTGGGTTGATGACTTTTCTGATCCTGCACCAATCCGGCTTGACGAACGTGCGAATTCTGGAAGCGAGCCGACGCCTCGGCGGGCGTGTGCGCACCGAGTATCTCTCAGGGGGCCCGTTCGACTATTCCTACCAGGAGATGGGCCCTATGAGATTCCCTCAGACTATCGACTTTGGTAACGATACGTTCAACGTTACGGATCAGCAGATGGTGTTTCAGCTGGCAGATGAGATGAACCGGTTGAACAACCACGACAGGAATCTGAGCGTTGACTTCATCCCCTGGATCCACCAGAACGAGAATGGGCTGCATTATTTCGACGGCATAAAGATGGATACGGGCCTCCCTCCAACCTTGGGACAGATCGCCGCGGACCCTTCGCTTGCCATTAGTCTCCCGCTCGACGAGTCCACACGGGCTACTCAATCACAGCTTCAATTAATTTTGGCCAATGAGACGCTCATGTTGAAGATTGCTACGAACATGCATAGAGCTCACAAGGACTTTCTGGGTATTTTATCACCTGTGTTAAGGATATAGGCGCTCTTGCTTACTAACCAACCATGAACAACATATAGTTAATGGGCTGGATGGCAAAGGTGGCGATGTCTGGTCCCCATACGCATACCTGGCGAATTATCTGGGAGCTTCTCTCAACGACACTGATATAGTCACTGGCGGCTTTGGCCACAGCTCATTTTGGTACATCGTAAGTTATTCATAGCATCTCCTCCATGAGAAGTCCAACCTAATTCCCTAGCTCTTCGAAAGCATGAATTTCGGCGCTACCACATGGAAGACAATCGACGGCGGTAGGCATCTTTTCAATCTCTCTATCTAGCCAGGTTTGTCCCGAGAAGAACTCAGATGCTGAGAATAAGCAGGTCTGAACCGACTGCCTCAGTCGTTCCACCCATTAGTGGATAGTATCACGTCATATGGAACCAGGCTAGAGCGGATACAGTTCAACGAAGAAGATCAGAAACTCAACTTGCAGTGGCGGAGCAGCTACAGGGATCGGATTTTTCAAAACGCGACTTTTGACTACGCTATACTTGCCATGCCGTTTCCGATGGTCCAAAAGCTACGGCTTCCGAGTTTGTATCAAGTCCCATCTCCCCAGATCCCTGTCTAACTCTATTATAGAGCTGGGTGCGACGATCACCAACGCAATCAACAAGGTCCCCTTCGCCTCGGGTTGCAAGGTAGCCCTGGAGTACAGGACGCGGTTCTGGGAGCACTTCGAAAACCCCATCTACGGTGGATGGTCCGAGACCGACATCCCCGGCGTGGGCTGGATAACGTATCCGTCTTACTGCCTCAACTGCACCGGGCCGGCCTCTCTGCTTGCATCGTACGTCGTCGAAGCCAGCTGGGGGGACATCTGGGTATCGGTCTCCGAGGAGCAGCACGTGCAGTATGTGGTAGATGCGATGGCCGAGATTCACGGTCAGGTGGCCTACGACGAGTACACTGGCAATTACAGACGCAAATGCTGGAGAGAGGATGAGTTTGCGAGCGGCGGATGGGCGCAGCCAACCGTCGGGCAGCATCAGCTATACATCCCCGAATATTTCAAGACCCATAAGAACGTGAGTTGTGGCGATCCGTTACAGTTATGTCCAGCATTGGAGCTGAACGTCATGAAAGATCATCTTTGTGGGCGAGCAAACCTCATATACGCATTCCTGGGTTGCCTCGGCGCTCGAATCTGGGGTGCGTGGGGCGGTGCAGATGTTGCTGGGTAAGTTCTCCCCGATAGGGGTTGTACTTCCGCAATGACCTTTGTTGACCACCCTTCTCAGAACTCGGCCTCGTGGATGAGGCGAAAGCAGCGGTGGATAAGTGGATGGGGAGATGGTTAGATGTGGTTTGTGTTCAAGTCCCGATCTTTCTGAAAGAGCTCTGCCACTAACGATATCAGTAACTTTCAATCGACCATCTGGATACAATAGGGAGCTCATAACCATGAGAATAGTGACTCCGAACTTTCGTTATTGATGCCAGTAGAGGGAGCACATAATATTCATATATCTACCACCGGTACCCCTGAACGGCACGAGGACAATGCTGCCCGCACCTCTATCTAAGCCCCCTACGCCTATTCCGGTTTCCTCTATGCGGCCATATAGCATTTAACACAAGGTGTAGGCCATCTACTGCTAGTAAGTTACTCGAGGTCAAAGCCTGTATGCGCATCGGAAGGGAGTAGGCTGCAGCATAGGACCGGTTTATGCGCACACCGATATTGAGCCAGTCAAATCATTAGGCTATCGACATTCATGGACTGTAGTCGTACGGTCTGTCTTTTATCGCGCGACTCGCCCTGTTTGATGCGATGGTGGCGGCAATGGTGAGGGCAGGGAGCATGCGTGCAAAGTCGTTGGCTCCTCCTTTCCAGCTAAACAGGATAGTTGGGAGACCTCTCTTCCTTGCGTGGTATGGTGGTAACAACAGGCTCCGTAAGTAGATCGGGAATATCTGAATCGGCTTTTAAGAAATAATCAACATTAGTGTATATATCCAATACGCGTCTAGCGAAGCAGAAGCTTTACACCAATATACTCGGACACGAAACTCACATTCACCAAAATCCATTTCCGTTTCCAGAGCTGAGCTCGTGCTACTTTAAGCTGAGCTGGTACTAAGCGATGGCTGAGGAACCCGGAGTTCAGGCTGAGGCGGGCTGAGGCTTCGAGGAAACATTTAGGGAAGCCTCTTGGGTAACTTAATATACCTCGAAGTGGCTTTCTGCGAGATGTATCGGCGTTGGCTTCCGTTCCGCGAGTTCGACCTGTTGCCCTCAACAGCTTTGCAACCCGACTTCACGGGCCCAAGCGCAGGAGAAGTCCGCGTTCACGGGGTGATCCCCGCACGAATAAGGGCCACAGATAGTGCGAAACGTTACGTCGAATCCGCCGCTGAAGTTGTCCTTACTGGATGCGGCCAAGGATGGATTTGTTTTACTGACACTTCGTGCCTCGTAAGGTACCAGTACACTCGAATTTGCCATAATTATTATGCGTGATAGTTGGTTACCGCCTTTCCGGTTCGTCATAACTACGTATTGCTAATACTGGCTAGAAATCTAATGTTCGGGTTTTTCGTCGTTTTGTCAGTGCTGCGTAGCATTGGGCCTACTTCCGCTCCAGAACGTCGGGGGCATTGCGCAAGATGTCTCGAAGGAGGACATCCTCCAGAGGGACATAGAGGTTTGGCTAATCCACTTTGATTAACTGCGTGGGGACAAGTTGGCATGCCCGTTAGGGGACGAAGCATACGAGCTATACGACATAACACTGCTTTGTAGCATTTGCCACTTTACTGAGCCTAACGGAGACTTGGACCCGTGGCAATATAGATTCGATGGTTCTTGCTCGGCTGGGGAGAATGCCAAAAGGCTCGGCCGCCTGCTTGATATCAGTATGTCGGGATGTTCAGTCAGCTTCGACGCGGAGCAAGTACGCCAAGACTTTATATATGGAAGGAACATGGGGTATTATGTGTCTGTAAATTACCTCAGGTACGACCACAGGTATCTTTTCATGGTTGGTCAACCTATTATCACTTCATAACGTATCATATAGCTGAAGTAGATGTCGGTGTGGTAACTCCCTGTGATATTGGCTCAACTACTAGTACAATCCACTCTATGCAATAAGGACAATGTTGAATTATCCTTGCCTGCCCCCGCATCCTCTCCCCCCTAGTATCCATCCATCAAGTGCAACATAAAAGGTGAGATGGAGTGTCCGTTTAATTAAAAGAAAAAAACGTCCTTGGTGGAGCACTGGCAGCCCGGCTTGCCAGCGTAGCAGCAGTGAAAGTAAAGATGTAGTGATCGCTTAGTTGCAAGTGCAAATGTCCTTGGAGGAGCACTGGCCGCCAGGCTTGCCAATCCAGGCACAGTGGTTTTCGCAGCAGAGGCCCTTGAACGGGGGCAGTAGGCTGCAGCAAATGCTCCGCTTCTCGACGACGGACAAGTCCCTGGGCTCGGCCCTGTCGGCCAGGTCGGTAAGGCCCACGTCTTTCATGACCTGGTTGATGACCTCATCGCCGTCAATGACGGCGTCATCCCTCTTATCCTTGCTGCGAGGGTAGCAGGCGCAGATGTCGTAGCCAGGACAGCCGTCACGAGGCATGCAGCGACCGCCGCTCGGGTTGCCTTGTCGGATGCAGACATTGTTGCAAACGCCGTCGCCACCGATCATGCAGGAAACCGAGTTGTGGCAAAAGCCCTCAGCAAAGGCAGTGTAGAGGGCGAAGGTCGCCAGAACGCTGCAGAAGAATTGCATTTTGGAGTATTTCTATCGATGCTGTTACTGGTTAGCAGGCTGATTCTCATCGCTGGAGAGGAGTGGAAGAAGAGGACCAGAACTAACTGTTCGACACAATGTGGAAGAGGATTGATATGGATATGATCGTGGCGCCAGGTTGTTATTGTTGGATGAGTGTTGTTGTTTTCGTCTGTTTGCGTTGATGATAGTGAGAAAAGAATCGAATTCGAGCAGAGATCTCATCCGGTATTTATATCCGGTTTCTCTCTCTTGGAGCCATCAAGTGATTCCATTTTTAGAATGCAAGTCTGTCTGTAGCAAAGGTAAGAAGACGTGGCCTGACCCGACTGTTCTAGTGAAGCCTTTGTGAAGAAGCTTCCTCTGGCACATAGCCATGCGATGATCGATCCACGTTACAGTTGAACTCGAGGCAGTCTTGCATTATCTTGGGATAGGTTCATCTCGGAATAGAACCTAATACAGGTAATGAACACACCAGGACATAATGGACGGTCGAAAGTCTCTCCGTCCTTACAGTCAACTCCAGCTTACTCTGATGATCATGATGTTTGAAATCCTACTTTTTGTTTCGGGTGAGGCAGAGCTGATGGTTTGAATGTAGCTCAAGGTATCACAAACTTTGATAGGATGCTTTGGTTGGCTGTTCTAAAAGTGGATGTATGTTGATCCCAACTTCAAACTACGCCATTCTCCAGCCGTACTTGTGGGAGTCGGTAACACTTAGGGCGCGGCAAAGACGGAGGAAAATGGCAACTTTTGGGGCATGGAGGGGTTCACATCTATTGGTTCTACAACTAAATCCTCGTTTTCACTAAACACCCAAGGGCAAGTATTGTATCAAAGGGCTCGATACATTGGTGGCAGAAGGTTTCCTTCCGCCAAATTGGCACTGGCTTCAAAAATAAAGTGAAATTTCCACCTGCAGCGAGAAGGCGTCGAATTTACAATAACCGCATCTCGCTTGTGCGGAACCCCCCCGCCGGCAACCCCCCGCCGGCAACCCCCCGTATTTAGCGCCCCTATCAAGCCAGCCTCGTGGGGGCGGATGATGACTGCCGATCTCCCTCAGCTGGATGTAGCTTGGTGTGCACTAAAAATAATTCACGGTTCTACTCCTATTTCGAATCAGAGTGTCCCCGCCCCACTTAGCTTCTGAACCACACAACTTTTTTTATATGGGCTTTTTTATAACGCGCGCAGACCTTCGATAGTAACATAATAATAACGCGTTAAAGCTGGGCCGTCGGAATTCCTGGTGCTGAGCCGCAACTGCTCAAGTACAGAATTTCGCCCTCCGCCTTGAGGGCTCGCTCCGTGCTCCATCGGCAGGACGGCCAGCTCGCCCCAGTGTCGGTGTACGGCATAAAATAAAAGGGGGGGGTTCGTAATTATCACGGCTTAGCGAAAGGCACGCAGCCTCGAACGGCGAGTCTGCTGCCATGTTGCGGGGGCTTGAGACGTTCATTTCGAGCACGACTGAAATTAACGTTTTCCTTCTCTGGTCAGTTCCAACTCATGTCGTCCAGTGAGATTGTTAGGGGCTTGTCATACGCTAATTGGACGTCTCGATGGACCGACGCCGCAATGGCTGTCATATACATGAGAGAATATCGTATTATTCCATCAAAGGTCGAATATTCCCCGAGGACGGGTTTGTCGAGTGTCACGCAGCTACGCCATACTTGGACCGGGAAATATGAAACCAGGTTGTCTTTAGTGTGGCCATTCACCATAGACTTGACTTGGTCGTCGTCGTAATGTGTTACCTGATCATTGGGGCGCAAGCTCACGAAACAGGGGAAGCGATCCCCAACCTGTATGGTTGCTTTGGCTGCATCAGTAAGCAGGGCGTGTAAGACGTTGCGCTTTCCATGCAGTATCGACATCAGCACCGCATCCACAACCCCCTCCATCTGTCGGTAGTCCGTGGGGATACGCCGGGACGATGTACCCATATTTGTGAGATCCTGGCAGTTGGCCAACCTACCCCCCGTCGAGCGCCCGTGCCGGTCACAATGGTAAAGGCGAGTCGTGTTAGGTTGGCAACGGCGACGCTCGTAAGAATGTATACTGGCATGCGGACAGGCGCCTTCATCGACATCCGAGCCTGATTCCAGCGCCGAGTCCTCGTCCGGGTCCCCGTAGCCGTCGTCATCGGAGAGCATCCGATGAAGTTTTGTCTTCTTCGAAATTGGTATTTCTGGGTTTCCTTGCGAGATGTGATCCAATTCGCGCTTCCGCATAGGAGGTCATGGATCTCTTTGCACCTCTCAAACCGATCGTACGGCACATTGAAGAGACTTCCCGGCTCCGTCCAATTTTGAAGCGAACCTAGGAATCTGACGGCGTCATCTCTGCCATCCCTGATAGCGAAAAATAGGGCATTCCTGGCCCTGTGGCACGGCTGCGCAAAAGTATTTGGCTCGTGCCGGGCGAGGAAGCCTAGCGATGCCTCCAGGCTCCGGATATGGTTCCCACAGTGGTTGATAATCCGGAAGAAGGGCTCTGGTATATCGATGCCTGACGACGGATTGGCGGATACACAGCCGAGGATACACAGCTCGGGGAGAGAGTAGCGTCGGCCGTTATTCCACAGGTATGTCTGGCCGAGCTTGCTGAACAGCCGACTACCCCGGAAGTGACACTCAAGCACCTCCAGGATGTCTGCGTGTTGCAGGCACACTGCCCATGCTAATAGGGACGTCTGGGTCAACAGCGGGACACCTTGGCGACCTGCGGTGACACCACGGGAACGCTTTACAAGGCTGATCAGCACGCCGAGGGCGTTAATATTGTTGGAAAAGACGGCTCGCAACATTGGGCAGCCCGTACCTCGCGCCCGAAAATCCAAATATGTGTTTCCGGAGTACCCCGTGGTCTCGGTAGTGGGGTCTGCACCTGCGTCAACGAGAAGCCGAGCCGTCTGTATGACATTGTCGGAGCCCATTCCAGTCAAGAAGTGCAGAGGGTTTTCGAATAATTAAAGTGTTAGAGATGCCCGCATCTGCGCCGAGGTTGATAAGCATCCGCAACACGTCAAAGTGGCCTGCCCTGGCGGCACAGAGGAGAGGGGTGTCCCCCTGCTCATTTTGGTCATTGACCAGCGTCTCGTTGATGAGTGCCGGCCGGAATGCCTGGAGCATCGACAAATGTCCGACGGACGCAATCCAGTGAAGAACCGTATCTCTCCTCTCGTTTACGATGAGGCTAGGATTTTCCATGAACTCGGGTTTCGGCTCTACTGTAATATACAGCTGACATGGATTCAGAAAAGTCTTCTGCCTACTCACTCAATGCGACCCTAACAGGAAAGCCATCCGCTGGATGGGCTCCGCCACCACCCATCTCAGCCTGGTAGACTCGGTTTCCCTCCACTGACTTGATTCCCTTCCTTGGATGCAGCTGGTCCCACTCGTCATAAGCAGGCGTGATGTCAAACATCCTAGCTGTCATGACGAGTGCAACCTTCAGCTCCAGCTGCGCAAGCGTCTGACCGATGCAGTTGCGCGGGCCCCATTCGAATGCTCGCCAAGAGCCTTTCTTTGGGTAAAGAGGGTCTTCCGGGCCAACCAGCCAACGGTCTGGGATGAATTCCTCGGGTTTTACGAAGACCTTGGGGCTGTGGTGCATAACCAGACTGAGCGTCCAGATGTGGCATCCTTCCGTGGGGTACTGCCGGCCTTCTTCGTCGGTAAGAACAACGTCCGGACGGCCCTCCCGTAGGCTGCCTGCGGGAGGGAAGATGCGAAGGATCTCTTTGATGACTGCCAATGTGTATGGTATCTGGTTCAGAAGTGTAGGATCGCTGGTGATGACCTGACTACAATATTCGATGGAGAAATCGGAGCCAAACACCTTGTCATGCTCAGCGCGGACCTTAGACAGGACTTCAGGATGGCGGGAAAGCAGGTAGTAACAGTACAGAAGGGTACTGCTTGTCGTGTCGTGGCCAGCGTAAAGGAACATGCGAAGCTGTGGTTTCGCGAGTTTTTTGAAGGCCTTCTTCGACAGCTCTCCCGTGTCACCCGCTTCCTCTAAATATTTGTCCATAGCCAACGAGATGATAGACCTAGACTGCACCCGGGATTCTCTGGAGGAGTCTCGACGGGAAGTAGCTAGCTCCTCGAATCGCTTGTCGATCTCGCCGTCGAGATACTGATTCATGCGGTAGCTGTTATACTTCTGTACGAGGGGGCGGGGACTGAGATAGCGCCTGATCGGATTGAAAGTTGTACCAAATGGAGTCCAGTAAACTTGTCTCCTGAGGCAGTCTGCTAGAGCACTCCCCTGCGTCTGGTATTGGAGACGCGCATCGCTAAAATCAGAAGGAGCTGTTAGCAACTGTTTCGTTGTTGGAAACGTACCATCGGAGGAGCTCACAGAGTTACGCGACCGATCACATCGAACGTGAGACGTAGAGTATACTCTTCCAATTGGAATATTTCCCCTTTCCTGGCAAGCTCCCGAAGTAACTTGCAGAAGACGGCAACTTCGTCGGCGATGGCCGGAGCAAGACCTGCCATGTAGCCGGCGGCGAAGCCGGGATTGAAGAGAACACGCCACTTCTTCCACGTACTCCCGTGCATTGTCTGCAGCGATGGCCCCCCATTGATGATCTCCAGGGTATCGCACATGGCGTTGGGCTTATCGAGGAAAGCAGCCTCCACCTGGGACGCGGTAAAGGGGTTGGCAACAACCATGAGAGTGTTGTTAAAAGGCCACAGGTTAAGGTAGAAGATGC
Organism: Monosporascus sp. 5C6A; assembly: GCA_004155035.1. Classification (NCBI taxonomy): domain Eukaryota; kingdom Fungi; phylum Ascomycota; class Sordariomycetes; order Xylariales; genus Monosporascus; species Monosporascus sp. 5C6A. Next base: position 399,679 of record QJOB01000012.1, read on the forward strand.
CGTTTGAAAATTGCTTTGCCATCTGCTGTACCACGAGGTGCATGGTACTATTCCTCGGCAGTACTTGGATGCATTCTTTCAGCGCAATAAAATGTCCAAAGACCGGATGGTACTTAGGCATTGGCTTTGATGTCATCAGCGGGACATACGCATCTTCTACGACAGAGAAGCTCAACTCACTGCTTTGGCTGCCTGAAGCTTTCGTACATGTTGTCTGTTCGCCGTTAGTTTGATAAAAAAAAGAATTAAGGGAGCAATAGCTGCCGCCGCAATGGCTGATATGATAAGTTGAGCCATGTCTTCTGCTTCGTGAAAATAGCAAGAAGATAGAGCTGAAGTAGTGGTGGGCTTCGTAGAGCACAGTTGGATGTGGAGGATTTGTGGAGTTAGGGGAGTTGGAGGAGCTGCCAAAATGACAGGCACCGTGGTATTGGCTTATATTTGGCCCCCAAGCGCGGAGCGCCCACCCAAGGCTTGGCGTGGTTACTTGTGGATGTGTTGTTGGTCGCTACAGTATTCTGTAATATCTTCCTAAGCAGCTGATGTGCCATCCTGCCTTTCCACCTTGCAGAGGCTGCATTCCCCCTTCAGCAGCCCAGCAGAGCGGCCTCTGCCGCGAGGCCATATGTCTTATATACCTATAGGGATGTAAGCAGCTTACGCCCTACTACTCCGGCTCATTCGTCTTCTTCCACACTCTTCTTTTCCATTGGACATTTGCTGAAATGGATCTATCCCAGCTCCCGCACACTCAAGACGTCCCCGGTAGGCAGCAAGCAATTGACCATGCGGCCCTAATCGACAAGGAACCTTTTCTGGTATGAATCAGCTATGCTGTAATTGCAACTAGTATCTACGTTTGCTGACGGGGCTCTAGATCGTAGTTAGCATTCTATTTGGAACTGCTATTCTCTGCGTCTGTAGGACTCCAAAAGGTGGGCGCTTGAACCGTTGTTGGTTCGAGCTTATTTAGCTATATATGGTTGCATTCCAACAGCGTCGCAGCACGTTTCGTGATTCGCATCTCCGAACGTCGGCATGTACGCTGGGATGATGGCCTCGTGCTATTAGCAACCATAGCGCTAGTTGTAGCTTTCGGCGTGTGCCTCAAGATTCTAGGCACGCTCTATCTGGTGGAAGCTATTAATAAGGAGGTGGTGTTCCCCTTTCAAGAGGATATTCCTCAAATACTAGACATAACCAAGTGGGCTATTATCTTCGCTGCTATGAATTGGACCTCCGTCTACACCGTCAAGTTCGCATTTATGTACTTTTTCCATACTCTGATCCAGGGTATGCCTCGGCGTGTCAGGTGCTAATGTCGGGATACGGTGGAACCTTCTAGCCAAGGGTCTTACGGCTATATATAGGGGGTTTCTCCCCTTAGATATTCAGGAAGGACAGGCGTTAATGGTCACCTTTATTGCTACCTAACAGCTAGTTTCCTGCCTTTCACTCCGTGCTTACCATTTTCCCTGACACGGCGGATCACATCATTCTATTGGAGTACAGTCGGTATTAGGATCGTACCTTGGATATATACGGTTCTGAATCCTATTATTATCTGCCCGCACTTCGGAGCAGACTCGGGTTAGTTCTGAATTGCGTACCCTGACCGAGGTTGAAAATACTGAACCCCCTTAGCTTTGCAGCCAAATGCAGCGCGAATCCGCGTCACCACACCAGAAGTCTTGTAGGCAACACCTTGTTGCTCTCGTCGACATCATAAGTGATACCCTCAGTAAGTGATTTCTAGGACTTATCAAGGAACTCTCAAGGTGGAACCCATAATACTGACGCCTCTCTAGTTGTGGGGTTGCCCATCGTCATTCTCAAGCAGTCGATCATGCCCTTCTCTCGAAAGCTGTCTCTCGCAGCGATGTTATGCCTCTCGATCGCAATGATCATCTGCGCCATCATCCGACTGGTCGGCAGCATAACCGATACATGACCGGATGGACGTGGAACAGCACCGGTCTGGACCACATTCTGGGCCGCCACAGAAGGCTGCGTCTCGCTGATCATGACCTCGGTGATCATAATCCGCGGCGTCTTCATTGCCCAAGTCATCCGGGACGACAGGCGGAGACAGAATAGCTTAATACAGCGGTTCGGCCGCCACCTCCTGTCCACGTTGCGGCACTTTGGGTCTTCGGGAAGCAGCAGGCGCAGCCCTCCCAGGCCCGCAGAAGACCAGTTGAACTCTAACTCAAGTGCGCCAAGGATTCTCCAGCAGGCGTTGACGAGAGCCACGCTGAGTAACGTGAGGCACCTTTTCAGCAGTGGTAATAACAAGAGTGAGAGTCAGGATAATGTGCTGGAAACAGTGGACACGGCTTATGCCCTTGAGGACCTGGACTACCACGTCGTCCGGAAGAACGAGGCAAGGAGACTCGGTCGACCGTCTGGTTGAAGTGATTATTGTACCAGGCCCCAGCCGGCTGTAACGATGATGACCGTACTTTTCGCTTTCGTCTTCACCTCCTGCTAGCATTGTATTCGACTTCGCGTCGGCCAGAGCCAGAAAGACTTTCCTTTGTCCGTAGAAATATTTCCTGGCATATGTCGAAAAATATTATTCATGTCGTGACATCCTATTTTAATTTTAAACACTTTTCAAACGTACTATAAAAAATAATAGTTTTAACTTTAACTAGTTGTTTTTAGAGGCTTTGGCATTTACTAAACGCATTTATTTAAAGTGATGTTAAACATACCTTAGTTTTTCTAGCTTGGCATACCTTAGTTTTTCCTGTCAATTGGCAACGCTCCGTTATTATTCCCGCCACCTCTTAACAGCTCTTATACTCTCTATAATAACTTAACAATTACATTATCAAATATAGGTAAGATTTATATTTTAGGACTTTTAAAACGCGTTAATCCATAATCCGAAGTTACTTTAATTTTCCGATTTTTTTTGGTTAAGTTATATAGAAATAAAATTATAGCGTTAAAAAAGTAGAAGTATTCCTACGAAACAATAAGGGTTGATATTTATAATTAGTACATTTTAAAAAACTAAGGTATATATACGAATATATATACGAATATCTTAATAACGTTACGTTTTCTGATAATAGAAGTAAGATATTTAGTTTCGCATTATTTGGGGTAATTAATTAATATATAAATTATTATATATTAATACGTATTTCAAGTACGAAATTAGATTTTCGGTTTGTACCGACGTTGTAACCCCGAAAAAGCTTCTTTTTTATTATTACGTTATAACTTAATATCCTTGTAGTTTTGCTGTAAAAATAGGGCTTTTCCGAAACTTCCCTTTATAGTAAAAAAGATATAACTTCGGGGACGTAACTGTATATCGAATAGCTTACTTATGGCCCTTCGTTTCCCTTGCAATTAATAGCCTAAGGCGTTTCCTAGCCCGAATTCGAAATTTTGTACGTTTTTCGGGTTTAGGCGTTATTACGATACAATCTGCAGCAGGTAATAACGTTATAGCTGCCGCCATAGCTGCCGCCGTAACTGCCACCGTAGCTCGCGATTATAACCTCGGTGTTACCGTATCCTTCTTCGTTCGACTTGCCGTATTAGTAATACGCTAGCGTTTGGGTTGCCGCTTTTGTAATCCTTCTTTAGCTTTAACATTTTCTTATTAAGATCTGTTACGGTGTTACGAAAAAGCCAGACTGCCGTTACGTTTTTAAATACGGCCACCGGCAGGCTGTAAAGCCGTCCGGCGTTAAAGGGCTTAATTAACCGTAACGGCGGTACCTATAACAAGCCTACCTTTTGTTTTTACAGGATAAAGGTTTTGTATCGCGAAAAGCGGGCTTTTTTTTATTAAGTTTTTTTTATAATATCAAAATTTGTAAATATCCTTTAAGGAAAGCGCTTTAGCTTTTGGGTGTTTTTTCGTAATATTAATTTTCCTATAAATTTCGTGCTAACAAATTAACCTTAGCCGCGCCGTTATTTTATCGAAGTTACAGTAACAAGTACCGAGTTTCGAAAGTTCCGTATTTGACTTCGTTAAAATAACCTTAAAAGCAGCTTGGTAAAGGTTATTTAGCCACTTTAAGTACTTTATGGAAACCTATATTAAAACGTTACCTAGCTATTATTTCCTTATCTAATTAAGCCTAATTTTAACGCGTTTATCGGATACCTATATTTTATAATCTTTTTTTTAATTATTAAAAAGTTATTTTAAGCTGGTTTAAAGTTTCATAAGGTTTACTTTCCCATTTAACATATAACCTTTTAAAGCTTTATGGTTAGTTTCTGTTAAGGAAATAATTCTTATATCGAAATTAAGGTTTTTGTTAATAAAGCAATAGGCCCATTCCTTGCGATATTATATCCATATCAACTCAAGATAATTTACTGCAAGTAGCTAATTAACAGCGAATTTATCTTAAATCAGCTTTTATACGGCGTCGAAAAGATCTTCAGTACCGCAATACATCAGATCCTGCCACATCTTAAATAACACTTCCTTCGTGGAAAGTACGCGATTAGCTTCAGGGAGGATTACAGCCGGCAAACTTTAGCAGTATATACACGAATTAAGTTTCTTCAGGAAAAAGGCGTTCTTGCGGTTAAAGGGATAATCGTTACCGTTAACGTCGCTTGCGTTATCATTATTAAGGTTTTCAGGCTGGAACACTTATTTACGGCTGACGTTAACAATTACGTTTTTGTTAATATGGAAAATGCAGATCTGTAACTTCGTAATTAAAAACGCCTTAATAATTACACGGCGCATCTCTTCGTCGAAGTTGGTAATAATTACTGTAAGTAATAGCACCTAAATCATCTATTACAAATACTTTAACCGATTTATTACCTATTTGCAAAATTCGAAACGTTTATCTAATATAAAAACAAAAACGCGGTTAAAAATTAACCCAGTAAAAGTTTAGCTTATATAATTAAAAAACGGCATATTAAACCTGTTTGTTTTATATATATTGTTAACGCTGAAAATTTCGGGATACCGTTTCCACATCTTTACATAATAAGGCATAATCTAGAAAATAACGATAAAGCAATTAATAACAAGATCGTCCCTTTCCTAGCGTATCTCGTAATAAAACGCCTTCGTTTTAAGCCGCTTAATAAAAGCTTATGTAACAATAAAGCTTTTGCAAAACTTTTATTTTATTTTATGGCGGATGTTATTAATATCCTTCCGGGACGGCCTTTTTTTATTATTAATAACCTTCCTAATCCGCCGCCGAAACTTTTAAGGGCGTAATATATTATTAACGACCGAAATCTTAATTATACGGTAACTTTCCTCCCCGAAATAACGATATTTCGAATACGTTTCGTAATGTAACGTTAGGCCGTAATTATGTTAAAAGGGTTCCTAATTAACGTCTATATACAACTTGAATTACCACTTCCAATTTAAAGTTCGCGATCGTATTAACTTAACGCGCCAAAAGTATTTCTTTGCCTTTTTCGTACGCGTTTTACGCAGGTCCCATTTTTCAAATACCTATGTAGCGTAACGATCGCAGGTAAGGTTAATACGGGTAGGCAGTCCGTCCTTTTTTTTGCCTGTCCGTACGTTACAGTTACGGAAACGTATAATATTAAAGCCGTAAGCCTTCGCGAAAACGTTAAGGGCTAATTCGAAATCCTTAGCCTTCTTTTACAGGCCTAGGTAACGGTTGGAAGGGTTAGGTATAGTGGAATTCGTTGGTATCGTTACGGGATTGCGCTTTTGTGGACGGTACGCTGTTATTCGGCTGTTTTCCGCCGAATCGGACGATTCGGAACTCGAGAAAACGATTATGCGCTCGGGATCAATCTCAACCATCGTGGATTCGAAGATCGGAAGAAACAGGGGCGTTGTTGTTGAAGAACTTTGTGTTGTTTAAAAGGTGTTAGTTACGTTACGATTGCAAAGGGTAAAATGCGTTGTTATAGCTTAGTTTTTCTTTGAAAAGTTAGATCTCTAATCATATATATCGGGCCGTTAAGGAGTTGACGGGCCGTTAACAGCTGTATTAAAAAACTAAGGTATGCCAAGCTAGAAAAACTAAGGTATGTTTAATATCACTCTTTATTTACCGTTTTCGGCTTTTTTAATAAATAATAATAAAGTCGAATGCTGTTAATTTTTTATATATAGCGTAACTATCGCCTCGTTACTTTTTATATAGTTATGAAATAAAGAAGATTTTTGTAATTTGTATAACGTACCGGATAAGTTCGCAAGCCGGACAAGCTCGAGAGCAGTTTTATAGCACGTTATATCAGCTAGCCAGGTGTGCTATAGCTCACCTCAGCTAGCTCAGGCCTCGCTGGCTTGTTTTCCAAATGTACTGCTGTATCGCGCTAAAAATTAACCAATCAAATCCTATAAAACCGTAACAAACCAGTAAGGCTTAAGTTGTATTTATACGAAACAGGGGTCGTTGTATACTGTTATGACCCAAGGTCACGTGACCGGCTCAAAGGTCTTAAGGGCCTTGGCACCTTGAGCGGTTTGAGCTGGGGCAGCGCTCAAAGGACTCAACGGGCTCAAGGGTTTGAGCCGTTTGAGCACCTTAAGCCAGAAGAAGGATATATACGCTCATTATTTCCATAGTCTTAGATAGAACCAGCTTGTAATACAACTTGGTTACCCAGATCAGCCTTGGTTATCTGCTATTACCAGACGTGACTGAGTTACGTTGCACACCTGTCTTATTGCTTAGTTTCCCACAGTACCACTGCCAACATAAACCCGTACGACTAGGTTTAATAGTTGGTTAACTAGCCCAGCCGTCATACCGCGCCACCCTCTTGGGCACGGGCAGCCACTAATTATAATGGTTTAGCCACTTCCAATTACCTAAGTATATGCGCCGTCGCTGCCATCCGCGTATCCCGAAAGAGCTTCCCTTTCTGGAGTAAGGCCGAATAAGTATCAGCCTGTATTATCCATCCACAACTAATCGAATAAAGTATCTGCTCATAATTTACTACGCGCCTCATACGCGACCGATTCGTCTCAAGGAAAAAAGGGTGCTTAATTCTTCACTCCAACTAATGCGCCGATCCATGTTTCACTGGATTCTCAATATAACGCGATCTTTTCCGCCGCGACTACATAGGGAGTAACCTCGAGTTAGTCACCATGGGTATTACAGGGTAAGTCAATACGCGCAGGACAGAATTCTGTGGGCACTTTTCTAAATGCTAAACCGCCAGGGCTTGGGAACAGGTTCGCAAGGTGACGCCCGGAGAAGAGGTGACCTTAGCCCAGCTAGCCGCAGAGTGCGTGCGCGAGAAGGGCAGACCCCTCCGCATCGCCGTCGACACGCCGTTTGCTGTATTCCAATACTACGAGGCTACGAGGCCAGTAGCCTCCTATGGCAAGTGCATTCCGAACGGACTTATTCGTCAATGCCAGCCAGTAATGAGCTGACCAGGTTGCAAGTAAATGTCAATGGCAGTCACGTGATAGGCGGCATGAACCACCCAACACGGACGCTGTACTATCACATACAACATCTCTTGCGCGCCGGTGTCCAGCCTCTATTTATATATGACGGTCAAGGCAAGCCGCCTGTCAAGCGCCATAAATATCACCGCTATTCCGAGAATTACACGCCGTATGAGCCTCCGGCCGCGTCCTCTCGGCGCACACCGGCAGACATCGAACGGGAGTATGATCCTCGGCATGTCACTTACTTATCGAAGCGGATACTTGATCTGCTCGGGATTCCCTGGTACGTCGCACCCGGCGAAGCCGAGGCGGAATGCGCGAAGCTCGAGGAGGCCGGTACCGTTGACGCGGTGTTGACCAAAGACGGCGACGCGTTCGTCTTCGGAAGCAACACCATTCTGCAGAGGCTCGACGCCGAGGACAAAGTCGCCATGGTACGCAGATTCCGCATGCGAGACCTGAGGGATGCACGCCCTCCCCTGAGACAGCAGGACCTGTTTCTCTTGGCGCTCATGGCCGGTGGGGATTACCACGACGGCATCCCGGGCTGTGGTCCCGCCGTCGCGATTGAAGCGGCGAGGGCCGGATACAGTGGAGAACTGCGAGCCCTGCTTTTTGCCGGCAGGCCGACGAAAGCCTGGAGGGACAAGCTGATTAGAGAGTTACGCACCAACGACAAGGGCCGTTTTAGTTGCAGGTGGGCTGCTGTCGCCAACGCAATTCCGGAGACTTTCCCTCTCCGGAATATAGCGAACTACTACCTCAAACCCGCAGTCTCGTCGCGGGAGAAGGCGGAGGAATATGGCCGATCTGTCAACTGGCACAAAGAGGCCGATGTTCGAGGCTTGCGGGAGTGGACTGCGAAGTACTTCGATTGGAAGCACGCGTACCATGCTTGCAAGTTCGTCAATAACCTTACACCGGCCCTGCTCGCCCGCAAACTCATGATCCATTCCGAGACGGGGGTCGATGGCTCGTACTTGATAAAAGCCATTCATGGGGTGAAGCTCATGAAGAAACAAGCCGAAGACGCTGGTGATAACAACACCGACGAGAACAGCGACGATATCACAAGCCAGCTAAGGGTCTCGTACTACCCTGCTACTGTCATTAATATTGACATTTCCGGTGAAAAGGTTGTCCTGGGTTACAAGGCAAACATGGAGAAACTATTCGACCCGCAGAAAGACGACCGCGAATGGTTCCCCCGGTGGATGCTCGAGAAGGGCGCGCCGAGTGCTTTCAGAAAGTGGCAGGAAGAATCGGCCAAAAAGGGTGAGAAGAAATCCTCCAAGAGACGCGGATCTGATGTGATTTCCGAGGATGCTCCAAGGAAGAGACCGCGCGGTCGTCCGAGGAAGGACCGTCTCGAGAATGCTCGGGCATCCGCTACGCCGCAAGGCAACAGGACCCAGGGCACGGTTGCCGTTTCAAATGCTCCATCGCCCGCCTTGAACAGATCCTATCGAGCCGACAGAGATCAGAGTGGGTTTGGGGCCGTGCTTACGCCTCCTGCCAAACCTTCTACGACCAGAGACCCACTTTCTCGGTCCAGCTCTCCCGATCTTCCGGAACTTTCGGTGTTATTCGGTAACCCTCGGGTCAGCCAGGCCGAGTCGTCGAATGCCGCCTCTGTTCATGGTAGTAGGCCTTGGAGCGCCCTGGCTGAGGCCAGTGTCAATTCTTGCCGAAGCAATGCAACGGAACTTTCCGACCCAACGCACAGCAGCCTCAACAATACCAGTCCACCCAAGTCTGACTCGGGTATTGGACGAAATTCAGGTGCATATCGGCCACAGTCTGGTTCGGCCGATGTGATTGATCTTACCTCGGACTGAACGACAGAGCCAGTACGTACAGAACCCATTCGCCTGCATCTCAATTGCCTGCCCGAGGGGAGGTATGTACGCTGGAGCTACGCGAGCTATCTGTTTCGTTTTCCATGTCATAGAGACTCAAGTGGGAGAGACCCGGCAATATGGTTTGATTTTTCAAGTTTCTGATAAAAGCCTACCTATATGGTGTCAAGGTCAGGGCTCCCCAGGCATCTGTACGACTACCGGCTCCGCAATAACACGCAATACTGTTCGACGAAGAATAAGAACAGGGAAGTATGCGGTTGGTGTGAGACACTATGCCGTTGATCCAAAGGGGGAGCACCCTCTCACCCTTGCAGGTTCACGTAAGCCATTGTGCCGAGTCGCGCGCGCCAGCTGATTCCCATTTCCATAGGTCGTCCAGGTGCCTTCACCACGGCCCTCCTGTCAAATTGGAACGCTCCGCGTTTGGCCAACGTCGCTTGCGGAGGTGTCTGAACTTATCAGTGAATGACGAGTGCCCAGACATGTAGTTTCGAGATACCCAGCTCGCGGATCTGAAAGGGGGTGTCGTTCTTCGTCTCTGCTGTGTCAACCCCTTTTTGTTGGTTTCAAAGAAGAAATTTGTCTAAAGGCTTGTAAGGCGGGTCTTCTCTTGTAGGATGCTCCACATCAATCAACTTGATGCCGCCGAGGTGAGTGCGGGCAAGGGACAGTTGCGGTGATGTACAAGGCACAGGGGTATTTTAGTCATCTCCACTGGGCCACTATATGCTATAGAGAGTTAAGACGTAGATTTGAAGGAAATTGTAGCATCGGCAATTCCATTCAAGATCGATGATCTTCGAAGATTGGCAACCTGCGATAGCGGTAAGCACCGGCAAGACGATCTATAATGTCCAGGAAAATACAAATCGTATGTGATTTTGCCTAAACGTATAATGGACCCGGTGGAGGTAACAAACATGCCCTATGACCTGACTCAACCACAACAATACTACGAACATTGCAGCTTGTACCTCATACGCCGTCAGCACCAATGAGGTCAGCTCTTCACCAGCGGCTACCTGCATGTACAGTAGGCATCAATATTCGTGCTCAAATAACCGCCAAGTTGGGAAGGCTAGGCGTTTCAGGCCCTCGCAGCATCCCCACATGTACTCAAGGGGAAACTGCCCATGCGGGTAAGCTAAGCCAGCCTCGCCCACTTCAGACTTAAATACCGCTGGTTAAGGCCTCAGGATATGCAAGGGGTATAGGATTCCTGTTACAGAGTCCGGGTCCTTTTCCGAGATCGACGTAATGCCTCCACTCGCTATGCGGTGTTTCTGGAATGCCCCCAGAACGTTTTCCTCGGGAGAGCCGTCGGTTTCAACAAGGAATTCAGGCATCGTCACCCCTGACTGAGATCTACGCCGCCCTATGTTCAGCTGGAGATATGAACACAAGGGTGCCGGATAGATCCGCGTCAAGGTATGGGATGATCTGTATAGGAGCATCCTCTGGCGTGTTTTCATGCCTTCGTGGCTTCAATATGCGATCGAAATTCGCACCGAGGCACAAACTCCGTAGGAGGATGGGCAACGGTCCACGGAGCCCCATCCTCCTGTTTAACAAGCTTTCAAGTCCCACCATGCTGTGGTCCAGGAACCCAGCCATCTCCGCCGCCGGTGGAGTCAACGGCACCTTTAATTAGGTCCAGGTAGGAACTCCACGCCACCCCAAAGACGGGACGGGCGCTTGCTGCAGCGGGGCCTAGGTATTTAAACCAGAGAGCGCTCTACCAGTTGCATGTTTCGTTTCGATCTTCAGCACTTCTGCGAATCCGATCTCTCAACATCATTCGTTGTCTCTGTCCCTCTTTTCCAGTCTGTCGTTTCTTCATCCACAGCCTCCAGGAGAGAATTTTCGAGTACCTTGATTGGTATATTCTCAAACACATTCACTTCCCACGCAACGTAAAACAACACACAACCCACACCATGTCTACCTTCAGGACTTCCATGCTGGTCGCCGCTTTGGCCTCGGCCGCCACCGTGTCCGCCCACGGCCACGTCACCAACGTTGTCGTCAACGGCGTGTCCTACCAGGGCTACGACGTGACCAGCTTCCCGTACATGTCCAACCCGCCGACCGTCGCCGGCTGGGCCGCCTCCAACACGGACAACGGCTTCGTGGAGCCGAACTCGTTCGCGGACCCGGACATCATCTGCCACAAGACGGCCACGCCCGGCGGCGCGCACATCGAGGTGGCGGCCGGCGACAGCATCAGCATCCAGTGGGACACGTGGCCCGAGTCGCACAAGGGCCCCATGATCGACTACCTGGCGGCGTGCGACGGCGCCTGCGAGTCCGCCGACAAGGCCTCGCTCGAGTTCTTCAAGATCGACGGCGCCGGCTACGACGCCGCCACCAAGACCTGGGCCTCGGACGTGCTCATCAAGAACGGCTTCAGCTGGCTCGTCAAGATCCCCGAGAACGTCGCCCCCGGCAACTACGTGCTGCGCCACGAGACCATCGCGCTGCACTCGGCCGGCCAGGCGAACGGCGCCCAGAGCTACCCGCAGTGCATCAACCTGCAGATCACGGGCTCCGGCACGGCCAAGCCGAGCGGTGTCCGCGGCACCGAGCTCTACAAGCCCGACGACGCCGGCATCCTCGTCAACATCTACAACGGCCTCAGCAGCTACGAGGTCCCCGGCCCGGCCCTCATCGACGGCGCCGTCTCCTCCGTCGCCCAGTCCAAGTCCGCCGTCACGGCCACCGGCACCGCAACCGCCCCCGGCGGTAGCGGCGGCGATGCCCCCCCCCCCCCGTCGGCCGTCGAGAAGCCCACCTCGGCCGCGCCCGCCCCGACCTCCAAGTCTCAGCCTACCTCCCAGGCGCCTTCGACTATGATCACGTCGACCCGCCCCTCCGCAGCCCCTACCACCACCGCGGCCCCTACTACCGCCGCGCCGACCAGCGCTCCCACGGGTGGTGTTGGCGCCGCGACCCTCTACGGCCAGTGCGGCGGCATCAACTGGACCGGTGCCACCACCTGCGCCGAGGGTACCTGCAAGGAATGGAACCCTTACTACAGCCAGTGCGTCAACTCGGCCTAAGTGGTCCCCGTCCCGTCTGAGGCGGAGGAGTGGAAGTGTACGATGAAATTTTGAAGCCTTCTTGATGTGAAGGAACGTCCTACCTATGTACCTGCCTGCTTTCTCTCCGGAAGCTTTATGGGTTTGGATGGATGGATTTACGTTCTATTGTATATAGATTTTACGAAGGGCGACGAATCGAGATCGCGTTTGTGCAACTACAGATTTTTGTGACGTGCTGTTTTGGAATCTTGCGCTTGACTTGAAGTGGTAACCCCCTGGATTATCCCGCCTAAGGGTGGACCGGCCTTCCGGCGGACCAGGTAGTGCAACAGTACTACGTTTGACCGCGGGCCGGTGATGAGACACAAAGGCAGATGCGTGCTACACTTCTAGTGATTTCTGTTACACGGAGGGTTAGAATATCCGCTCATGATTCTTCGTGGGGACCGATCTTGTGTCTGATTTAGGGGTGACAATCGTCACAGGACCCTTTAGTCAATCCAGGCTAACCACCAGCATAGCAATACCGTTTATGTGGCGCAGCAGGGTCTCCGTACACCACAGAGCAATTACTGAGCGAGCTCCCCAGACCCATTTAGGTAATTAAAGGGATTGGATTCTTATTCGCGTCACTTCGGGGAAATTCAGGATGGCCGTGCAAGTATCCTCACGATAATCCGCGGCGGAGACAAAATGCGTTCAATCTTCTAGATTCATATATACTTCCGAGCAACCATGTCGCCAGTAATGGGAGAGTTGAACCCTGACCCTGTGCTATGCTATAATACACCACTGCATCCGCAGAGGCTGTATGTCTAACTTTTTCCATCCAACGCCAGGGTATGTTAAACCATCCGCTAGATACAAACATTAGACAACGCCGCCGCTAGTGATGCAATGCAAATGATGCCCGAAACGCCGTCCCCGCCGTACTCCTTTCCGCTCGCCGAGGAACCCAAACATGGGAAAAGCCAAAAGTAATACAGTGCGTGTGGTGTCGTTCATCTTCAAAATCTTCCGTTCACTCGTAAAAGCGCTCCTGCCACTCGAGGACCTCCATGGCGCTGGGCCACAGCGCCATCAGGGGCCCGCTGATGCTGGAGACGTGGCGTTCCTCGGCGACGTCTTTCCTCTTCGACGTCTTCTCCTCCGCCTTGTGGGGTGGCTCCGAGGAGTCCAGCTTGAACAGCGAGGGCCGCCTCAGCAGCGAGGCGTCCAGCTCGTCGGACTGCCGACCCAGGAAGACGGGCCACTCGAAGTCGTCGTCGGAGCTGCACAGGGTGCCGCCGCGGCGCCGGCTCGGCGACGGCGGGATCTCGAGCTCGTCGTCGCTCTCCCAGTCTTCGAGCACGGCGCTCTCGTGGTCCGAGAAGACCGGGGTGTGCGAGCCGCTCGCGGGCGCTTCTAGCGGCGTCAGGGTGCCGTCGTGGTTGTGGTGTTGGTGGTGGTCATGGATCGAGGCCATGTGGTGGTGGCTGGCGCTGGCGGGCTCGACGGCGTCCGCGTAGAGCAGGTGTGAGAGGTCGTCCTCGTTGTAGATGGCGACCTGTGGGGCCGTCTTGGCCGCTGTGTGCTGGGGCGCCGCGGCCGGGTTCTGGGGTGTGGGGATCTGGATCGACAGTCGATCGAGCATGAAGATGTCGCCCTGCATGATTGGTTGCGTGGAATTAATTTGTTCTGTCAAGATGAAAGCAAGCCGCTTGGTCTTGCTGATGATCTTAGTATGGTGGTGGTGGTAATAGTGCTGCTTTGTTGCGACTCTGATGATGGCCTGGGGGAGCAAAACTAGATGGCAGATTCGAGCGTCCGGCAGCTCGAATTATATCCAGGGGCCAAGAGTTAGATCGCGGAGAGCGCGGAGAGCCACGACGGGACGTGAAACCCGTCCGACGCCATATGGGCTGACAGAATCTTTCGGCATTTCCATCACCTGGAAACGAAAATGAACGATGGGGATTGACGGTTCGAGAACACCCGCTGTGCGTTCCTAGCTCTCCCGATAGGCCAGTCATGGCGTTAACACATTAACCCATCAAACCCATATCGAACATCCAGACCTGCCAAGGCTCGTAGGAGAAATGGGTCGTGCGCACGGGACTGTGCGACCGGACAACCCGGAATAGTGCGCGACTCTCTTATCCAGCGCAGGGTATTGCAAAAACGTTGGATGGCGGGTCGCGCGAGAAAATGTGCCGTGGTGCTCGTACGATCGAGGTGGGAGCTACATGTCACGTTAGGCTCGATTCCTCACAACGCTAAGTTGGTGCTCCCCGTCGGCCGCTTCCATCTGATCGGAGCACGCCGCCCATCGCCACAGTGGATCCCGGAACGCGACCATAACCCCTGGGCACCACTGCAGGTCCCATTGGTGTTTCAATTCCCGTTCTCTCGAACTGCCGAGCAATTTATGGTTCTAGGCGTTATTGAACCACAATCGGCCGAGGAGAAGATTATGCCAAGTAAAGAGCGGGATTTTGAATCATATCAACAGGGCTATGAATCGAGCGCAATGGACTCTGGTTATAACCAGCTACCGAGAGCTTACTTCTGAATGATTTGCTAGACTGCCTTACTATGGCAGCTATATTATATCGGCCATCCCCCCTATTGCCACTCATTCTGAACGAGCCGTTTAGATATCTCAAGCTTGGCCGGGTATGGTCGAATTAGTAGTTTTGCGGCTGGGCATTCGGGAAAGGGGTAGCTTTGCGCGTCCCTGGTGTTGTGCACCATTTCGCAATTCTAAGCCGTTCAGAGGAGTCTGCCATCGTCAGATATCGGGGACGTCAGCTGTCTTCATACAATACCATATATTTGTTATGACGTTCGCTTAGGCCATTATTCCTCGGCACATCAACACAGACAACTACTCCTGGGGTAGTTGCGAGTCGTTGCAAATAACAGCCTCAATGTCACTTGGCTCGACCCGGGACTACCTGTATATATAGAGCGATAGAGTTCGGGCTGTAGGTGCCCCACATTTGGTTAAGACACGCTACAGAAGGCTACAGCTAATTACTAGTCTATCCATTCTCCTGGTACGGGAAATCGAGGTTCCTCAGCCATGTTCCAAAACTCACCCGCGAACTCCTCGGTGTCCAGGCTCCAAACCAGCAACCAATCTTCTGGATTAGGCCCGTACCGGATATCCTTGAGTTTCCAATCAGGTGCGCGCGACCCATATCTATTACCCGTTAGATGGCGCAAACCAGATTCCGTGAGAGCATGGTTCTTCCGGAGAGCATTTCTCTCTCGCTTTCCGTACTCTATCAGATCCACTTTGCACCCCTTAAGAATTGATAGCCAACCGGCAAGTGCAGTTTGCATATATTTCTTGAAATGCTTCCCCATCAGTTCCGTGGTAAACCTCAGAAAACCGCTCGCGGCTCCTAGTATGAAACATATTAACGGCGTTGACTGGTAACGGAGATACCAGAGATCTGATTCAGAAGCGCGTCGAAAAGTGTGCAACTTGGCAGTGACTTGCATTGTCTCCAAAAGGATTGCCTGCCATTGAAACGAGTCATGTTCGCTGATAGGCCAGCGTCGCACGCTCATCACGAACGCTATTACATTCTTGAATGGAATGTCATCTTCTTCCAGTTGCCGGATGTCTTCCTTCCTTATCCTACCATTAGCCCATAGACTCCACAAGAATATTTCGGGAGAAACCCTATCGGAATAAGCAAAGTATATGGAATCGGCAAAGTGCTCTCGAACTCGCATGTCGAAGGGGAGATCGTAATATGATGAAAAGATCCCATTTAGGGATAGATTTAGTTTTGAGTGCAATCCGTAACTTGCAAAGCGGAACAACGCATCGGATGCGTCGTGATATTCAAGATATTCCTCAAACACAGCAGACGAGACAAGGGTCGCCGCTAAGTCAATATCGTGTTTAGGCATAAAACTTAGAATAAACCACATAGCAGGCATACCAGAGTAGGCATGCTCACCAAACTGAAGTCCGGCAGCTAACAAGACTTTTACAGTCTCAGCGTCTCTGGCCTCCTATAAAATGATTGGTGAGTTTCATTTCACCGTTCTGCCATCGCCCAATTAGAAACTTACATGTAAAAGAGTTTCCCCGCCTGTAATACGCTCAAAGGGGCTGGCAAGACCAGCGTGGAATAGCTCGCGGAGTCGAGCTGCATCCCTGTCTTCCACGGCCTTGAAAGCAAGAGAATGGCTATAATCAACTGTATGCCATGTCCGAAGATGTATTCTCCAGCCCGAGACAGCTCTGTTCGCTTGAATATCCCAAGCCTTGGCTGAGAGCCAACTAGGGAGTTGGAAACGAAGGGCGTAGCCTGGGACCCCTGCACGTTAGAGATGACGCTGAATGGGTTAGATTAATTCCTTACTTCTTTGCTGAAAGGGGCTATCCTCGGCGGTAACGTCTGTCCGCTGGGTTGTGATATGTCCTAAGACCGGGGATCTACGCCACGGCAACAGTGCGAATCTGTTTTGACTCGGCCAAACAAAGGCCCTGTTGTTTTTGGAGACAGACTTCTGCCGCCTGCGATCCATTGGGGATGTCTGGTCTTGCTTGGGCGATGAACAGGGAAGCCCGCCTATTGATACTTCGCCATCTTCTACCTCATGTACAACTCTACATCCCGACTGGTTCTGGCTTTCCCTGAGTTGTTGGACAATGACATGAGGAAGGTATTTCAACTTGACCCTTCGTAGATTGTTAGTTAATCAATCAACAGCCCTTGCATTCGGTCACTTACATCATATAGCTTTGCTGAGCTGCTGTCAATATACGAAAAGCGTCTTGGAGTCTCTTCTCATGCTCAGCTAGCACTTCCTTCTTGAGGCGGACCTTGACCTTTGCGATTCCCCTTTTTATCTTCCTTTGCGCATCAATGTGTATTCGCAAGTCGTCGGCTAGACTTATGAGGTTCTGGACGGCATGACGGCAGAGCTCCGTACTGTTGCGCATTGCCGTATCGTCGAAGATCATCGGATTGAATCGTGCATGTTCTTTCACCTCGTTTTCCATTTCCCCTACGATCGAGTCTGCGATCTCGATTTGCCTCATGAGGTACGCGATGGTTTGTGGGACATCTTGAATCTCGTCCCAGAGCGCCTTGAGCTTGAAGACTGCACCTCCGATCTTAACGGCGACTCCCGCAAGGGTCACTGAACTTGCCACGACCCCGACGACCTCTGCCATGCTGTCAATAACAAGACGACGTAGGTTGGAGCGCTTCTTAGGGGTGGGATGGCGGGATGAAAAGAAAGATTCAAAAGATAATAATATCTTTGGCAGAAGAGGGGCAGAGCTCCGTGCTTTTGACATTGACGAGGGAGCCTTATGAGAAGCCTTGGGGCTGGCGTGCATAGCCCCCGAACCGATAGTGGCTGTACGAAGCCTGGCGAATCATAACGTAATGATCCGAGGTAGCAATCTACTATGTAATCATCACACTGTGCTTGAAGATCCGCATATGAGACGGAATCGAAATGCATAAACAATACTTGCGGTTCATAGGCTGGAACGCCTACAGTACTGAACACGGCTATACTCAAATATCAGAAAATAACCCGCACTTAGATCTCGTTATCTGGTTGCAGTAACAGTAGGTGTCCATCATTCTATCTACTTTGCTCCTACCCAGCCCTCATCACGCCGTTCCGCTAGACGAGACGATGTGTTAAATTGGTGCCTTTTCAACAAGTATCATCAAGTCGCTTATGGAGCTCACTATTCACCTCCGGCAGAAAGTTCTACCTTCACGTCGAGGGTGCGCATGATGGAGCCAAACCTCTCAGTGCCATCCTGCCATTTATCCCCAAACTTCTCGTATACCGCGTCGATCTCTTTGGCGAACTTGCGCTCCGTCTGTTTCTTCGCCACACTACCCTTCGGCGTTCTTACAAACCCTCCCGCTGGGATGTACAGAATATGCGTGCGCGAGATTCGGGCGTGAATTGGTATCTTGACGTTCTGCGGCTGTACAACGGCTTCCCAGAGGCCGGAGGCGTCTTTTGGCTGCACGCCCTGGGCCAGCTCGACGAGGAGCAACGGCTGTTGACGGTTCCTGCCGATGACCATGGCCGCGCCGACCAGGTTGTCTGCGGTGACCGCTCTCTCCATCGGCGCGGGTTGCATGTTGACGCCCGTAGACAAGGTCAAGAGATCGTCGATGCGGCCGGCGAAGCGCCAAGCATACTTCGCCTTTTTCGGGTCGGGATGAGGCGTCCACAGATCGCCCATCCGGTGCTCCGGATAGGGCGGCTTGGACTCTGCGGTGATACCCTGGCGAGCGTGCCAGCCTGATAAGTGTGCCGATTCGGGCTTCATGACCAGAACTATTTCGTATACGTCTGTCGGCGATCCGTCATCAGCGAGGTGCTCGGCGTCCAGTTTGCGGAACTCAATCGCCCCGTTGACGGTGTCGAAGAAGACGTAGGCAGCGTCTTCGTTGCTACCATTGAGCTGCGGAGGGGGGGGCGTCTCAGTTGCACCCCATACATTCCGGATATTCGTGTATTTGGCCCAGACTTGGAGGGCGAAATCCGAGAGCGTCGCTACAGGTATTTTAACTGGTCAGCGAACGCGCAGACTCTCTAGCTGGGCAGTTGGTTATGTAGTTACATACCTCCGCCGAAACAGACCTTCTCGAAGCCTTGGATGTAGTCTTTGGCGTTGGGGTTCCGAGCGATATCCTCCATCATCCAGGGAGTCAGGATCGCCTTTGTCACGTTTGCGTTCTCGATTATGGCGTATATGTCACTGGCTTGAACAGCACGATGGCGGAAGCCGGGGACAAACACGCCTCCACCGAATACACTCGCGTTCAGGCCATACTGAGCCGACATGGCGTGGTATGGTAAGGTGACCGTTAGAAAGCGGACTCCATCACCTGGGGCTATTACATCCAAGTTATGAGTATATCCATCAATGTCAGGTAGTAGTTGTTGGGCGTTGAGAGCCGCGGCCGCAGCATGGTTGCAAACGACGGGCTTCGGAACCCCCGTGGTCCCGCTCGTATGCAGGATGAGATACGGATCCTGTGCGGCTTCCTCGTATGTCTTCGTGTAAGGGAACGGTGGCGCCCGGTCCTCGCTATCCAGCAACTCGTCCAGATCAGGGACGGTCGCGTGCGACATGGGTCGTTCCGCAAGAATGTCGTCGACCCGAACGCCGACGGCCGAGAGCAGAGCTTTGCACTCGGTCTGTTTCATGAGCGACAGGTGAACCTCGAGGCTGTTGAGCTGCGACGAAAACAGGACCTTGTGTCCGGTCTTGCATGCTGCCATCTCGATCATGTGGTAGCGGATGTCTGGGGTCCCAAAGTATGCGATCGTCTCGAAAGTCGAGGAACGTCCGATGGAATTCACGATGAACCATGCCAACTTGTTAATGGCGTTGGCAAACGTGCCATAGCTTACGTCCTCGTAGCCCCGCGATAAGTCCGAGTCGTCGATGGGAATCGAGGCCCAGGGACGACTGGGCTCGTCTCGCGCGAGCTCATCGATGGCAGCGGGAAGCAACCGCCGCCCGCACTTTGGAGCCGAGCTCTTGGTGTTCATCGTAGGCTACCACTATGTGTGCGTGACTGGACTGTAGGGGACTGTAGGGGACTGGATAGCGCGATAGGATTTGATACACCGCGATGTGAGAGGGGCGGCCTTGCCATGAACTTATACAGTCTGCTTCCTTTGTCTCAAAGCCCGGGGTGGACGCCACGGCAGCTTCGGATGCATCGTGCATACCTTTTTATTCGATGAAAAACTCCATTATATTCATGCCGGGCACTTTCCCAACATTTCTACGGACTTGCGGCTTGCCCGGGGTAATTTAATCGGCCATACCGTATTATCTCTCGATATTCGGTGAAAGCTAATGTGGGCCAAGGTGCACGCTTTCCTCGTTCCCCAGACGGAATAGGTTTTCCTTTCCGTGTTATTTGTTGCGGTAACTTCTGCTTCCGACCCACTTCGTCAAAATAGCATACTTCTTTGGAGTTACACATGAACCATCGCATTGGCCAGTCTTGGCCTGCGTTAGCTTTCTCCGAATTTCGAGAGATAATACGGTATGCATTAGTGGGGGAACGAAACCCCGCCCGGAGCGCACAAGGGCCCACAAGGCCTGCGTCAGTAGACCGAGCCAGCCGTTTTATGTAAAGGAAGGGTTGTCGTTAACCTGGACGGTCGACTGAAAAGAGGAGCGGCCCCTCCCGGCGGATGGGTAAGGTGGGGAAGCCGCGTACGAAAGTAGCCATCTTGCAACCGTCGACTTGGAATTGAGCTGTAGCCTCACGTGTTCCATGCTTAAGTTACATAAAAGCAGTACGCGTATTAATAGCATACGCAGTTAGCCTAATACAAACATAACTCATGTCCTTTATATCTGATAGGATAACCGCTCTGCGGCGGTCCCCGTCATTAAAAACTACGAACAAACAACTAATGTTACTTCAGAAAAGGGGTTTTCATAAACAATCCCGTCTTATCCCCCAACCTCCGCGGATATTGGTACAAAATCAATAGCGCGTCCCTCATCTCCAGCAGCATTGTATGCACTCGCTCGGGAAGGGCGGACGCGGATCATGGAAGGAAACACGGCGGAAATAACCTGGAGGTCGCCTTAATATGGACCTTAATATGGAGCTCACCATCTTGCCGAGGCTCTTGTCCCCCTGCCCACTCCATCTGGCTTCGCCGGCTAAGCTCGTCGTCCGACGCGGTCACGATGCCCGGCCGGTTGCCTCGGCCACGTTTGAGTGGGGAAAGGTGGAAGCAATCGTTGGGAAAGGTTATTACCGCCGGCGGATATATGGGATATGGGTGGAGATCACGGGAGTGACGGATAACTCGTATGAGGGATTAATTCCCTCAACCCCGAAGAGCCACAGTCACTGTTATCATCAACTGCGTAAGCATGAAACAATGCGATACAATATCGGGGTCTCAGGCTGTTTGACAGGATGTTCTCTGTTGGTTCGCTTGCCTAGTGACAATACGGCTCGCCTTGAATTGGGGAAGCGCCGGAAACGTGGTTGCTTATGAATCCATTGTGGAAGTTGATGACGATATTGATAATAAAAGTGATGACCAAACAATCAACATGGGGGCTGTAGGTTACACGATCGAGGTGGAAGGTGGAAGGTGGAAGTCGTAGTTAATCAAGCGATCAATCGATGATGAAAATGGTTAATTAGGCGATATACTGTGTGTTGCAACCGCTTGGAGTTCGTATTTAAAATCAACGGGCAATCGAAGGTGAGGTACATAGAAAGTGTTGTCTCGACATCCTTAGGGAGAACAGACAGAAGAAGTCACTCATATCATGGAGTTGAAAAAAAGAAGGTTAAGCCCTCATCTTTCTTTTCCCCTCTCTCTTCACCATCCCCCCTTTCCTATCACTCCCTTCCCATCACCCCTTTCCCATCTCCCTACCCCCATGAAACCATATATACATTCCAGAGCGCATCTACCTATTACTTCCAGAGACACCTACGTACAACACACATAGCCATGGCTTCGGAGGATAGCTCGCATCACAGCAGCACCTCGCCAGCAGCGGACAGTAGACGTCGCCCCTGAGACACGACGATGACGGTACCTAAGGCATCTTATCTGGTGCCGGATCTGATACCGTATGCACGACCCCTCGTTATGTCTTCGCCCCGTCACCAAGGGTGTCATCGACATTTGCCGATCTGTAAATTCGCCATCTCCTAAGGATTCTGTCGACCCGTTGGGGATCGGACAGCCGCATCGCTAACAACATCCCAGAGTCAGAGTCCAGCGGCTCCGACGACTCAACCCACGCCAGAGAACCCATGTCTAGCGGTCACCGAGAACGACACTGGCCGCGTATGTCCCTTCAATCACTGCCTTGGTCTGATTCGGTAGCTAACCTAGCA
The DNA here is from genome assembly GCA_004155035.1 of Monosporascus sp. 5C6A. NCBI lineage: Eukaryota > Fungi > Ascomycota > Sordariomycetes > Xylariales > Monosporascus > Monosporascus sp. 5C6A. The sequence goes on from QJOB01000012.1 coordinate 421,883, forward strand.
TCGCAGCTGACCTTTGACAAGAATGCCTACCGCAAGGCACCGGTACCGACACCCAGCCGCGTTTCGACACCAAGGGCGACCAAGGCCCCCGCTACCCAGCAAACGCCAAAGAACCCGTGTCCAGCTGTCACCGGGAACGAGGCAGGCCACGTATGTACCTCCACTCTCACTTGTTCCCCCCCAGCCCCCCTTTTTTAAATATTTTTATGGAACGTAATAAAGTATCTGACCAGCGATGTGGGGTCAGTCGTGCCCTCCAACAACTCGGTTCCCAGCGCAGCCACGCCCGGGTCAGTGGCTGGTAAAATCCAGCCCTTCCACCACTCCAACGCCTTCTCGTCGTCGGCTCCCTTGGTGAGAACTACCACCTCATTCTAGCCGAAGACATTTAATGCCATAACATCCAACAGCCCCCTCGTCTAGGGTTTAGCTAGGCCATACTCACAAGTCGGATCCTGTGCTGCTCGAAGTCTACGATGAGCCAGTGCTGGCCCCAGGATCTGGTGAGCAGCCCGCGGCCGTCCTGGAGCACGCGGCATGCGACTGTCCGGCCGTCTCCCGGGTCCTCGGTGGCTGGTTGGTCCGCGGCCATGTCCGCTCTGAGGCCGGCCACGTCTTCTCGGCCGGACTTGGCAATGGCCTTCTGCAGCCTTTTGATATGGCGGGATTGGACGTACATGCCTGTGATGCCATCCTCGATGCCGAGATGGGCGAAGAGCTCTAGGACGGCGAACGACACCAAGCTGGCGAGATCGGAGTCGCCCGCCGCCAGCAGCCTGTCATGGATCGTGTGCTTTAGGATCCTCATGACTCCAGTAAGCCCGGCTCTCTGCTGGAGGTTCCCAGTCGTTACGTCTGAGACGATGGCGCTCAGGACGTGCAGGATCCGCACCATGTTCTTGTCGTCCCAACGTTTATTCAACATCACCCTCTACAGGGCCGCCACCCTTTGGACGGGGGCGACTCTGCTGAGGTCAAGACTTGCCGGCTTGAAGATCATAAGTCGTGCCCAAGGGGTATCGATGACCCAGACGGCCTCTTCTCCTTGTCGACAGTTGAGGTGATTTGTTGGAAGGGCGGTGAAAGGAACAAACGGGCTTTTAATGTGGCCCTAGGATTTCAAAGACAAAGGAGCTGAAGGCTATATGTGGCTGCTCCCATTCTCCAATTTGTAGGACATCAATTAGACAGCATCCCAGACCCAATTGCAACACACTTTTGCCAACATGGTAGCATCTTCTGGTTTGTCTCTTGACTAGATACCCGTCATTGACATTCTGATCTACTCATTTTGTACGCAATTCGAGGTACCGCTTCTGGGGAGGGGTCAACGGCGCGACAGGCGCAGCGCAGCAGCCGCAGGAAGGATCACAGGTTCCGCGTGCGGGCGCTTGGGAGCGAATCTGTGAGAGATTGCTCGACCTGAGTGGCGATTGGAAACGGTCCGTCGCCTTCGCGAAGGTTTGGAAGCGTCCCGTATGGCTTGGAGGGAGCGTCTGCATCGCAGTGAGGCCGTCGCCGATTAGAAATAGGTCGTCGGAACGGAAAGTCTAGCCGTAGCGTCGGTTAGCAACGAAAATCAACGAGATCGCCACGATGGCCGAGAACAATACGACCGGCCAAACCGAAGGCCTTGGCTTGGAACAGCTGATGAAGGCTTTCGCCAAGCTGTCGAGCGAGAACGCCGAGAAGAAAAGAGATACGTACCTTGACTGGAAGTACTTCGACTTCAAGGTTAGCGAGGAAAACCACCTGCGCGGCAGTGACAACTGGGAGATGTGGAAGACGGTCTTCTGGGTCGCCTCGACAGATGCCGTATTTTCCATAGCTAGACGGCTGGCTCCGGCCGCGTGCTGTTGCTTGAGCTCTTTAATAGCATCGTCGTGTTTCCTCCCGAGATCTCGACGAGCCTGCTCGATAGAGGCCGTGTGGTCTATGGTTAGGCGGTTGACATGGGCCGCGTGCTGGTGATTGAGCTCGTTGATGACGTTAGCGTGTTCCCTTTCGAGGTCTTGACGAGCCTGCGCGGTAGATGCCCCATGGTCTGCAATTAGATGGTTAACCTCAGCCGCATGCTTTTCTTCTAGTGCCCTAACATCGTCGTCGTGCTTGATTTTCGCGCAAGCTGTTTGTGCAGCATGGCATCCGATGAGCTCTTGACGACCCTTCACGGCATCGTCGCGTTCTTTTCCAGGGCGGTGGTAGCGTGGCGTGCTCTTCCTCTAGCCGACGAAGGACCGTCTGGTGCGACCCCTCTATTTCTTGGGCCCGGGCGCGGTGAGACTCCGTCAAAGAAGCCATCGAGTCGTTATGCCGTAGAGAGACCTCGTAGCTGCGTTCCTTGTGTCGTAGTTCGAGTTGGGCGACAGCGTCCCGTGCTGCTTGCGGGCCGTGGTGAGCTGAAGCTCAGCTGCCGGGGCCCTCCGACTCGCCTCATTGCTGAGAGCTCTAGAGTCGTTGGGCTCGATAGAGTGGAGGGCGATATTGGAGTTGGCGACCGAGAGGTCCGACTCTAGCTCATGGACTTTGCTCCATCGCCGACAGGTCACCTTTGAGATTTTGCTGTCTTGTCTCGAGGCGGCTCGTGCGGGCCTTCCTCAGGTCTTGGGTGCTACGCGTCCTCTCCTCGTCCGTTCCCAACCGACTCCCGTTGTTGTTTTTTCATGGTGGGAATCATAAGCCTGGTTGAGATGAAGTATGCAGATGTACGGGCGTAACAAGTCAGTATAGGGCAATATATATATATATATGTGTGTGTGTGTGTGTGTGTTGTAGCAGTGGCCGAGGGGAAATATAATTTCTTAGTATAAATTTCTGGTCCTCATAAGTGCGCGTGTTCGGCCAGAGCTCTTGCCTTCCTCTTCGGCTAGACGCCGTGACTTCCTCATCGGCTAGAGGCCGTGACTTCCTCTCTCATATTTAAGTTGCCAACCCTCGTTTGTGTGCGCACCTCGGTTAAGGGACGCGACTTCCTCAAGATAGGCGAGACGGGCGGCCAGTGAAGGATTAATTTTATTTCTCCTACACTTTGGCGTTTTCTCCTGTCCTGTCCACCATATATCAGTACCGTTCACAACTCGAAATCATACCTTCACATATAGGTACCTACAAAGCAACGCCAACGCTCCTCGCACCTCACACCTCACACCTCACACCTCACACCTCCCTTTCCCTCGTTATCCATCATTCGTTCTTGGACCCGCGTAAGGCATTCATAACCCGGTCACCTACATCCAGCCGGCCCAATGCCGCCTACCACCACTGTCGTCGACTTACCTTCGGGTCCCGGCTTCGAGCCGACGGCTAACGTCCCCATCGTGACGCGCGAGATGAGAGACATGCTCGAGGTAGGGGACCGGAGCTACCTAAGGAACCTGTTCATCATCCTCATCGAAAGGGCGCAGGCCAACAACGCGGAGAGGGTCCACCCCGACATGAGGAACCTGATCAAGGACGACGACTCCAAGTACAAGATTGTGGAGCTAGTGCACAGCATCCCGAAGCGGCTCATCAAAGGCATGGTGCTGGGCATCACAGCCCTACAGCACAACCTGCCGGGAGACCACCCGCTCCACGTAGCCGAGAGGGTCTATAGCCTTGACGGCCCCGGCGTCTACGTGGCGTCGATTGCCGTGGCGGGCAGAAGCGGGATGGGATGGACGGGGGCCGAGCTAGGCCGCATCATCAGCGACGTCGAGAAGTACGTCGAGGCCTGGAGTTCTCTCGACAGGCTCGGGGATGCGAACCCCACGACGTCCGTCGACAAGGAACTCGCGGACTTCGCGGCACAGGTCGACGTCCAACTCAAGGCCAGTTCTGCGACGTCGACTACGAGGGTCATGTATATCTCCGGAGGCGTACAGAAGGACAAGGTCGAGGCGATGCTGGGCACCCTGAAGCACATGCGAGCGGGCCTGGCAGACGACGTCGAGTCGGCGCAGCTGCTCAGCTACTACGGCTGCTCCTCCACCTCGGCCCACACGAGATCCGAGGTGCACACGCCCGCCAAGGGGTGGCACCAGGGCAAGGGCAACCAGCCATACTGGCTCCTAATGAGCGTCATGAAAAGGATCGGTATCGAGCCGGAGGTGAAGCCGAAGACGGTCATCCCAACGTGGGAGTTCGGCCATCTGCGCCTGGCCGAGGCGGTGGGCACGATGCTAGGGCTGGGAGGTTCCCTGGTAGAGGAATGGGGTCTAAACATCCAGAGGCCCGGCGGTAAGCCGGATAATCCGGATCACGACTTCACCACGGACGAACTAGCGGCGAAGGTGTGGAACCCGTGGTTCCTGTCGCAGATGGACGAGACGGCGGCCTTGGTAAGCTACGCCTAGAAGTCCATGAGAAATTGGAGAGAGCATTCGAAATCTGTGGTGAGACATGGGAGTCTATGCGCGCGAAAGTAGCACGTAACGTGCAGGCCGTAGAGGGCCTCAGCCCGCAGGTGGCAGAGCTTCGCAGCATCCTGGCGCTGACTCGGCTCAAAGTATCAGACCTCGTGGGCCGCCTACGAGCGGAGGTCAACCGGCGAAGGGAGATCGTGGCCCTTCTGGACGGGCTGCTGGAAATTTTCGAGGACATGGAGAGGCAGGGGGCCAACCAAGGGGGGCCGTCGAGCCAGGCATAGGCGGTAGTGGCCTGGGATTGGACAGTTTAGAGCCCGTGGCGCGTGAGGAGAATGGCTCGAGAAGGACAGGTCGTGTCGGCACAATTGCTAGCGTACCCATGGGAACTTCCGTCACGGTCTACAAGACGTGTCGGATCAGAGTGGTATAAGGTGCTATTACATACTACCAACCAGATTTCTTATCAAAGTCATTCATTGCTTGACTCTTCCCCGTCGACCCGCTTGACGCTTTTAAAGTCCACCTTCAAAACTCTCGTCTCCTAGTGACATGTCTACCTCGGTTGCTTCCGGACGAGGAATTGCTGGCCATCATACCATGCGAGTCTAGCAGACATTTGATGATGCATCGCCTCGACACGATGGGTTGGATGAACGAGCCGACGCCTTTCGGCTGCCCCGTCTTCGTGGTTTGGCGGACGGTAAACGGAACCCGCAAGGGGAGAGTCGTCGTTGATCTCAGGGCACTGAACAAGATCGCAGTGCCTGACGCATACCCCATACCCACCCAAAATTCCATCTCCAAAGGATATAGGACTGCAAGTATGCCGCCGTCCTAGATTGCTCCCAATTCTTCCATCAACTGTCAGTCCGTGAGGAACATAAAAACAGGATGGTTATCGTTCCCCCCCAGTGGCCTCGAAGTCTCGGACATGGTTCTCATGGGATTTTCGATACGGTCTGGCGTACGGGCAACGCTTCACGGGCCGCGCTCTCTGGACGGTAGGCAGCTTTTGCCGCAGCCTTTATAGTCGACGCGGTCGTCTTCAGCAAGACAGCGGAAGACCGCGTCAGACACGTCGAGGTGGCCTTGGAGATATTCGAAAAGAAGCGCTTGGTCCTCGCACCCTCGAAGCCGTCCGTTGGCTACACATCTGTGAAACTTCTCAGATTCAAGGTAGATGGCTTCGGCCTCTCCACCACTGAAGACCGCTGCGTGATTCGTAAATCGGTGGCTCGATTATATGGGTATGATGTGAGTACAAGAGCGAATCAATCACCGGGGGACTCATTCAGTGTCACGGCAGGCACAAGTCAAGTATTACCCCATAGGATAGAGGCCACATCAGTAGTGACATTTCCTTCACGGCTTCCTCCACTGATATGAGCCGTTGACAAGACCACATGCTATAGCGAACAAGCCGATTTTTTTTTTTCGCATCACGGACCAAGTTCTCCGGTGACACGGAAGCGATGTAATGGCGTGTGCCCCAGGTGGAGACTGGTTATATTATCATATTTACTTAAAGTCCAATCGTACGACCACTGGAACTTACAGTTCTTCAGCGACCTCCGCTCCAAGTATCTGGTGTAATAGTCTCCAGACGACGCGCAGTTAGGTAGGAAGAAGAGACTGCCTAGGCGATATGGACTAGTGCAGCATTGCATCTAAGACCCAGGATCAGGGGTCCCGGATTGGACTCGCTCGTTTCGCTGCGTGTAGCAGCCAGTTATTGCCATATCATCGACGATCCCACTTGCAATTCCATCCCCTGAACTGAGCCGTGAGATGCCGGGTCCGTTCATGAGAATACATAAAGATGGGACAGACTGAGTGGCCTGATGCAGACTGATATCGAGGTCGTTGGTATATTGAGGTGACAATCTAATAATGGCGCTGGTTGGGAGGGGTTAGCCTCCTGCTCGGAACACGACAACGGATTGGGTTAGATGCACTCACTTTTATGAACAGGCCCAGTTCCTCCCACATCCTAAATGAATCCATTTCTCTGCATTGCTCGGCCGAGCTCATCATGAAGAGCCCTAATGGCTCATGTAAGTCGTTCCAGATATACGTTCAAGCGACCTCTCGACTAAGAGATCAAATCCGCCACATTCATCGGCATTTCATCGATCTGAGTGGAGTAGTACACTATGACTGTCAGTTGGCACGATTCCACAGAAACAAGGGAATTGCATAACATACGCTCAATGTCTCGGAGAATGCGCACATCCTCGCTCGTAACAAAGTTAATAGCGACACCCTTACGGCCGAACCGGCCACTGCGGCCAATACGGTGAATGTAATTCTCTCGGTTACTCGGCAGGTCGTAGTTGATGACCAGACTGACTTGCTGGACGTCGATGCCGCGAGCCCAGACGTCGGTCGAGATGAGCACCCGGCTGTTGCCCTGTCTGAAGTCCTGCATAATGCTGTCGCGCTCCTTCTGGGGCATGTCGCCATGCATGCTGCTGACGGTAAAGTTGGCTTCGCGCATCTTGTCGGTCAACCAGTCGACCTTGCGCCTCGTGTTGCAGAAGATAACGGCTTGCGTGATGGTCAGGGTGTCGTACAGATCGCAGAGCGTGTCAAACTTCCAGTCCTCTTTCTCGACGGCGATGAAGTACTGCTTCAGACCTTCGAGCGTCAACTCATCACGCTTGACCAGGATGCGCACGGGATCAGTCATGAATTTGGTAGTCATGTCCAAAACATCGTAGGGGAGAGTGGCGGACACGACGACTACTTGGGTCGCGGGCGGCAGATATCGGTAGACGTCGTAGATCTGCTCACGGAAACCCTGGTTGAGCAACTCGTCGGCTTCATCGAGGACCAGCATCTTGATGTGGCGGGTGCGCAGATGGCGGCGGCGGATCATGTCGGCAACGCGTCCAGGGGTTCCAGAGACGATGTGCTGGCCATAATCGAGCTTCCGGATATCCTCTCCGACGTTGGTACCACCGATACAGGCGTGGCATTGAACGTTCATGTAGTCGCCAAGCGCCATGACGACGGATTGAATCTGGGTAGCCAATTCTCGGGTAGGAGAGAGAACGAGAGCCTGGGTCTCGCGCACGGCCGTGTCGATGACCTGCAGCATCGAGATAGAGAAGGTCGCAGTCTTGCCGGTACCGGACTGAGCTTGCGCGATGGTGTCGCGTCCCTTGCAGATCTGGACGATGGCGCGAGACTGGACGGCGGAGGGGGATTCGTAGCCATAAGCATAGATGCCGCGAAGGAGGTTCTCTACATAAAAGCATGTTTGTTAATGGTCATTGGGAGACGAATGCTTAATGCATGTAAATATACACACCCTTCAGAGACATGGACTCGAAAGTAGGATGCACCGTGACCTCTTTAGAAGTGGAAAACTCCATCTTCTCGTCGGCGCGACGATCGATACCGCCTTCAGCCATGGTGTCTGGAAACTCTACCGATATCTTCCGGACTGTGTATCTCGAGTTGGGTAGCTTTGAAGATGTATATACGTAAATTTTGTCGGGGGCGAGGTTGGAGGATGCAGAGTAACAAAATGCAATTCGACACTTATTCAAGACCGGTAGAGAAGGCTACGAAAATAAAGTGGAGGGGGTGTGGCTGAAGCATCTGGAGATACGATAAGTATTCCCCACATATGCATATCCCTACATATGCATATGCGGCTCGTGTGGCTAATGGAAAGAAAGCATGGCCGAAGCTTCCAATTGGTCATAGCAAAGATGAGGTCGAGTCGAGGCTTCCAATTTTCTAGACGCTCCCTTCAGCCTCATCCGATTATATCATCACCAACCACCAGTCCACCCGTATTGCGCGCCGTTCTCCCTTTCTCTTGTGATCCTTCGCGAATATCCCACCACCTGGAATTTGAACTGTATACTACGCTTATAACCCAATATGATCCTGGAAGAACAGAGGTTCTTGCACGAGGACCTCGAGCGCCTCGAGCAGGGCATCGCTGATCGCATCGGCGAAGAGCCGAGACACGTGAGTGTACAACCTTCTGCCAATTCTCCTCTCGACTGACAATTGCGAACAGATCCGAGATCGCCTGACGCGCGACCACCAAATAGCACAGTTCCTAGACAGGATATCCGCCCAGTCATCCAAATTATTAGAGATATACCGCGATGCCGACGGCGCGAGGTCGCGCGAGATCCAGCAGATCGGCAGCGGAGACCCGATGGAGGAGTTCTACAAGCAGCTCACCGACGTGAAGAGCTTCCACGCGCGGTACCCCAACGAGCCCGTCGAGAACCTCGAGCGCGCGTACCGACCGAAGAAGGGCCCGGACGCCGCCGCCGAGCCGAGCATCGTCGACGCCATGTTCACGGGCGAGGAGGCGCTGGGTCGCTTCTTCGACTTGCATACGTGCCACGAGCTGTACCTCAACCTGCCCAACGCGAAGCGTCTGAGCTACCTGCAGTACCTCGACCTGTTCGACAACTTCGCCCCCGGCGCCGGCGGCCTCAAGCGGTCGGAGAAGATGACGGATCAGTATTTCAGATACGTCGGGCAGCTGGCCCTGGATCTCGAGTCGTTCATGCGGAGGACGCGGCCGTTGGAGAACATAGACAAGGTGCTGGCCGACTTCGACAAGGAGTTCGACGCCGCGTGGGAGAAGGACGAGGTGCCGGAATGGAAGTCGGAGAGCGCCAACGGGAACGCCGCCGGCGCGTCGCAACAGACCTCCTCGGCCGAGGCCGTGTGGTGCGACGCCTGCGAGAAGGAGTTCAAGAACAGGAACGTCTACGAGGGGCACCTGTCGGGGAAGAAACACAAGCGCGCCGTCGCGGAAAAGGAGCAGGGGACACCCGCTGCCACGAACGGCGCGGCAAAGGGCGGCCCGTCGGCGCACCGGCTCAAAGAGCGTGCCATCGCGGAGCGCGAGTACCGCGTCAAGCGGCTGGCGAGCGCCATGAGCACGGAGCGCAGCGACACGCGCGTCAACGTGGAGCGGAAGCAGGGCATGACGGAGCGCGAGCGGCAGCAGGAGCTGGAGAACCTGTTCAGCACGAGCAGCAGCGCGGGGGGGCCCGGGGGTGCCGGGGCCGGGGCGGACGGTGGCGAGGACGGCGAGGGGGAGGACGGCGAGGACGACCGGATCCACAACCCGCTGAAGCTGCCGCTGGCGTGGGACGGCAAGCCGATCCCGTTCTGGCTGTACAAGCTGCACGGCCTCGGGGTCGAGTTCCCGTGCGAGATCTGCGGCAACTTCGTCTACATGGGCCGCCGCGCCTTCGACAAGCACTTCAACGAGGCCCGCCACATCTACGGCCTCAAGTGCCTCGGCATCACGAGCACCGCCCTGTTCCGCGACATCACCGCCATCGACGAGGCCCTACGCCTCTGGGACAAGATCCAGAAGGACAAGCGCCGCGGCGACCGCGGCGTCGATGACGGCAGCGTCGTCCAGATGGAGGACGCCGAGGGCAACGTCATGCCCGAGAAGGTGTACTACGACCTGCAGAAGCAGGGCTTGTTGTAGGGGTGTGCGTAGATAATGGGCGTCCAACGACGGTAATCATCATGGCGGTCCGGACTGATCCCGTGGAGCGCGGAGGCTTAAGGGACTGGGTATTGGTTGGAACAGTACAACGGCGTTTCGGTAGCGGTATGACCTTGAACGGAGGTCCTCGTCATCGCGAGGCGGCCTCATCAATACAGAGGCTTGGGATAAATCGTTTACTAGCTAGCTGGTGATACGCGCCAGGTGAATGAGTATCGTAGTTGGACCCGTGTTGACCGATGCCATATCATTTCCGGCGGCACACTGGGTGAGCGCATCTCCTGGCACATGTCTGAGATCCATTGGTAGCTCGGGCTCCACCCAATGCGGCTGCTTGCCTAGGTACTAGTCTCGCTCACCAGACAGGCTGGGTCTTCCCAAAGAAAGGGGTTGAGCAATTCATTAACATCTCAGGATATACGGCCGATACACCTCGGTAATCGAGATGGATTCCTGCTCTCAAGACAGTATCATCGACAGTAAAAGCCAGAATGCCCACGTGGGCTTAAGGCAGCACCAATTTCTAAGACCACGGACGAGGAATATCTCGCATGTTTCGACCTATAGATCTGCTTGGAATGCCAGCTAAGTAGCTCAGCCATAAGACACTATCATTCGTCCCTGCAAAGTGCGTCGAAACACTCGTGCATTACGCTTGTGAAGTCGTCAGTTAAAACGAAGTGGTAAAGTCCTCTAGCCCGCCAGAACTCTTCGAGAAAGCAAGCTTCAAGGCGCCGCCGCTTTTCATCCTCTTTAGGATTAGGCACCTTCCAGCAACCGCCCTTTCCACGCCGCACCGCAAGACACTGAACGTAGTCAGTAGTATCTGCCTCTGAAATACCACCAAACTCTCGTTGGCGATTGTTGAATGGGGAACTCGTAATCTTCAGGCGTTCGCCAAGTACCCTTGCAGACACACCGAAGATTGCGTCCAAGTTGCGAGAAGGTCCACAGAAGGAGGCGGTGGTGCAGGAAAACGAGTGATCGATCCTTCCGAGGCAGTATGCTACCTGCTGGTCCAAGTCGCCCCCATGCGCCAAAAACTCTTGAGCGCCGTCGACGATAATACAGCTGAGCGGTTCTTCGTTATTCATGGTCATCAGCGGCTGACCCCTAGCCAGGAACCAAGCTTCCGCCAAGAATGTGACAAAGGCGGTTCTTGCCGGAAGATGTATATCATCGGTACCTGATATAGTATCAACGTAAAAGTGTGCATTAGGGTTTGCACTTGCACGTAGCAACCATTTGATCACATCGATCAAGCGTTCCGTTCCGACTATGATAGGAGATGGATATGTCTGCCCACCGTCGCTGATAAACTCGTCTTCAAGATCGACTGCACCCCTAATCCAAACAAAGTCATGACCAAATTGAAATCTCGCTGCGGCGAATAAAACCGCGTCTTTGTCCCGCGAAGAGAATGTATTGAAGGCTTCACCGTGTCCCTGGAAAACAAGTAATACTACCATACCACGCGGCAGCTTTGAAGAATTCAACGTCCGGGAAACGCGTCCCATACCGGGATTGCAATAGGCTTTTGAAACTTGATAAAAGATTTAACTCTTCGGCCGCATTGATACCACCCCTAGTGGCCCAATCACAAATTAGCTTGGCGTATAGGAAAACTGGGTAAGAGTCGATTGAGTGTATAAAGAGGTTGTCGGATCTGATCTCGTCAGGCATAATAAAACAGACCATCTTCAGGGCGTCCGCGATCCGAGAGAGCCTTGCTTTGCCTGATGATTGGTCACAAGCAAGGATTGCACGTCCGTCACTCGTGTGAAGAAGGAATTCGATGGCGGAACGGTGAATGAAGCGGACACCGTCAAAAAGATGCGGCCGTCCGTCCGAACGTTCGCGGAACCGTCTGCCTATCTCAAGCAGGCCGACGCTTCTAGCAGAAAGCCACTTCTCATATTCTTGACATACACGAATCTCATTGGCGATTGACGGGCCGGCCCGGGTGTTGAACAGTTCCAGAGTGTCCCAACGAATAGTTTCATGCGTTCCAAGGATATAGACTGCTACAGTCTGCATACAATCTGTACGCGAAAAGGATGACGCATACAGAGCGAACCAGAGCACCTTGGCAGACTCGTCCTTGTAATGGGGCCAATCGGCATCTTGTCTCTTCCACATTTGCTGATATAGCTGGTAAAGACCGGGTTCGAGACCGTTGGTTCGCTTGTAAAGGAGACCCCAAGTGTCTCCATTCGTGATTCCCCGAAGGATGCTTCGAATTGCCAGCGCCACCCAAAGGAACACTCCAGATGCTTTCTCAACAAGTTCATCAACTACCCGCGGGTAGGTAACGTTATCATCTCGAAGGAGGTCTTTGTAAGGCTGCAACTGATTTTCGACATATACTTTGATCGCGGAATGCGTCAGGGTATCCATTTGGAGGAAAGGGTAAGACCGCGAGCGCAAGGCTCGCGTGAAAATATTTTCCGGGCGGCTCGACACACAGACCTTGACGTTGGGGAGATCGCTTAACAGCCTCACTAACTCGACCGCGGAAGCTCGGTCGTCCGATTGAACCTCCGCTTCATCAAGACCGTCCAGGAAGAGACAGAATGCCGATGCGTCAATGTGCAGAGCGTCAACAAATACTTGTTGAAGTTCTCGTACAGACCAGTCGTGTTCAGAGAGTTTCGCCCCTAGCTGTGGTCCCTTCTCCAATAGGCATTCCAGGATACGGGGCTGTAAACTGAACAGTTGGTGGAGTAAGGTGCGTAGACAACCCCGTAGCTGCCGTTGGAGTGGGTTACTACAGGCTTCAATGAAAAAGAAGCGACATATGGTGACGGAAGGTCTCCATCTACCGAGGTAGTTGAGAGTACATTCGCTCCGGGCTAGAAACTTCATCAAGGTACTCTTCCCACTACCCGGCTTGCCTAACACCCAAAATGTGGGTTGGTCTGATTCGAGCCATTCTGAAAACCCGTTTGGGCGTCCAGGGGCATTGTCAGCGTCATCGTCCGAATGACTTCGAGGGCTCGAATCCTCTGGATCACTTTCCGAACTTTGAGAGTGGTTGTCCGAGTTGCTCGAATAGCTGTCCGAAGCTTGTGGTCGAGACTTGAGACTAGATGTTTGAGGGTGGGCATTTGACACAAGGCTTTGACGATCCGAGTTGACATCTTGATTACTCGTGTCTTGGTTTGGGGCACCTTGTCCTGGCGAATACGAATCCGAGGTTTGACTGACAATTTCCCAGTCCGAACTTTGCAGATCATCGTCTTCCGAATCGATGTAAGCTTCGCTTTCAGTTTCCGAATCTGAAATTTCTCCGCCGAAGATCCATTTCACGGTATCTTCGGAAGCTTCCATGATGTTGTTCTCACGCTGATTCATTTCAGGGAACCAGAGCGTAGAGAGGATACGCGTTTTAACTTCTTCCATCTCTCTGCGCGAAGCGTCCACCTGCCGGCTCGAGTCGAGGTGCTCCTTGATCCTCGAAGTTTCGGATGTGACGAGGTCTCTTGTCTCTCGGTGTTCGGCACTCCTATGAGCCTTGCTGGCCTCCGAGCCAGTCCTCATTTGGTCCAGAACTATGGCAGACCGGGCCGTGATGTGAGACTTAATCTCCCGCGCCTCGGTTGAGATGAGCCGCGACATATCCCTGTTACCATCCGACCAGCGATCAATGAACGCCTTGATATCTTGACTTAGACCTATTGAGCGTGACTAGTCAGCACCCAAAGGATGAGCTCAACTCAAAATGAATGCCCAACACGTACTACAGAACGACTGTTCTGACTTTGCAACGATCGCTTGATTTGAAGAGCTGTTTTAATAGCAGTTAGCTTAACGAACTGCTCGATCATAAGCCTCGCAAATACTACAATTGCACGTCGGGGCCTCTCGTAACGCCACATGGTACACATTATGCAAGGAAAAAGATAGTACAATGTGGAAACGGGACGAGTACCAGATCCTTGTCAAGAACTCGGAGTTAAGAACGCTATGATAGTGCTGGATCTTCTTCTCCAGAGACGAGACCTGGCCCTTATAGCGTAATTTGTACTTGATGACGGTCCCTACAGCTCTGCGTTTGGTAGATGTATCCGTTGCCTTGTGCAAGAGCTGCTGAAGCTTCTCAGTATCTCGGAGTAACTCTGAGGCTAGTTCTTGAAGGCGCCCCCGTTCCTGTTGTTGCTGCTGCGGGTCCGTGTTCTGGGGAGTTCTGATCGCATCGAAATCGCTTATTCTAGTTGGCAGGGTTGACACTAGGTCATGTATACGTGTGGTACTCTCTTGAAGTCCGGGCTCTGGAGTGCCTGTAACCCCCAACGTTAGTGTTACTGCTCCCTTGCCCTTGGAAAATTCAAAAGGAACTTAGGAGCCGACACCGAACAATCATAACCCGCCATTATTCTCAAAGACTACCACAAGCAGTATTCCCGGCTAAAAGTGGATTATTCGATTTCACAATATGCCCCTATTAAATATAGGGGGAGGGGCTCAATTATCATGGGCAGAGTCTCCTGGCCGGAAAAATTGAAACCTCCGTACCGTCTTTGAATATGCGGCGACACAGAGCAAGAAGGTCACCGCTGAAGGTGACGACTTGCATTACATTGCAGACAAGTGACAGGGTCACAATTGCTTCCATTGTTTCCGTATCAGTTCCGGCGACAGGAGGAGCAATTGACGACGTATAGTGCAGTAATACTACAGCTTCCTAAAGCAATAATTCTCGAAGTTGATTTTTTACACCTAGAGCAGTGGTCGAAGGAGGTAGGACGACCGTCGATAAATTGAGGGGGAGAACAGCCAGGAATTACGGGCAACAGCAAGGCTGTAGTAATATCCTATGTAACTGCCTAGGCTAATTTCCATGCAAGCAGTAAAGCTGAGTTGGGTAGCAGCGACATGGCGTAGCTATCTGTTGTTACCACACATCAGCAGGTGTGTACCTGTTGCCCCCTGCCAGAGATATCTACTATCCCACGCAACCTCACTGTCTTGTTAATAGAACCGATGGTGCACAAAATATCCCATTGCTTTCATAGCTTTACGACGCAGAGGCTCTATGAGGAAATCAATTTATCAGGTAGAAGTGTCTCAAGACCATGTACTATTTGAGATGGAGAGTAGGTATCTAGCTACATACTTAAGGTAGAACACCCCAGATGGTCACAAGTGCATGGGTGCCAAGACCGCAGTACGCCATGCAGGCGGGCTGCTGCTCCGCCATGCGGCCCGTACCACCTCGACCCATCCGATATCCTGCCACCTTCAGCGTACAAGACGCCATAAGGTGGCTGAGTAGGGGCGAGCTTTGAAGCCCATTAGCGAGCGGATGTGCGGAAAGACAGTTAGCTGATAGAAGGCGAAATGGTATAATATTGGAGAGAACGGCCCCCACGTACGTACTGGTTAGTAGGTATAAAAAATACAATGTCGTGACGCAGGGCAACAGTAACGGCAAGAGTGAGAACTCTGAGGACTGATGGAAGATGTAGGAAGAATTAGTGTGAAGTCGGATGTGACGTTGGATACGGTCGGGTAAATAAATGGTCTGTGCAACAGGTGGGGCTCCGGCTGGATGGCTCCTCCGTTGCGGCGTCACGCCTTCACCCCACCAACCACTTCCAAGCTTCTCTGCCGTAAACAAATATGAAGTAGCGCTGTGTATTTCAGACCGGAGACTCCTTGACAGATACGAGGCCGAGGATTACTCGACAGTCGGCTTGTACAAGCTGTAGGGTTTACTGCATGACTGATGCGTTCGCCATGGATCTGGCATCTCGTAGTCAGTGCCGTTACTTCTCCCGGAGAACAGACAATCCAAACCTTGGCTAGGTGCACAGCGCGTCAACAGGCGCAGGAATTAGAATGCCTGCTCACCGGTCCAAACCGATACCAGCCCTTTACACGGTCTACATTCTACGATCGACTGTACGGCTTGCATCGCTGTATATCGGCTCGACTCCCCATCCGCCGCGGCGTCTGAAGCAGCATAATGGCGAGGCCAAGGGTGGGGCAGCACATACGTCGCAAAGCAGACTGAGGCCGTGGCAGATGGTCGGCATCGTGTCGGGATTCCCGGGGATGGTTGCGGCGTTGAAGTTCGAGTAGGAGCACTCACCCTTAGCTACATTGCACCGGGCAAATACTGATCTTGCTAGATGGGCTCTGGCGAATCCTCACCTGTCCCTGCACATCCCGGCGCAGTCGCGAATCTCGAAATCGACGGCGAGGAAGCGGAACGGCCGCCCGAAGCGCCCGACCACCAACATCACGTCGATCCTCTCCAACCTCCACCTGCTGCTGCGCGTACCCAGCTTCGCCAGGTGGCCGCTCAGCCTGCACTTCTTCGCCGCCGAAGTCCACCAGATCTGGCAGAAGTGCTGCCACGCCGCGGACGAGCCGATTCGCGACACGATCCGAGTTCTCACGGATTTCGGGCGGGCCCGCACGGGCGATGAGCCCTGGGGCATCCATGCTCTGCCCCTGGATTATGCGCCGATGAAGGACTATGTCGCCAAGGCGCGGTCGATTTTCGAGTTCGAGAGGGAGGGTGCCTGCGTTGTTTGTGGAGAGGATCTGCCGCCCGGCCAGGGTCTTTACGCCGTGTGCTCGAACACTGGCTGTGAGGGCGTCGGCCATATCTCGTGCTGGAGTCGGCACATGCTGGGCGAAAAGAACAACGATCACGTCTTGCCGATAACTGGGCAGTGTCCCAAATGCAAAAGGAATCTCGTATGGGGAGATATGATGAAGGAGTTGACTCTGAGGATACGAGGGCCCAAGGAGGTTGACAGACTACTTAAGAAACCCAGAAGGCGGAAAGCCCAGGCCGAGAGCGACGGATGAGTTCACCATGTGATCGATCATTGGAATTGGCTTGATGTTAGACACGGCCTAGCGAGGCGCTTAGAGTCTGGGAGCCTCTATTATTACAACCGAAGTATTTATGTAAAGGGCTTAAGGCCGTCACCACATTCGGTATCCATCGTCTCATGATAGTTAAGCATATCCAGACGCAATCACTCTCACACCGCATTGTCGAACTTTAATTCTTTTATTCCTCCTCATTTGTTGTCACTACCCTTTCTCTCTAACCACGATAAGCCCATAGCTACACACATACAATAACATTCCACCAATCCCATCCAGGACCACTGAGATCGTTTGTCTCCGCTTTGCGTTCGCAGGTGTTGCCGCCCATTAATCACCTGTTAGTTGAACGTTGGAAGCTACAGTATGCTTGGGGGAATCGGGCCCACCCCACAAACGGCGCAGCGCTTGATCTTCGGGTGACGAGATCCAAATTCCAGGGGGGCTGAGCGACGAGCAAGGGGGTGCCGACTTCATCTCTCCTTTATTGGCCGTGATCTGCATAAAGATGGGGCCATGCCCATGCAAACCTTTTGCGATATCAATCCATTTTCTCCATTTCTCGCCCGGCCCCCTGCGGCACTAGCAGCGCCTCCCTCGGAGGGGGTTATTTAAATTGTGCAACCTCATTGCCATACATTTTCACCGATGACGAAGCCCACTCGAATGAGCATCGCATCGGATTGTTGGATACGTACTTAGGCATTGGCAACGTTTGCGGCCATACGTGGAACGCACACCTCGATGTTCTTGCCGTTGGAATAAGCTCAAAGGGCCGGATTGGACGTGGCTGGCACGGAGACCCCAACGCAGGGCTTGGCGTAATTCTGACATGATGTGCGGTCGGCAAAGACGCCGTCAGAGTTTGTATGGGAGGTAGTTGGGCATGTACCATTAATTCTCATGCGATTCACGTGCCGCTAAATCTCACAAGTTTCTGCGGTTAAATGCGCGTATTTCACTGTGTTATGGCCGAGGGTAGCTCTATAGTAGTATACAGATATAGGCTTACATGCATATCCCCGACATGGCACAAGGCTTTGGTCTCTCTGGGTTTACCTGATCAGCCTCCTTTCCTATTCTGGTATTCCATTATCGAGTTGAGGCTGATTATGTCGGCGCCTCCGTGCACGATGCGCCGTTCCACAGCTCACCTATTTATACCGATTCATGTCCTTGCGTTCGATAATGACAGGAAAGACTAAACTATCTAGGTACCTAACAAGGATGCTAGCGTTAATATGAGTAGTAGCTATACATGCAACGAGGAGTTCTATGCATATGTTCGAAATAACAACGAAGTCAAAAGAAGGGATAACGATGTCTCAAGCATTCCTTGGATGCTGATTCATTATCCACTGTATGTATAATACGATGTAATATCCAATCTAGGCATACAAAGTGCTAATTGATAGAGAGGAGTAGTGTGTATGTTCACAAGACCCACCAGGTCAACCCCCTTGCCTAGGTATGAGCGGGTGCAAGGAAGTACGCATGTGTACATTTCTAAAATAAAACTAATATTCTTCCACCAATGTGCCATTTGCCATGCGACGGGACATTGAGGCATGCAAACAGTCGATGGAAAAGTCGCGGTAACCTCAAAGTGCCTCAAAGCTTATTGGTCCAGCTCTTACAGCCAGGTAACGACTAGGTAGTCGTTCCCCAGAGCACCGAGGTCTGCCGTAGTTTCTCTTACAGGCTGCATCCTCTACCGCTGACCTCTCCAAGAATTTCCCGATCTAGATAGATGTCTGCATACCCCCCCCCCCAATCCAAGATGCCCCAATCTCCTTCCGTTCGCTTTCTACATACAGATGTTCTGACCGAGCCGGCCACATCGATCTGATTGAAGCTCATCCAGAGTCCCGATCCCCGTCGGATGCGTCTACTTTCGGCTATCCCTCACGCACCGCTGCCCACGTCTACTTCCTACGTACCTAAGCATGTTCCTCATTCCTGCGTTACCAGGTTGTATATGTCGCATTGAGCCGAATCGAGCCACATGCACTGCGCCGCACCTACCAACTCTTTTACTTACTGCTACATGTAGGTACATAATTCGTACTTCCGTTCCCCGATTCTTGGTTGGTCTCTACTTATAGGAAGTGCACTCCGGTGAAGGTATGTTTATGTACCTCTACTGATTAGCGTACCTTCACACATCCCATTCGGGTATTGCTACCACCAGAAGGACCGCTTATTTACCCCGTCTGTTCAGTCGCTTGCCCGCCAAACCTACTTACAGAGTACATGTAACGAGTTCTGATATCTCAAACCTTAGTCCCTCTCTCGTCACCCCAAACTTCCCACTTTCATATACGGAATTCTCTTCGCTAGACTTCCTCCGACTCGGCCTGTAACCGATGAGAACCGTACGTCGGCCCCCTTTGCGTGCTCGTGATACCACAACTCGGAGGACCGCAACACCTGCCCTCGCCTGGGTTCTTGGTTTTCGGACTACCTGCATGCTACCCTTACCCGAGTTACCTGTCCTCTGATATCTTCATCTTCCTTGAGCAGAGAGAAGTCTTGGGCTTCGGTGAACCAAGAGCTCTCCTTTATCGAGCACCATTGATCTTGTCATTAATATCATATCTGCGGAGCTCATTCAAGCTACGGTAATCGACGGCATATATCGTACTCCGTCATATAAGTCGATATCTGGCGCCGATCGCGGCAGGGCTAGAGGTACGGCCTGGCTGGAACGATATTCCGCCTTCTCCTCTCTGGCATCTGCTTTTCACAACCGGTGGACGAACGCATACGATGCACCCGACTAGTACCGAGACGAATAATCCCTTCACTGCCATCTAGATTAACTCCCTCCCGTGTAATTGACTACCTCCGTACGATTCATTGTACCGCATCTTCTGGACCATGGTACCTGCCGTCCCCGCCGGTCACGGCGGCGGCACTAATAGTGCAAATGCCAGTTCGAGAGCATCTCCGGCCCTGAGCTCTACGAATGCTGCCTCCTCATCGGCCAACGGCGCGAAGCCTAAGCCTCCGGTGAACGCTAATGGCTATCATCCAGCGAACCCGCAATTGCCTCTTAGTTCGATGCGCAGTGCGCCGCTGGATCTTCGATCGGTGGAGCGAAGAGGACAACCCACAGCGAGCCGGGAACAGGTCAAGCGAAACCGGCCTTATGGTCTCACGGAAGCCCCGACGTATCGTCCGACTGAAGAGGAATGGAAGGATCCTTTCGAGTACGTCCGCAAGATTACTCCGGAGGCGAGGGAGTACGGGCTCTGCAAGATTATCCCGCCCGACTCGTGGAATCCCGACTTCGCGATCGATACCGAGGTGAGCCATACCTATGCCACCCTCCTACGGCACCTTAGCTTCCGCAACGGCGACCGCTGTCTCCGGGCATATTTCCGAGTCTCTCGTTTTCGGATCCGTACTGACGGGTTTCTAGAAATTCCACTTCCGAACGCGAAAACAGGAGCTCAATTCAGTTGAGGGCAGTAGGTTTTGACTGCTGAGAATCTGCTGCCGACACGGCCGTCGCTGACTCGAGCTTACTAGGCACTCGAGCAAATCTTACTTACTTGGACGCCCTCTCGAAATTCCACAAACAGCAGGGAACAAATCTCAACCGCTTACCGTACGTCGACAAGAAGCCCCTCGACCTCTATAGGCTGAAGAAGGCGGTCGAGTCGCGTGGCGGGTTTGAGAAGGTCTGCAAAACTAAAAAGTGGGCGGAGATCGGGAGAGATTTGGGATACAGCGGGAAGATCATGTCTTCGTTGTCCACGTCACTTAAAAATTCATACGATCGATGGCTCAACCCCTACGAGAATTACCTTCGTCATGCGAAGCCTGGAGTATATCAGCAGCTGGAGCAGGAGTACGGCGGCCCTCTGACACCGAGCCCGGCACCCAGCCCCATGAAGCGGTCGGCCGTCAATACGCCTTCAAGCCTGAGGGCAGAGTCGCCTGCGCGGCATGCGACCGACGCGCTACAAGCTGGCATTGTTGGGACGAAGCAGGAGCACGACCGCGATTCCATCATGGCGGACGTACCGATAGCCCCCTCTCAGCCCACGTCCGGGGGATTTACCGCGATAAACTCGGGGGGGTTTACAGCAGTCAATTCAGGGTTCACCAGCGTCAACCGGCCGACTCCGACCGACGGGAAGAGCTTCACGCCACCCGTGAAGCATCACGGCAGCCCAATCTCGTCTGCCAAGAACACTCCGGACCTGCGCCCGTCCGCCCCCGGTCCTGTGAACTCGCTGAAGCGACAACTGAGTTGCGACAGTCTGGACATCTCTAAGAAGGAGAACGGCGCAGATAAAGAGGACTCCGAGAACGGTAGCAGACGCAGTAAACGGCTAAAGAAAGGTAAGTACCCCTGACTCTCTTTCTCTCTCTCTCTCTCTTAGTAAACACTGCTCCATTTCGCCTCTTGGTTCGGCCTGAGTGTACCCCGCCTACTATCGGTACATCGTCTCTCTACATGGATTTCAGCCCACCAAAGTCATGTGCTTTACTGTGCAGCCACGATGCAATTTTGGGAAGGCCAAGCGTCAAAAACATCCGCTTGCCTGGTTGCTAATCAGCAAATATATGTCGCTAATGGAATAACATCCAGAAACCGTTCCGACTGTGGCGGGCTCCCATATGTCATTATTCCGTCCATCTGCTCCTAGGATACCTCGCGATGAATCATCAATCCCTGGTGAGGTAAGTCTCTAAGGCCCGCGCCGAAGAACCTGGCCCTGGCCCATCGGACTACTTACTGATCGGACGGGTAGAGTTGCGAGACCTGCGGCAAAGGCGAGGATGTAGGGTTCCTTGCAGTCTGCGAGACCTGCGACCATGGGTATCACGGGGCATGCGTAGACCCTCCGCTCAAGCAGAAGCCCGAGGGTGAATGGAACTGCCCCCGATGTCTAGTTGGCGATGGCCAATTCGGTTTTGAGGAAGGGGGCTTGTATTCTCTCAAGCAATTCCAAGAAAAGGCTGCCGACTTCAAGCAAGGCTACTTCGAGAACCGGATGCCTTACGATCCCGTCCTCAATTGCCCGAGGCCGGTCACCGAAGACGACGTGGAAAGGGAGTTCTGGAAGCTTGTCACCAGTATCGAAGAGACGGTGGAGGTTGAGTACGGCGCTGACATCCATTGCACGACGCATGGCTCGGGTTTCCCGACCGCGGAGCGGCACCCGAACAACCCTTATTCCACCGACCCCTGGAATCTGAATATACTGCCCCTCCACCCGGAAAGCCTGTTCAGACACATCAAGTCGGATATTTCTGGCATGACCGTACCATGGGTCTATGTAGGTATGATTTTCTCGACCTTCTGCTGGCACAACGAGGACCATCACGCGTATTCAGCAAACTACCAACATTTCGGCGCCACGAAAACGTGGTACGGAATACCTGCTGCGGACACCGAGAAGTTCGAGAATGCTATGAAGGATGCCGTACCAGAGCTCTTCGAAACGCAGCCCGATCTTCTGTTCCAGCTCGTAACGCTTCTTACCCCCGAACAGCTGAAGAAGGCGGGCGTTCGCGTCTATGCTCTAGATCAGCGAGCGGGCCAGCTCGTCATCACCTTCCCGCAGGCCTATCACGCCGGCTTTAATCACGGCTTCAACTTCAACGAAGCAGTTAACTTTGCGCCGTCCGACTGGGAACCGTATGGTCTTCAGGGGGTCGAGCGACTGCAGCAGTTCCGGCGACAGCCGTGTTTCTCACACGACGAACTACTATGGACGGCGGCCGAAGGTCCCACGGCCGGGTTGACGATACAGACAGCGAAGTGGCTTGCCCCTGCCCTCGAAAGAATACACAAACGTGAGATAGAGCAGCGAGAAGAATTCCTCGCAAAGCATCTGGAAGCCAACCCTCACGCATGCGCTGTGACGGCGGCCGAACCCCCCGAGAATTGCCCCTTGGCCTTTCAAACTCTGGACCAGGACGTCCCCGAAGAGGAATACCAATGCTCTTACTGCAAATGCTATGCTTACCTGTCAAGATTCAAATGCCAGCGGTCGGGCAAGGTGTTGTGCCTCCTCCATGCCGGGAGCCATCCTTGCTGCGACGTCCCCGAGCCGCAGCGGTTTGCTGGTGAGGAGCATAGTCTCTTCTACCGCAAATCGAACGAAGGACTCGCCGAGGTGCAGCGCAAGGTCGCGGATAAAGCCAACCTGCCCGAGGCGTGGGAGGATAAATACGAAAAGATGCTTGACGAAGGGTCAAAGCCAGCTCTTAAGACGCTAAAGAATCTTCTCAATGAGGGAGAACGAATACCGTACGACCTCCCCTCCCTGCCAGCGCTTCGGGAATTCGTTGATCGTTGTGTCGAATGGGTCGAGGAGGCGACTAATTTCACGGTGCGCAAGCAGCAGAACCGCCGAAAGAACGACAAGGTCTGGCAGAGCGGTATGCGGAAGCCGACTGGGAACTCCCACCAAGAACAGAAGGAGCGCGAGTTGCGGCGAGTCGAGAACATCTACCGTTTGATTGACGAGGCCGAGCGGATCGGCTTCGACTGCCCCGAAATCCAGCAATTGCAAGAGCGTGCACATGCTATCAGGAGTTTCCAGAAGAACGCCGAGCAAGCCCTGGAACACATTCTGGGCCAGAGCCAAGAGTCTATCGAGGAGCTCATCGAAGAAGGCCGCACCTTCAACGTCGACATACCCGAGCTCGACAAGCTTTGTGATGTCCTCGAACAGCTGCGCTGGAATGCCAAGGCGAGGGCGAACCGGAATGTGTTCATGACGTTGAACGAGGCGAGAGAGCTGATCGAGGAGGGCGCCCGGCTAGAGATCCCGCCCTACAACGACCACATGAAATTCTACACCGAGAAATACCAAGCAGGTCTGCAGTGGGAGGCCAAGGCGAAGGAGCTCATCAATGCGGAGATGACCCACTATCCGCAGCTAGAGGCTCTCTCGAACCAGGTCCAGGTCAACGCGCTACCGGTGTCTGCCGAGACGCTCGCCTCGGTGGACCAGATTCTTCATAAACAACGCGAAGCTCATCGCCAGATCATCGACCTCACCGAGCGGTCCAAGAACCCGGATTACTCGAAGAGACCCAAGTATTCGGAGGTGGCGGAGATCATGAAGAAGCTGGAGGACCTGAACTCGAAGCCGACAGGTACCCTGGACCTGGAGAGGGAACAGAAACGCCACGAAGATTGGATGCGAAAGGGAAAGAAGCTCTTCGGCAAGACCAACGCACCGCTGCACATCCTCAAATCGCACATGGACTACGTGCTCGACCGCAATCTCGACTGCTTCGACATTACTAGTGATAAGCCTCGATTGCCAGCCGAGCCTGCATCCAGAGCCGCCAGCGAGGAGAGAGAAAGCAAAGTGCCGAGGTCCTGGAACGACCCGACGTTCAGAGAGGTGTTCTGCATCTGCCGCCGCGTCGAGGCTGGGATGATGATCGAGTGTCCGCTATGCCACGAATGGTACCACGGGAAGTGTCTCAAAATCGCCAGAGGCAAGGTCAAAGAAGATGACAAGTATACGTGTCCTATCTGCGACTGGCGGGTGAAAATTCCTCGTGATGCCGCCCGACCCAAGCTGGAGGAGCTAATCGCTTGGCAAGAGGAGATCCCTTCACTGCCCTTCCAACCCGACGAGGAAGAGGTTCTCCGAAAGATAATCAAAAATGCACAGGATTTCAGGAATCATATATCGGCGTTCTGCCATCCGGTCGGTGCCACGGCATCCGAAGTCGACACCCAGCGCTTCTATTTGCGGAAGATAGAAGGCGCGGAGATCCTCTTGGCTTTCGAGACGAACTTCTTCAGACAGGAACTGCACAAATGGAGTCCGGTTGCTCCGGAGCCGCCCCCTGTGCTGGACGTCTCCAAGAGTACTCGGAAGCCTCGCCCGACGAAGCTGCAGAAGATGTTGCAGCAACATGGCGTCGATGACCTCGAGGACCTGCCGGAAGATCTCAAGAGCAAGGCCGCCAGCTTGAAGCGTAAGGCGATGAATGCGGAGGCGGCGGCGGCGGCGGCTGCCGCTGCTGCTACGGGCTCCACGTCAACTTCAGCCTTCAACCCTGCTCGCGCTACGAGCCCTTCGTCTCAGACTTTCGGCTCCGGCAACTATCACCCATTCTTTTCGAGGAATTCCCAGCCGTCTACCCCGGCACTCACCGGCGCCTCCCACGCACACGCCGCGCGTAGCTCGGACTCATCATCCTCCAGCCGACCCGGCTCCTCTCTCCGTCCCGACTCGATGGAAGTTGACGGTGGCGCTGGGCTGCACCCGGGGTTCCTTTTGTCTAACGGCAACAACGGTCCTGGACCACAACTCTTGACGTCGGATCCGTCGCTGTCTCTCGAAGAGCGCTTGCTTCGCGGTCAGGACGACAACATCGTCTTTTCCACGGATGAAGAGAAGGCTAAGGCCCTTGAAATCCTAGGTCGTACCGAGCTTGGCCGTAAGCGAGCCGAGGAACACTTTGGACGGGATGTATGGAGTTCCAGCCGCGGGGATGCGTTCGCGGGCGGGTCTGGCATTGACCAAAACCAAAACGAAGACGATAAGGACGTCGACAAGATGTTCAAAGATCTGACCAACGGTGACGACGACGGAGATGCCAAGAAAGAGCGCGAAAGCGAGCGGGATCGAGTTGTCACTGCCGATAGCCTAGAAGCCGAGCGGGATGCGTTGGACATGATGGACTCGGATTAACCTCTTCGTCCGGCGTTATACACTCGACGGCGGCGGAATACACGCATACCTTAACGAGATACGGTAACAGGAGATACTGGCGTTCTTATGGTGCACAATCGACTAGGCATCTGGGTGGGGGCTCTCGACCGAGCTGGCGCACGGGGTACGCATGACACGATCAGCACATGGATACAAGTGTCTTCGAGACGACACAATAATTACATTATACCGCAGTAAGGCACTGCGATAACAGCCGCGAAGCATCTGGGTCGGAGCGCCTCGCAGCGCACATCCATACATTTATAGAGAGTGCCCTGCTACTTTTCCTGCGGGGTACGAAGCATATCTAGTTGCACAGCCCTCTTCTTAGAGGAGTAATGTATGATTATAAAAAAGGGGTTTACAGTGGGCGCCTCGTCCAGCCACATCAGGGTTATGTGTCGGTTATGTCTCTACAGGCCAATGGCGGGGACCGCGCCAAAGGACTTACGCATTGCATTAGATAGGGGCAGGCTTCACTTTTGTCACGTAGTACCTATTTAGCACTTCCGATTTGGCCTCCGGTGAACGACGGTACTTGACAACCCCCTTTTTGCTATCGAGCCGGAACGGTTCCGGGCTGCTTCACGTGTGTATGTATGATCTTCGCTCGCTAGCAAGTAATGGATTGTGTCTAATAATGCGCGGTGACCATGAGTCGTGGTGACTTGTGTCGAGCAAGTGACATGTGCTTAGGGGTACCACTAAACGCGTGGGTGACATTGGGCGTAAAGGGGGTTGCGGTGCGCTACGCCGCCCAGCCTAGAAACCCAAACGTTATGCTCAGGAGCCTTAGCCGCCACAGACGCGACGTTTCTATTGACATGAACAGCACCACGCTTGGTATGAGCAACCTGGACCCGAACCAAGTGATCCCGAGTAATCGTATCCGCGTATACCTCACGGACCCCCACCTGCGACGATGGCTTTTCGAGTTGTTCTAATGCTGGGGCTGACGCCACCATCATTCTTCGTAAGCAGATCCGCCCACTAGCCTCGCAGACGGCTTTAATCCACGTGGCGTTAGCCCCTCCGGGTGCCGGGCCCGCCTGGCAGGGGGTCTGGAGCTTCATACATGGAGAGGCGCCCAATCGCGCTGATCCACTGTATCCGTGTCCGTCCTGGTGTTTAGCAATAAGAATGTGGCCGGTAGGGTGCAGGCTGGCAAGTTGCGGGGAGAAGCGTAGAGGGGGAGATGATGTTCACGCTACGGTGTTTACCATTCCAGGGTCAACCATTTCGGGGTTGGCCATTCCGGGGTTGACGATTCCGGCGCTGACGATTCCGGGGGAGCCGTCGGGCTGACTCCATCCTGAGCAATTGGGAGACGGCGTCTTTAAGGCGGACAGCAGCGACAATCAGCAAGGTAGCCTGGCCGCCCAAGATGCAGTCGGTATCCGTAGTCGCAAAGTGAGATATCCCGGAACCGTCCGGACCCGCGCGTCCGCTCCTAATCCGAGAAATGCCGATGCCATCTGGAGAATCATCCACCAACAGACGGCCCTGGGAGCCGTCTGATTCACATATACTCCGAGTATGAAAGAACTTGGCGCTACCAAACTATTGCGTATGGCGCCCGGCCGGCTACTGTCGCGTATCTAGATAGTCAGTCCTAGCAGTTGTCGCAACATAGACAACGTATCGGGATGAGCGGAAGACATGGAGCCGCCCATGAAGTCGGCGTCAAAATAGCCATATAACACGTTGCGGGCGGCAAGCAGGCTGTCAGGCGTCTGGAAAACGAACTTCGAGGGTGCTCACCCAATACCGGATGGCCATGTCGCTAGCACTCAACGGCATAGGAGTCATACAAAACAGCGAAGACAGAGGCTAGTTAGATGTCGCACCTGCGGTGTTATATCTGAGGCATAACAGTTGGTGGCGCGGCTTTGGACTTGTATAGACCTGGTGTAGGCGGCCGCATCGCCCGTTGTGGCATGCCATAGGGTCGTGGTCCAGACTCGAGCGGTCTTCCGCAGGACTTTTCCAAGGCGTGATGTGTGGGCAACATATAAGCTTAGACCCGCAGACACGGAGTTAAAATATGGGAACGTGATAGGTCCATAGAGCGGGTAGATCCGCAATTAGCGTGGCAGTTTTGTCGCAAATGGTAGTTGTCATTCCCATTTGCTGATAGTTACCCCTTATTCAACGTTTGTCTTTGCATGTGATTCAAGTGACAATGTCAACCGAGGGATTCGAAGACTGAAATTTTCAACTGCCTCATGATTACGCGTCGTCTACAGTCTCTATCAATAATACGCTTGACAAATACGAACCAACCGGTTCGTAGGGGTTGCTGGACTTGTACGAGGCCTCCTATGGCAAGGACACGCATGGTCATTCGGCTTCCCTGGAGGCCAGATCGGCATAGGCAGGGGAGAATATGTAATGGGCTGCATGTTTACAACGCGCGATAAACTTTACACCGAGGCGGCGAACCGCAGAAGAATCGGCACCTGCACATCTACACCTTGAACCCACCTATAACCTCTTTCTGTTTCACTTGGGCTGCTGCATTCCAGCCCCTGCAGCTGCCGTGCAATGTCTCGAATACAAGCCGGTGCAATGTAACCGGGGAGCGCACAGTCATGACAGAAAAAAAAAGGCGCGATGGTACCCCATGCCTCCCATCTCCGTTACCTCGTGACGACGATGACAAGACGAATATGCAGGCAGAATGGTCACAGCAACCGGCCACGATGACTCGATATACGACGCTGGAGGCAGCTGATCATCAGGTAGTGAATGGCCATCTGATGGCTGGGCCTTTGGTCTTGGTGGTGCACGGATTTCCGTGATTAATGGCTTCGCGATTGCGTGCTTCATGGTGTCATCGCGCAGAGTCGGCATCATGAATGAGGGGGCGGAATGGGGGAATGGCCGGGGGTCGATCCCAGCTTCTCCGCACCCCTCACACACGCCAAGATGCTAGAAGCGGTGGAGTTGACGGTTCTGTGGATCAATGCAACCGCGCTTTGTTTACCTTTAGCCTTGTTCAGTTCACTAACTCCAGTTACAAGGCTCGTCGAGTCTTGATTCGCCTGTGAAGGTCACCGGTCAACAATCGACTATAAAACCTAATGACCATCCAGACTTTAAACTTTAACTGCTTTACGTTCCCCCATTGGCTATGAGCTGGTATCTTCGATGGCAGCAGGACCTTGACCATGAAGGTCCATCTTCTCTGTCTTCTGGGGATCTCTACCCTCTCCCTGGCTTTGCTGGAAGAGCGTTTCGTATCTTTCGAAAGCACACCCGGATCCGTGCCGCTTCATGACGCGACAATACTCTACGCGGCGGATGATCCCGTCGGAGTCCGCATCGCCTCTGAGAGCATCGCTAGCGACTTTGAGCAAATCACCGGCGGGAGGCCGGCGCTCATCGGCGTAAACGCTACCAACTCCATAGACCCGCGGGAGGTCGGGAGTAATGCTATCATCGCAGGGTCTGTCGACTCGGCACTGCTGCAGTCGCTGATCCAGTCGGGGAAAGTGACGGTCTCCGAGATCCAGGGGAAATGCGAGTCGTTCAAGACAAGCGTCGTGGAGTCTCCGGTCCCCGGAGTCGAGCGAGCCCTCGTCATCGCCGGAAGCGATAAGAGGGGCGTCATGTTTGGGCTCTACACGCTCGCCGAGCAGTCCGGCCAGTCGCCGTAAGTCCCACGTCGTCTCCGGAAACGGGAAAGACTGTTAATGCTGGGGTAGCTTCCACTGGTGGGCCGACGTTCCAGCGGTGAGGCATGATGAAGTGTACGCCGTAAACAAGACCGTGGTGTTTGGGGAACCAAGCGTTAAATACCGAGGGCTTTTTATAAACGACGAGGCTCCTGGCCTAACCGGGTATGTTCGCCACCAGACCCGTGGCCCCTTTTGATGGTTAGCTACCAGTGGGCTAATACTAACATACGACTGAAAGCTGGTGGTCGAAGGTGCATGGGGTCGATCACTATCCTCTGGACAGCGAGTTCTACGGTCACGTGTTCGACATGTTGGTGAGACTCAAGGCGAACTTTATGTGGCCCGCGATGTGGAAGTCCTATGTGCCGAGGCCCGGCAACATCTTCTTCACTGACGACCCCGAGAACATCCGCCTGGCTAACGACTACGGCATCGTAATTTCTACTAGCCATCATGAGCCCATGCAGAGGGCGACGAACGAATGGAACGAAGCGGTCTCGGGCCCCTGGGACTGGGAGCATAACAAAGATAACGTGGCAGCATTTATGGAGGAGGGCATTCGTCGGACCGCTATGAATGAATCGTACTATACTCTAGGCATGCGGGGTCCCGGAGATGGTCCAATCCCCGGTGATAACCCGATCGGGATACTCCGGGACGTCTTCGCGACACAGAGATCGATGCTCAGCGATTATTACGGCAATATAACATCTGTTAACCGTGGGTAGCCAGGGAAGATATCGCTGGAGGTGCGGCTAACAGTGCGCAGAGGTGTGGACGATTTACAAGGAGGTTATGACGTACTATGCCGCAGGGTTAACACCTCCGGAGGACGTTACTCTTATGTTTACCGACGACAACTGGGGAAACATCCAGCGGCTCCCCACCCCTGAAGAGGCAGCCCGCCCCGGAGGGATAGGGGTAAGCGGCCCTTCCATCACCGTACTCCGACTTGGACGCGCTGACTCTTGTTAGATGTATTACCACTTGGAATACCTCGGCATCCCCAAAGCATACAAATGGCAGAATACGAATAACTTGGTATGCTCCCTGTGATCCCCCTCCTGCGCGTGAGTCTACCTCGACTAAACGCACCCCCTAGCCCAAAGTATACAAAGAGCTTTATCAAGCCTATGAGCGTGGCGTCGACCGTATATGGGTTATAAATGTCGGAGACATCAAACCCTTGGAGATGCCATTCAGCTTCATCATGGAGATGGCGTACAATATGTCCTCCATATCTTTCGAGACGATACCGGACTACTTTGAGGCTTTCGCGGCCCGAGAATTTGGCCAGGAGGGCGCCACCGAGATTGCTTCTATCATCATGGAGCAGAGCCGACTCATCGGTAGGCGCAAGTACGAATCCCTTCAAGCGTGGACGTATTCGGTCCTCAACTATCACGAAAGTGAGCGAGTAATGGCAGAATGGGAATCACTTGCCGACCGCGTGTTGGCGGTGCGGGAGACCCTGCCAGAGAACCGGAGGCACGCTTTCTGGCACCATATCCAGTACCCGATCCTCTCGGGGTACTATTATCATGCCGCCATCCTCGGGCTGGGTGTGAACCAGCACTACGGCCTCGAGCGGCGCAACACTGCTAACTCCGTCGCGCAGCAGGTGATACAAGCCTTTGAGAGCGAGTATGATCTTATGGAAGAGTACGACTCAATGCTCAACGGTAAGTGGGCCGGCATCCTGGCCCAGCCGCACTATGACGAGTACGATCAGGCGAACGGGGACGACTGGAAGGAGCCGACTAGGGACGTGCTCACGGGACTCTGGTATGTCCAGCTTCGCCAGAACTCGACGTACGCGTACGGAAACCTCGGTATATATGCCGAGAACACCAACAATGCTTGGATGCAGGGTCGAAGCTTGCCTTCGGCGGACGCGTCAGCCCCGACCGTGGGCGGATACGCACCGGTGCTGCCACTTATTGATCCCTACGGCAAGGGAGTATGGAACGTCGATCTATTCCACCGGGGCGATTATCGCATACCCATCCAGTGGAGCTTGGAGATCCCCTTCGACTGGATCACTGTCAGCCCGTCGTCCGGCGTGATCTCGGCGGACAGACCCGAGCAGCGCCTCGACATCTCCATCGACTGGGACGCCGTCCCGGGGGGCTTCCGCCAGGAGGTCAACGTGCGTATCAACTTCGACACGAAACCCTGGTTCGACCACATCCGCCTGCCCATCAGGAACTATCGCGCCCCGGACTTCGTGGGCTTCCCGGAGGCCTCGGGCATGATAGCTATCGAGGCCCCCCACTACCAGCGCAGGTCGAACGGCGCCGTCAGGTTCGAGCACATCCCGTACCTCGGCACCCGCTCGAACTCGGGCGCGCTCGCCCTGCGCCCGTACAGCGGCGCCCGCGCCGACCGCGAGGCCGCGCGGAGCCAGTGGGTCGAGTACGACATATACCTGTACGACACGTCGCAGTCGCTCCATGCCGAGGTGTACGTCAACGGCGCGCTGGACACGGACCCCACGCTGCCGATGCAGTACTCCCTGACGCTGGACGGCGCGCCGCCCAGGTGGGCCCGCGTGCTCGGCGACCCGGAGAGGCCGGGCGACACGCCGCCCGGCTGGCGCACCTCCGTCGCGGACCACGTATGGCGGCTGGGCGTGGACCTCGGCACCGTGCCCGCCGGCGTCCACAGGCTGCGCTGGATGGCCAACTCGCCGGAGGTCTACCTCGAGAAGATCGCCCTCAATACGCGCGGCGGCCTCAAGGGCAGCTATCTCGGCCCGCCCGAGACCACGCGGATCGGTGCGGCGGTCCTGCCGGAGGCTGACAGCTACCAGAAGCGTCTACTGAAGTAGATATGGCTTGGATGGAATGCCGGGATAGGTTGGTATGTATCGGATGCTTAATATAGTCTGTAATGAAGATGGCTTTCCCCCGATGCCCTTTGTGGCATCTCATACATCTCCTGGGGTAGCTATTGCACGCGCGAGAGTCCTTGATGCATTTCCAATATCAGCTGTCATCCTCCCGTGTCATCATGTCACGAAACTGCGGGGTAAACAACTTCACATATTGTCAAGGGAAAGGGTAGCACACAATGAAAGGCAGACGAAGCAGCCCAGAAGGTTCTCCGTAGTATAGGTAGTGAAGGATAACCAATGATGCCTGCTAAGTATCCGTAAATATAGTGTACTGTCCTGTACTATAGGGGGCCACCCGCTGTCGCTACGGGGCGTCAACCGCTAACTGGGCGAGCCTACCCGGTCAATGATTCGCACCAGGGGGGCGAAACCCCTAGATATTAGACACGAAAAGCCCTCGCCATTGAGTTACTGGAAACCCCCCAAAAAGGTGGAACCCACGTTATCTCTTAACACATAGTCCCTCACAAAATCACTCGCTTTCAAGTCTCTAAAGAAAATTTATGATACTTGTGAACAGCTACAAGCGCTGTCAAGGGTCGTCTTTCCGCGTAAGACCTAGGCCTTGGCGGTGTCGGAAACAGGTTATCACGCAAGTGGAATGTACTGTGCTGCTGACTGCATAAAGAAGCGAAGGGGCTACGGGGACCGGACATTAGCCAGCACGCGGCAGTATGATCGACGGCACCTGGAATTCAAGTAGCAACTTGCGAATCGAAATTTGAGAACGTCCTCAATTTGGCTCTCCAAGAGACATGAGCTGAGAGCATCGTGTTGGGGTCTACTGTGAATCTTACGTCTTGGCTTTCTAACTAGCCGTAAGCAGCTGCATACGTAGGGCAAGGATCGACGGCAAGGTGGGCTGAGCCGTGACTCCGCCTTTGAATGGCTGTGCCCGGTTGCGATACACGTTCTGTCGCCTGAAACCCTGCAATCGGGCTGTCCGATCCGTTGAAGAGCCCGGGGAAAGACTTGCATCGCCCAGAAGCAATCAGCGTTGCACAAAATCATTCAAGTATAAGCTATAAAGTAGGATTGCGCTCGAAGGCTTTTGGTTCTTCCGTACATTAACAACGCTATAGCATGTCGCTGTCGACTGGGGCACTCCTTACTTCCTAATTCATCGCAGCACATAAGCATCGGCTAAGGTGTCTGTCGCCATTGTAAGGGCTTCCAAGCTTGGTAGGGTAAAGGAGAAGGATGGAACTACAAGCGTCGACCCCTGATCCGCAGGCTGGTCAGAACCAGCATTGCTGGGAATGTCGACGCCGCAAATTGGTCTGCGACTCTACACGACCAGTCTGTAAGAGGTGTCAGCATTCTAGAATAGTGTGTCCTGGCTACGACGGGGAGCGGCATTTTCGATGGCTCGCACCCGGAAGAGTGACGTGGCGAACCCGAAAATCCAAGTCTACCGCCAAGCGAGAAGCTACAGGCGAGGCTGCAAAGAGACCAGACAGCGACGACAGCTACGGAAGGTTGGATGAGGATCGGGTGAGGTTGATAACGAACTTCGAAATGACAACAGAGACATGTACCGCTGTCAAAGCCGCCTACTACTGCAAGTCAAACCCCAACGTCCGCCCGGAACTCGGCGGAACTTCTTGAGCCCTTACGTCTAACTGGAATCACCTAGATATCACCTGGGCCTACCAAACCGTATCTCCTCTTCACCGTATCGCGGAAAACTATAAAGAGGAGCCCTTCCCGCTCGCTTTCATCCACTACTTCCCTGCGTCCCTGCGCCACGCCTTTGTCAGTATAGCCATGACACATCGCCTGCATCAGCTTCCAGAAGGGACGTCAAGAAACTTCTTACTAGAGGCACAGTCCCGGAATTTTCAATATAGGGGTATGGCCCTACGAGCGCTAAACGAAGAGATTGCCTCTGAGGAACGAGGTGCTAGCCCTAGGCTAATAGCTTGCATCATCACTATTCTAAGCGTCGATGTAGGTCAGCAGTCAACGAAGATCATCTTTGTTCTGTACGCTCACCATTCACGTTCAACGGTAGCTTTCACTGTCTCCTGTAGCAGAATGGCGACATCATTTTAACGCCGTCGTCATCATGGCGAAGCTCTTGGGGGGCTTAAAGATAATGCACCGCACCATGCCACATATGAGGCTGACGCTCGTCGCAATCATCGTGTAAGTGTCTCTGGCGGGTTGGAACTTCTATGGGCTCGGGTACGAAAACCCGGAATCTTACGTTGAGCGTATAGGTACGAAGCGTTCGGTAATACTACGAGTCCTCACCGCGACCAGCTCACCACGTTGACCAATTCGAGCTTGGTCGATGACATATCGGAGATATATGGAGATGGCGTCTTGCCCGTTTATTTAGGGACCTTGTGTCCCCGGCAATTACTGCTCAACGTAATTAGCATCAACGAGCTGCGACAGCAGGCTGCAAATCCGGCGGTCGGAGCCGGCCCTAGCCAGCCCACGGCCAGCGACCTGCTAGAGCAGATCCACGACTTCTCACCGGGAGATTGGATCAAGGGGAAGGCGACGGCCAACTCTAAGCGGGAGTGGTTACTGATCGGTTCCGCGTACCAGTCTGCCGTCGCTCTATACTGCATCATGTCGCTACAGAGCCTTTCGATCCTTCCTTCGGCTCTACATATTACGGCCATGGACGCCGCGCATCACGAGCGGCTAATGCAACTACTCAAGCAAGCCCTGACGTTCCCCCATCTTAGACACTGCTTGATGTGGCCGCTCCTCGTAGCGGGTGCGCGAGCGGTCTATGGGAGCGCCGACGACCGTAAGTTTGTCGACGAGCAATTTAAGGAACTGAGCCGAGTCGGAGGCACAGCCTTACCGCTGGCGGCGAGGGCCGCGCTCAAACGATTCTGGGCCTCGGGGAAGATGGGGTGGGACGATTGTTTCGATAAGCCGTATATCTTCACAGCATAGTGCGTTCGCGTGCATAAATGCGGAACCGCTTATTGGGACGAAGAAGGGTTACTAACATGCATCTGCTAAAGACAGGATAATGAGCGTGTTCGTTACGGCCAGTCTAGCTGTCTATCTAGGTGGAAGAGGGCCTATATATACACACAACACTGACAGGAGCCATGTCACTCTACTTGTAGCAAGACCTTGACCCTTACTTCAACAGCATCAAGTTTCAGTATGCGATCTTATACATCACCCGGGCCCATTGCCCCTTAAAATAGTTTATAAATAGGCGGCATTGGGCATCAGGGGACTTGAAAAGGGATGGATACCAGATGAGGAAGCATTGCACAATAGGAGGCTGACGTCGCTCCCTTAGATGCTGGATTAAACTTGGTCTACTGCATCTTTCAGGGCCGCTTAAGCGGATGAGCCTCCGTGTTTAGGACATACTCGTCTAAGTTAATCAGGTCCGGCGGTGAGAAGATCAAGTAGAAATACTTCAGCGTCTCGGAGAGCCAAAAGCTCTCCATGGAATCTGATTTTGTCGGCACGCCCTCGGCTCTAACATCCTCTATGGCAGAGAACGCCAAATCCGTCTCAGTCGATTCCCTGACGGACTGGAACATCCCCCAGGCGATGTCCTGGTACTCGGTCTTGCCCGTAATGCGATACATCCAGAAGATGCTCTCGATCGCTTCCGGGCGTAGGATATAGCGTGGATCCCGAGCGTTCTTGAACCCTTTCCTCAGTCCCTCTTCGTCCGGCTTCCAACGCTTTTCATCCCACCGACAGGGTTCGAGACTCGGACAAGGGAACATGACGAAGATCTCGGGCATTATCCCGGTACGGAACGAGTCGTACGCCCATGCGCAGCCGCGGGCGAGCCTCTCGCCGATTTTGATATGCTCGGGCAGATCAAATAACCTGCCACCAAGTCCGTACATCCCACCGACGAAGCAGGACAGGTGCTGGCCTTCAGCATCCAGCCTGGGCCCGTCATGATCGAAATATAAGGACCCGGAGAACAGGATGTCGTCGTGATTCGGTAACATGGGTCGGAACAGGAGGTTCTCGGTAACCGCTTCGATAGCGGCACGGTACAGAGTTTCGTAAACGGGATCGAGCCCGCCGAGAAGAGCGTGCATCTTAGGCAGATATTCATAGAGGGAGTCTGCGAGGGCACCTAGTGTGAAGCTGTTCTCTAACCTGAAACTGTTCGGCCCATCTAAACTCTCGACATCGACCCGCATGTCAAAGAATGTCGGCCACATCCCGGGCAACTTGGTGATGTTCTGCGTCCGCTCTAGCAGTCTCGTGACGCGGTCGATAGCGTCATAGTATTTGTCATCGCCGGTCAGTTGCGCTAACCTCGTAAACTCTAGAGCGGACGAGGTGACTGTGGCGGAGGGGTCGTGCTCGCCGGGTTCCAACATCCCCTTCCTTGCCTTTTCGAAGTCCAGCCAGAAGGGAGGCATCCGGTTCGGCGTGTCGAATGCGGCGTAAAGCATGTCGCCGAGTTCAACAGCCTTTCGTAGCAGAACGACTTCGTGGCTGAGATCATAGGCACTGAGCAGCCCACCAAGGTGGCGGACGGTGGTTTCGAAGAAGTTGCACGCCGCATCCTTCGTGTTCGACCAGTCGATCGTAGCCGCGGCGGCGACAGCTCCGTAGAACTCCTCCTTAAGATCCATGATCCAAAGAGTATCCAGCGAGTCAACCAGAGTCGCCGCCCATCCCCCAAAGGTGTCCTTCCCCATTCCCGAGACGGGAGCTAGCTCATCATACATCCACGCATACTTCTTGTAGCTATCCCAGCTCTTCACGAACGAGTCTTTCACCTGCGCCCGCCGATGCTCCAGGGTCTCGATCTGGTTCGGCGACATTCGCTTGTCGGCAGCGAAATCGTGCTGTACTTTAGGTAGCTTTCGCGGTGCACCTCTCGGGAGGGGGTTCAGCTTCGAGACAGGGTGTCGTTGAGGCAGCGTGGACCAGTCAAAACTGCTCTTGACATATTGAAAATCGCGGGCGGGGGTAACGTTTTGACTCGAGTGGGTAGACAGTAGCAGAAGGTAGAAGATAGCTACTATGACTATGAACGGAACCAGCCGTCTCGGTCGTCGGAAAATGGTAGCCATAACGTGCCGTCTCGCCGATGTCGCGACAGATATCCTGTCGACACCTCAAACGTTGAATTCGCATGCGATTTCATCCCGAAGCGCCGACTACGGGGCCAGAAAGGAAGCGTGGAGAGAGTAGTGAGTGCACATTTGCTCCTGTCATCGCGTAAGAGGACTAGAGGAGAGCTGTTTTCACGTTAGAAGTTTTGCCCACGAAACCGAAAACCAGGTGTCTAAATTAGTAAATGTAACATAAATAAGCACATAAGCGCCCTGGCCTCTTCCCTTGTTATCGGCATTTTTATTATTATTTTTTATTAAGCCATGCTCCCTTATTTTTACTCCTATATTATAGAATCATATATAAAACGGTATAAACTTTACTTAATAATCTTAATTAATAAATATATTACTTAAATATTAAGTTTAAAAAACTTATTAATATTTATTAATTTATTTTATTTATTTATAATAAATTAACCGGGTTAGAATTATAAATAAACTAGCTAAAAAAACGGACGCGTTACGTTTGTTATTTTTCAGTTTTAATTTTAAGGATTTTTAGTTATTTATATAATCGTACGTATTTATATATAATATAATAAAAAAATAAACGGGTTAAATTAATAATTTGTACGTAAAATTAACTTATAAAAAATTATTTATAACGTGCTACACAAGCTTGCAGGACATACAAGCTCGCGGGACACTTTTTGGCACCTCCTAACAACAAATTCAAATAACTCAACAACAACATATCGCATTAATTTAAATTAATCGGATTCTTCTTCGCTAAACGTATCTACAACTTTTACACAGGTACGCGTATTATATCCAGGCTTGCCGCAAACGCTACACTTCCGTTCCTTGGTCTTAACCTTTTTACGACGACCCCCTTCAGCTACTATTAACTGCATTTTTTTACCACCTTTTTTTTTAAGCCAGAAAAGCTTATTCCTTTTATATAGTAAATATTCTTTTTTTGAAAACGTTTATTTTTGGTTTTGCGACGTTTGCTTAAGATATAATTCGTTTCGCGTAATTGGGCAGCTTTTTCCCGAAAAAAAAGATTTTCGTACAGAATTAATAAGTAACTTTTAATTAAAAAATAAATCGATTCAGCTATTTTAATTAACGAACCACCTTGTTAATTTCCAATTTTCTTTTGTAAATAACGCAATTACCGCGTTATTTCCTTAATATTTCTAAAGGTTTTTACAAGCAAAAAACGAATAAAACCGGCGGAAGTTAACGGGAAGACGGTCGGCGTAAACATAATTAAAAAAACCTCCAATTCGGAAAGAACGTTATTAAAATCGAATAGAATAAAACCAGCTTTTGCAAATCCAGATTTGATGTTATCGAACGTCATGGCAGCTTAAAACGCGTCGTAAAAACCGGCGAGAAAATCTTTTTTGGTAATATAAATATAATAACGTCGTATTAAGTTTTCGATATAACGCGAATAAGCGCGTTTCAAAATAAAAAAACAAAATATATCAAAAAGTTAAAGCCGATACGAAAAATGCGCGGGCATACAAAGCGTAATAATATTGTTATTAACGCAGTATTCTTCAAATTCCATCGAATAATAGCTTTTATAGCCGTCGAAAATAAAGAAACGTTTCGAACCTTTCGTACGCGTCCGAATATATTTATCAAAGTGCTGGATTTATTCGAAACCTAATTTATTTGTTATCTAGCTATTATTACTTAATGCAATTTTCTAATCGGTTATTGGTAATAAATTATTGCGGTACCAAAACCCAAAATAATTTTTCCCTGCCATAATAATAAATAACGACACAGCCTAACTTTAGAAATTAATAACCTAAATAATTATAACTTATTCTTTATTACCTTATTGCGTTTATCTAGGTTTTCTACGTTTTTCGGTACTGGTAATTACCATACCCGTTACCATAAAAAGCCCCATTAAAAATTTAATTTTGTCGAAATTATAAATATCTTTTTTTGCGATACCGTACTTTACAATTATAACCCGAACAAGTTCGAATCAATTGCGAAACGTTTCTGAATTTTCGCATAAGACCCATTAATAATTAATTTTCCGATTTAAATACGTCTGGAATTTTTTTTGCCGTTTAACAAAATTCGACGCCCAGTTAATTCCAACGCGTTTTGCAACGTGCTGGGCCAGCAGTAAATTGGCCATATCTTTAACGTACTGAAATCTAACAGGAAACGTTCGCGTATTTAAGTCAAGGATTCTTTCGATAATGGATTTTTCTTCAGTCGGCGTTAATTTTCGCAAATAAGGGACAATATCGGCTCGGGCGCGTTTACCGTTAAACCGCGTTTTCAAAATAAAATGTAAGATGCTATAGATAAAACTAAGCTTCCTATAACTAAGTTTCGGGTCTCGTTTCTTAACCTAAACGGCTAAGTTCATTCTAAATACTTTTGTAAGTCGTTCCATATTGTGGTTGTTAAAACACAAGTAATTGAAGTTAAGTACTTGGAATATTGGAAAAAGTGTCCCGCGAACTTGTATGTCTCGCAAGCTTGTGTGACACGTTATATATATTTTAATATTTATTATGATTAACTTTTTTTCTTTTTTTAAATTATTACAAAAATAAATACGAATAATTTAAATCGGCTATAACTTAACATATAATTGTTTTTATACTTTTTATCCATAATTTTTATAATTACGAAGTCGAAAAAATTTAAACGGCAGTTATTTTAAAAAAATCGAAATTACTTTGTATTTTTTCGGCGGACGGTTTCGTATAACCTTACCGTAACGTTGATTTTAACTTTTATTTAACGTTTTTTTTTCTTACTTTTATATAAACCCATTTTACCCGTTTTACTTTATATTATTTCCGTTTTTAATAATTCCTTATAATTCGTACGGTTACATACGTTTATATATACGTATTAACTTATTTATTATTATATAATTCCGTACCTTTTAATATTGTATTTTAATATATAAATTTATCCGTTTATATATATATATATATATATAAATCCGTACGTTTTCGGGCGGTTTTTTTAATAATATTTAATTTTAAAAATATTAAACGATCCCGTACGG
The DNA here is from genome assembly GCA_004155035.1 of Monosporascus sp. 5C6A. Classification (NCBI taxonomy): domain Eukaryota; kingdom Fungi; phylum Ascomycota; class Sordariomycetes; order Xylariales; genus Monosporascus; species Monosporascus sp. 5C6A. Next base: position 461,950 of record QJOB01000012.1, read on the forward strand.
AACTGTCCGTAAACGTTATAATTAATCCGGTATTATTTACGTAATCCGTTAAATGTTTTTGTTCGAAAAATTCTAAATTCGTACGATATAATACGGAAATAATTAAAACCGTACGACTTAAAAAAAATATAAATTTCTAATCCTTACCCGAATCCGGATAAAACAATACGGCCGAATACGATAATTTACCCGAATCGTCCGAACTATTTAAACCGTCCGAATCCGTACGTAAATAAATTAAGTTTACCGGTAAATTTCGTACAAAACCGGACGAAATCTTTTCTAATACGAAAATAAACGTAAATTAATTACATAATACATAATAATTAAATACGTAAACGTACGTTTACGTACGAAAAAATATAATTAATAAAATTAATAAAATATTTTACAAAATTAAAGTTCGTACGGTTTTATATATTTTTTTCCTTATTAATTTATTTATAAAATATTTAATTAAAATAATTTATATAACTTTATACGGATTTTAAAAACGGCCGGATTATTCCGTATATCTTTAATTATTCCGTAACCAAAACTTTACCGTATATAACTATATATACTTTTATAGATTTACGTATTATTTCGTATTAATACGTATTATAGTCGATAATTATTTTTATATACGGTATTAAATACGTTAATGACAATACGTACAAATAACGCCGAAAAAATAATAAATTATATAAAAAACACGTCGGTACGTTTATTTCTATACGGTTTTATTTTATACGGAATTAAATTAATACGTATAATAATAACGTACTATATAAGCGAGTCGGATATATAAGCGAGTCGGATGCTTTTTAGCACTTCGTAATAATAAATCCAAATAAAACAACTATAACGCGATAAATCAATTTAAATTAATCGGATTTTTTGTTATTAGACGTTTTTATAGCTTCTTTACAAATACGCGCATTATATCCGGGCTTGCCGTAAACGTTACACTTTTGTTCCTTCGTTTTAACCTTTTTGTAACGATTACCTTCAGCAGTTGTTAGTTGCGTTTTTTTACTACCTTTTTTTTTCGGCCAGAAAAGCTTATCTTTTTTATATAGTAAGTATTTTTCCTTTTTGAAAACGTTTATTTTTAGTTTTTTAGCGTTTGTTAAGGAAATAGTTGGTTTCGCGTAATATGGCGGTTTTTTTTAAAAAGAACGTTATCGTATAAAAATATTAGGATATTTTTTGTTAAAAAATTAACCGATTTAATTATTTTTGTTAGTAAGTTTCTTTGGAAATTTTTTTTTCTGCAAGTATCGTTTTTGTTTTTTTGTTTCTTATATATTTCGAAAGGTTTTCGACAGTGGGGAAAAAATAAAACCGGCGGAAGTAAGCGGCAAAACGGTCGACGTAGGTATAGTTAAAAAATTTTTTAAATCGGAAAAAACGTTATTAAGATCGAATGGAACAAATCCAGTTTTTGCGAAACCGGATTTAATATTGTCGAACGTTATAACGGCTTTAAATACGTTAAAAAAACCGGCGAGAAAATCTTCTTTAACGATATAGATATGGTAACGTTATATTAAATTCTCGATATAAAGCGTATAAACGCGTTTTAAAACGGAAAAACAGGATATGTCGAAAAATTAGAACTGATAGGAAAAATAAAAAGGTATATAAAGCGAATAATATCGTTATTTGTGTAATATTTTTCGAATTTTATTAAATAATAATTTTCATAGCCGTCGAAGATAAAAAAACGTTTCGTTTTTTTCGTACGTATTTAAGTATGTTTATTAAAATACTGGATTTATTTTAAACTTAATTCGTTTGTTATTTAGTTATTATAACTGGTTTTAACTTTTTAATAAGGTAATAATAAGTTATTGTAATATTAGGATTTAAGGTAGGTTTTTTTCGTTAAAATAATAAATAGCGGTATAACTTAACTTTATAAATTAACAGCCTGTATAATTATAATCTATTTCCGATTATTTTATTATGTTTATTTAAGTTTTTTACGTTTTTCCGGCGTTTGTAATTATTATATTATATATTATTAAAAGTTTTATTAAAAATTCCGTTTCGTCGAAATTGTAAATATCTTTTTTGCAATACCGTATTTTGCAATTATAACCCGAATTAATTCGAATTACTTACGAAATATTTCCGGATTTTCGTATAATACTTTTTAATAATCGATTTTTCGATTTAAATGCGTTTTAAGTTTTTTTTGCCGTCGAATAAAGTTCGACGTCCAGTTAATCCCGACGCGATCGGCGACGCGCTAGGTAAATAACAAATTCGTTATATCTTTAATATGTTAAAGCCGGATAAAAAACGCTCGCGTATTTAAGTTAAGGATTCGGTTAACAATCGATTTCTTTTCGGTCGGCGTTAATTTTCGCGAATTAAGGACGATATCGAATTGGAAAACTTTGCCGTTAAATCGGGTTTTTAAAGTAAAATGTAAGACGTTATAAATAAAACTTAATTTTTTATAATTAAATTTCGGGTTATTTTTTTAACCTAAACGGCTAAATTTATTTTAAAGGCTTTTATAAGTCGTTTTATATTGTAATTATTAAAAAATAAATAATTAAAGTTAAATAGGTAATATGTTACAAAAAACATCCGACTCGCTTATATATCCGACTTGCTTATATGGTACGTTATACGAAAAAAATATTATATTAAATATAAATATAATTATTAAAATTCGAAATACTTTTTTAAAATTATATAAACTTAACGTCCCATATTACCGAACGCAACATACTACCGAACGCAACGTTTTTTAATTATTTCAATTACTTATTTATTTTTTAATCGTTTATTTCTTAATATTAACATTATGGAACGTCTTACAAAAAAAACGAAAATAAATTTAGCCATTTAAGCTAAAAAACGAAACCCGAAACTTAATTACAAAAAGCTTAGTTTTATTTATAAAGTCTTATTTTTTACTTTAGCATACCGTTTTACCGGTAAACGTACCCGAACCGATATTACCCTTAATTCGTAAAAATTAACGCCGACCGAAGAAAAATCGATTATCGACCGAATCCTTAACTTAAATACGCGAACGTTTCCTATCCGGCTTTAATACGTTAAAGATATGGCCAATTTATTACTTACTTAACGCGTTACAAAACGCGTTAGAATTAACTGGGCGTCGAGATTTGTTAAATAGCAAAAAAACTCCAAACGCGTCTAAATCGGAAAATCGATTATTAACGGGTTTTATGCGAAAATCCAGAAACGTTTCGCAAGTAATTTAAATTTATTCGGGTTATAATCGCAAAATACGGCATTATAAAAAAGGATATTTATAACTTCGACGAGACTGGATTTTTAATAGAGTTTTTTATAATAATGGGCATGGTAATTATTAATACCGAAAAACGTAAAAAACCTAAATAAAGTTAATAAAAAAAATAAAAAATAGGTTATAATTATTTAGGTTATTAATTTCCAAAATTAAGTTTTGCCGTTATTTATTATTATGGTAAGAAAAAATTACCTTAAGTTTTAATATCGTAATAGTAAATTACCGACCGATTAAAAGCTTAATATAAGTTATAATAATTGGATAACAAACAAATTAAGTTTAAAATAAATTCAGTATTTCGATAAATATATTTAAACACGTACGAAAAATTCGAAACTTTTTTATTTTCGACAGTTACGAAAGTTACCATTCGATAAAATTCGAAAAATATTATGCTAATTACGATATTATTATACTTTATATACCCGCGTATTTCTCTTATCGGCTTTAATTTTTTAACGTATTTTGTTTTTTTATTTTAAAACGCGCTTATTCGCGGTATATCGAAAACTTAATGCGACGTTATTATACTTATATTACCAAAAAAGATTTTTTCGCCGGTTTTTACGACGTGTTCTAAGCTACCATAACGTTTAATAATATCAAATCTGGATTTGCAAAAGCTGGTCTTGTTTTATTCGATCCTAATAACGTTTTTTCCGAATTGGAGATTTTTCTAGTTGTACTTACGCCGACCGTTTTTCCGTTAATTTCCGCCGGTTTTATTCGTTCCCCGTCTGCGAAAACCCTTAAAATATTAAGGAAATAACGTAACAATCGCGTTATTTACAAAAAAAAATTTAGAAACCAACAAAGTAACTCGTCTAAAAACAAAATGGTTAAATCGGTTAATTTTTTAACCAAAAGTAACTTATTGCTTCTGTACGAAAATGTTTTTTTACGGAAAGAAAATGTCCAATTACGCGAAACGAATCATATTTTAAGTAAACGTCGCAAAACCAAAAATAAACGTTTTTAAAAAGAAGGAATATTTACTATACAAAAAGGATAAGTTTTTCTGGCCCAAAAAAAAGGTAATGAAAAAATGCAGCCAATAATAACTGGAGGGGGTTGTCGTAAGAGGGTTAAAACCAAGGAACGGAAGTATAGCGTTTGCGGTAAGCCCGGGTATAATGCGCGTACTTGTAAAGAAGTTGTAAATACGTCTAGCGAAGAAGAATCCGATTAATTTGAATTAATGTAATGTATTGTTATTAAGTTATTTGAATTTGTTACTGCAAAGTGCCAAAAAGCGTTGCGCTCGGTGGTATGTTGCGTTCGGTGGTGTGTTACGCTTAGTGGTGTAAGACGTTATATATCTGGAATAATTTTAATAACTTCGTTTATAAACGGAAAAATTTTCCGTTATTTATTAATATAAGGTTCGACGATAACCTACATATTTAATCGTAAAACGACGTTAATTTAATTATAAAAAAACCCGAACGTTTTTATATAACCGACGGTTTTTTTAAAACAAATTTATACGGTAATATACCGGTTAACATACGGGTTATGAAACGCGATTTTTTCTAAAAACTTATATATAATAATCGAATTAAAGTTTTGGTTTAAATTAAAACGTTTTTATATTATTTCGTACGGATTTAGGAAATATAATTACGTATAATACGGTATAGTACTTTATATTAATTCGCACGGTTTTATACGATAATATACGTCCCTTTAAATTTAAAAATAATTTAATTTATAATTAGTTATTTTTATATTCGTTTCGGTATATTCCGTAAACGTAAAAAATAATGCAGTATTATACCGTTTAATATCGCAACGGGAATTTTTTGTACAAAACTTATCCGAATTTAATAAATACCGTAAAAATTCGGGTAACTTTTCGAAATCCGATAATAAAATCTAACCAAAATAACAATATTTATTAAATTTAACGTTTTTACCTTTAAATTTTTCTAACCGTTTTTTTATTTAATATAAAGTTTTATAATATTTGTACGTAACTTTTCTTATATATTTATAATCGTTTTTTTCCATACGTACGATAGCGTCGGTAAAAAACTAACCCGGATAAAACAAAGTTAAAATCTTTTCCGAAACTAATATTAAATGCAAAATATTATTATCCGCAAAAAAAACCGTACGGAAAACCGGAAATTCGGATAACGAAATATACGCGTAAAAAGGACCGTAAAAAAAGATACGTAATAAAACGTTTAATATAAAACGGGAAAATCGTTTAATATAATAATTTCTAACCGACGTTACAGGTTTATACGAAATCGTACGCTTACGTAATTAACGACGTTTTAAATCGCCCGACATAAATTTAATCCGGTCTCTCTCGAGGAGACGTGACCGTATATGCACTTGGATAAAATGATAAATTGCTACTTAACTTTTAGCTTCACTACCCCTTTCCGTTTCGCAGATTGTTAACAATTTCGGAACAAGCTCTTATTTACGTCGATTCCTGTCCGAATTCTGGAAGCCCTTTGCTGCCTTGTATAGCCTGGCAAACCACCGCTTGTATTGCTTTAACGTACATTATTTTAATAACTATATTTCGGAATCCTTTAATATTTCGTTATTATCCGCCTACAGTTTTATTAATAATATTTTTGCCGAAGTAAAATTGCGATATATAAGTTATTCGGAAAGTCGGTTATTTTTATTTTAAAAACTTATGTAATATCCGAAAATAAAAAGCCGAATTCGATTTTTTTGTAAAATTTATTCAAGTCGACAATAACGTCGACGGTCTTAAAGAATCCGGTGTTTTTATCGGGATTAATTGTTATAACCGTAATAATTTCTACGTAAACTTTCCCATTACGGAAAACCGGCATCGTATATTAAGGATTACGTAATATATTATATTCGGCTGTTGTTTTGGTAAATAAAAACTTAAAAAGGTACTGTAAAAACGATCGAAGATAAAATTCCTAGCCGTAAAACTGGCAAGGGCTTATAAAATTTTTCATGCGCTTTTAAAGTTTATCTTTAAAATTTACCGTATAAAGTTATTATTTGCCTTTAAAAACCCTGCTAAACCGTGGCCAGCAGGCATAAGGTTTACTAGGGCCGAAACTTATCGGCAACCACCAGTCGAAATCGGAATAAAACGGAATTAAGGTATGCAATTTATCCAAACCGTAAAAAACCATTTGAAAAGTTATCGTATTTAAAAATATTAAGTATTATATTTATCGTAAAAATTAATCGTAGCATAATTTCTGTATATTAGCTCAGCCTTGTTTTTCAGGCTTGGACCTATATATTACCTTACATAAATTTAATCCGGATTCGGGCCAAATAACGTATATATATATATTATAAATCGCGTTATTAATACGAATTTTAAACGAAAACCGAAAAGAATAATATTTACCTTAACGATAATAATAGATATTTTTAAACATAATAATATATATATATATACGAAACGAATAAACGTATATATATATAAAATAACATAATAAAAAAATAATAAAAAGAATTACGATATTAAAATTACGTATTAAATTATACATATCCGTACGTTTATATACAAATATATATACAAATCGTCAAACTTACGAAAACAAAAATTAAAAATTAAAAATTTAATAAAACGTTAATTTAAACTTTTTAAAAAAAGAAAAAAGTTCTTTTTTCTTCTCCCCCCCCTTTTTTTTAATAATAATAATATTTATGTATAAATTTTACATATATAAAACGATTACGTATAGATTTACCGGTTAAGGAAAAGAAGATGTAATTTTTTTAATATTATTAATAATTATTTAATAAAATATAAAACATATCCGTATTAATCCGTATTAATAAACGTATTCTTAAATATCGTTATTACGGACGATATTATATAGAACCGTTTTAATTAATATAATAAACGGCAAAGTTAAGATAAAATCCGTATAAATCCGTTTAATTAAAAATGTATAATTAGGATTAATAAAATCGAACAATTTAAATATATTAAAAATAAAAGGCTTATTTATAGGCCTATATTTAATTAACTTAATTATATTAAAGCCGTACGGTTTTAAATGCCGTTATGCAGTATTATCCGGGGTTTTAATTATAAACGGCATTATTAGAAGTAATATATTTTATAATAACGTCGCAGCTTTATATAAGCAATTCGAATAATTTCGTATACTGTTTCATAATTATCGTACCTTATTTTCGTCCGATTGTTATATATTAATGTACGAAAAATCGTTAATAAAGTTTAACTTAACCGTTGCAACTAAAACTATAACAAGCGTTCCAGGCCAACTTTGCCGCAGTAATACAGGTTCGAATAATTCCGTATATTTCTATAAAGCCTTACGTAATAAAAGAAATAATAATTTAAGTAAAAGGAAAGTAAAAACCGAAAAAACCTTATTAATAAGATTTAAATCAACCGTTATAATTACCGTTAACATACCGTTTTAATCCGGCCGGTACCGTTCGTATTTACGTAATTTCGAACGGTCGTACGAAAACTTAAATAATTACTTAAACGTACGTTTAAAATTATTATTATCATTATTATTATCCCTATTATCCTTATTATTATCGTCCGAATTATTTAACGATATTTCTATAAAAAAGTTAATAAAAATCGCTACATACGCCGTACGTATCGTAAGTTCCGCGGTACGGTCCGCTTATAACTAAATATTTTCGTCCGGGTTAAGGTTATTCTATAAAAATATAATATTAAAAAAATAATATCGGTTATATTAAGATATTCTCGATATTAAGAAATTTAACTGTTAATACGTTAACGGCCGATAACATACCTGTTCGATTAAAAAATAAAACGGAAATTAAAAAAACCTTTAATACCGAAACGGCCCCAATACCAACAATAAAAAAACCGTATTAACGAAAAACCTTCGGTTCCGGTAATATTATACGTATATCTCCGGGCTATTACTTCCAATGTTAAATATAAACGTATATATAAATATAAAAAGTAACGGGTAAAGTAATACAGTCCCGATATAACCGGTTAAGTTACGATTCGGTTCGAACGTAATAATAAAATACATAACCGGCAGAAATTTAATGTTAATCTTTTTCGTATTTACGTACCTTTTCGTATAATTTCGATAATTTCGTATAACAAAAAAATATATCCGTTATTTACTATTAAAAACACGATAAGAAAAAAATTAAAATTATATGCTTCCTTATAACGAAAATACGAAAACGAAAAACCGTAATAAGAATTATTATTAAAAGTAATTTTAATACCATTTTATACGAAAACGGTTTCCGTATTACGAAAATCTTTAATTTTTAACTAAAAAAAATAACAATAACAAAAAATTTACGATTATAACGAACCGGGTAATAAGTATTTCGTCCGTTTCCGATTAAATTCGGACGTAAAATACGATAAGCGTTTTTTTATTAATATAAAATATAACGACTTATAAAATCAAATATTACAGGGAAAGTTTTTCGTAATATAATGTACGAAATTATAAAGGAACGTATAAATAAAAAAATAAATAAAAAAATAAAAAAACTGAAAAGGAAAATTCTTTTTATTTTATTTTATTAAATAAAATTAACGGAAAACAAATAATGTTATAATATAACATATAATACCAAAACGTATTATATATTGTTATACGTAATTATATTAATTTATACGGAACCGTATATTACTGTAAGGCTTTTTATAACGTATATAAATGCGGTATTATATAGTACCTTATAAAACCGTATTTTAATAAACATTTTTTTATAATACGTACAACTTATTGTAAATAAAATAATAATTATAATATACAATTAGCAAAATAAACGTAATAGCAAAAAAAGGCAAATTTTAATCGATAGCAATAAAAAAACGTTAACGTATAATCTCGTATGGAATTGCACGGATAAAATTTCAACCATTTTAACGTTAATTTGTCTAGTCGTTTTTAAAAGATCGATAAGGATAAGTTTATTTCGTACAACCACGTCCGATTTAGCTCGAATTCCCAGTTACGTCCCGGATGCATGCAAGCCCGCATTGTAGCATAGGATTGAAATTGTATTATAGTAGATAATAATATTACTAACTATATTTGTATAAATTAATAGCTGTATTTTTGGTTAATATTTTATATTATAATGTTAATTATAAATTTATAAATTTCCGTTATTTTGTAGATTGCCTGTTATTTATATTATTTTGTTATATAAGTTTTTGGGGTTTACTGGTTGCTTATTTTATTTTCATTAATTTTAGATTCCTTTCAGGAATTTCGGTTTACGAAGCCAAGCAGGGCGGGGGCGGTGCCCCGGCGCCGTCGAGGTGCTTGGCGTACTTAAGCTTCTCCATCAGCTTGTTCGGCTGCATATTGCTCGGCGGGGCGCAGACGGTAGCGGAGGCGATAGGCGGCTTTTTTATGTAGCGGGATAAAAAGGCCGCGGCGTTTTACAGCGCGACGTCGCCCGACCTCGTTACCTGTACGTACTTCTAGACGCGTCCCGACGGTACCGAGTACCTTTGGACGCGGGCCTTAAAGCCGCCGTATTCGTGTCCGGAATGCCTGTGCGCGTAATGGCGGACAAGCTTGTTTACGTCCTGGGCGGCGTAACCGCAAAAAGTGTAAGCGGGTACTTCGTCCGGCAAGGTGGGCAGGTAGGCGAACGGCGCGATGGGTCGTAGGAAAATGACGGAATTAAACCAGTCCGGCCACGTTAGGTCGTCGTCGGGGTTTAGGGCGCGTTTTACTCCGGCTTATAGCAGGGCGTCGGAAACGGCGTCGTTGGCGAAGCCGTACGTCCGGAGATGTCTTTGGATCGGCGTTTTGCCGTTACAAAGCATCTCGCGACAGCCGTCCCGGGCGGAAAAAAAAGAAAAGAAAAAGGCCGCCTTTCGCAAAATTCGAGGTACAGCACGCACCCGGGCGACTTTTCGCCTTAGCGATTTATGCCGCGTCCGGGGCGAGGAATTATAAAAAAAGGTAAACGCCGGAAAGGGAAGGGAACAGGTTAGGTTAGGCTGCTCCGGGGAGATCTATTTAAAGGGAGACGGTTTTATCAAACAAGGTTCCCAGCACGGCGGCGCGTAGTACTATAAAATAAGAACCCCGACCGGACCGGCACGGCGAGACGGGCAGATGCCGAAATCCGGAAGGTAGGCTATCGAGGGGCCTTGCCGGGATCACGTGGGTAAGATGACGGAATCTGGGAAATAGGATATCGGGGGCGCACATACGCACGTACGTACATGGGGAGGTCAGCAGGGCGACGGACGCGGATGATCACTTCGGCAAGGCATGCAAGCAACAGCTAAGACTACGAGTGGTTCCGGTTACGCGAGGCCCGACAGTACGGAACGGGGAGATGAAGACGGCATGTTCATATTAAGAGCGAGTTTCATAATTCACTATCTAGCTACGGGATGTGGCATGCCGGCCGAGCACAGGGGCTCGGGCGCCACCGACGCGATAAACAAATACGTGGGTACTTCCTCGGATATGCTTGAAGTACCTCCTCCCCCGGTCGGTGATGTGCGCACGGGCTTGGGCAAAGTACCCGAACGTGGAAGTATCTAAAGAGTGCGATGCAATTACTCTAAGGCCGCGCAAAGTCCGCGTGTGAAGACACGGCCCGGACGACAGCCGGCTGCGGCTTGCGCGGGGGGGCTGTGCGTGATCAGGACTACGGGGCTTCGGCCTCCTCGTTGTCTTCGGCGTCCTCGTCCTCGACGCGGTCGGGCCCGGATGGGGACGCGGGAGGACCCGAAGGATCCTGGCCTACCTCGGTCTCGGCCGCGGTTGGGGGTGCTGGGCCCCTCTCGCGTCCGAGGCGCTCCTTGCGGGACTGGCGGAGCTGCTGCTCTACATGACCCTCCAAAAAATCGCTGCTCGCGGGCAGGCCGGCGCCGCCATTGCCATCGTCATCGTCATCGCCGTTACTGTCAGCATCGCCCAGGCTGCCATTACCGGCCGCGCCGTCTCCGCCGCTTGCGGTCTGCTCCTCCAGGTCACTGTCCGCGACGACGGCGTCGCCCTCCCACAAGGCCGTTTTTCTGCGTTGGTGATCCTCGATGTAGATATCTTCCGCACTCCGTAAGACGGGGCTCGGCAGCCGATAAGTACGCTTTATGTCTGCGGCGTCGAGGGGATCCGCGGTGCGGAGCTGGTCTGGGAGCGAGGGGAGGTCGACAAAGGGGTCGTCGTTAGCCGCCTGCGGACTGGGACTCGAATCCCTGCTCGAGCCACCGCTGACGTCGGTGGCGCGCCTCTTCCGCTTGCGGGAGGGCGTGCCGGCGAGTGTCTCGTCGAGCTTCGCCCGGATGCAGACCGGGACTCGGTAGGTCTTGAGAGAACGGCGGAGGTTGGCCCGGCCCAGCCTGCAAAGCTCCAGGAGGTATCCGGGGGTCCACTTCTCCTCGGAACGGCAGGACGGGGTGTTATGGTCGGTTGGCCACAGCCACTCGCAAGCCGCGCCCAAGAGGTCGGTGGGCGTCATCGCCGCCATCTGTGAGATGTCTGCCAGGTCGCAATCCGCCGACGAGTCGTCGTCGACCGCCGTGATAAGGAAGTCGCCGAGCTTCTCGAAAAAGAGCGCCAGGCGGCGCACGCCGTCCTCTTCGTGCCGGAGCAGGGGGCGGTCGATCCCGAACAGGTCCCGATCCCAGAGGTAGCGGTGGCAGGTCTGGTTAAACATGCGTTGGATCAGCGAGTGCGCGGCCACGTCGGCCAACGGGCCGGTGACGGCTCTCGGGATGGAGGACTCGACGGCGAGCTGCCGCACGTACTTCTTCCAGATGATTCCTTCCAGCCTGTCGTAGATGGTGTTCGGCACCGTGTAAATAATCCATTCCACGAAGCGGGTCTGCCCGAGCCGGATGAGCCGGCCTAGTACCTGCAACAGGTGGTTGATACTCCAAGGCCATTGTATGACCATTCCTTTACAGCTCTGCCATTGCAGATTCAGGGCAAATGCGGATAGCTCGATGGACGTCAGCAGTACCTGGAATTTGGAGTTGGGGTTATTAAATGCCTGGATGATGCGGTTGCGATCATCCTGGTGCATATCGGAACGTATTATCGCAACTTCGTAACCCCAGAGCTGCAGTATGATGAGCATATCCCTAGGGACACGTACAGGTTAGCAGGTGTTCCAAACGCAGGATGGGTAAGCGGAAACCAGGATTCCGGAATATATGGTGGGGTGTGTGGTAGGGACGGAGGCGGATTCCGGAATCCGGAGGCAGGGAATGCGAGGAGGCGGGATTCGGGAAATCTGGAGGCCGCCTTATGGGGTAAAAGGGGGGGCAACGGGAGGAGAAAAGGGTGTATTCGGGAACGCTGGAAGGAGACGGGGTACGACTTACTGTAGGACCCAGGGCATCTGGCCCATGATGACGACGCGGTGTTTCTTCTCGGGGTCCATGGGGTCCGGGTCGGCGTTGACCCATTCATAGAGCTGGCGCAGGACGGCGCAGAAGATGGGCGAGTTCCACACGAGGTAATAGATGAAGTCGAAGCGCGTGCGCGGTGCCGGCAGGTTGGGGGCGGGGCGGAGGGTGTTGAACAGGAAGGTCGCACCGCCGTCTTCCAGCTTGCTAATCGCCAGGGTCTCGCGTAGGCCTATCGAGGGCTGGCTCGCGCCGGGCTTGCTGGGGGTGGACAAGCTAAGGTTATTGAGGTTCGCGCGGCCCTCCGCGGTCAGGCCGGGCCTGGACTTGGGGCCGGGCCCGCGTTTCTTCCCGGACCCGCCTCTCATGTCGTCGGGATCGATCTCGATATCGACATGCTTGTACAGGGCCGCGTTGCCGGAACGGGGAGTCAGCAAGGCCTCGTTGAGCAGGTTGACGGCCGGCAGGCCGCAGTGCCGCCAGGAGCTCGGGTTCATACGGGCGGGGGTGCCGTCGCTCCGGTCACTGCGCACGTACAAGTGCTGTTTCCACTGGTCATATATCTGGTTGTACTTTGCCTGGTCCGAGGGGTGGAAATGGACACGGGCGATGCGGAACGCCGCGCCGGATATGTCTTGACCCGGCGTAACCTGCTCCCCGTTGGGCAGGGTTAGGGTGCTTTCCATTCCGCGCTTAACGAGCAGTTCGTTTAAGGCTGGCATGACTATCATCCGGCAGGCGGCGAAATCAAACCCGAACTCCCTCAGCGCCAGGTTGGAGTTGCAGGGGTTGATGAGCCACGGGTGCCGGCCGTTCTCCGCGGCCTCCTTGACGTCCTCGTACCGAGGGCAGCTTTCGTAGACGAGGGGCTTCGACCGCGAGCTGGTAATACACCTCACGTGCTTGGCAAACTCCGGGTCCTGGCGAGAGAGGCGCAGCCCCGGCTTCAGCATCTCCCGGAGGCCCTCGCCCTTCTCGAGGAACCCGGTTCGGGCAAAGTCGTCGAAGTACTCGATCCCGAGCGTCCTGGCTCTCTCCGTAGAGGCTGGCATATGAGAAGCCCTCGGGCACCGGGTTGGCCACGGCGTCTGGCCATGCGAGGAGCAGGTAGCCCCGGATATCTTCTGGTTTATTGAGCATGGGGGTTGCCGTGCAGAGGATGAGGGAGCGCCGGGGGATCGACTTTACCACCTTGTGTATTGAGGAGTTCTTGTTTTTTAGGAGGTGTGCCTCGTCACAGACCACCATACTAAACTCGAACTCGAACTTCGGGGCCCAGGTTGTGTACGTCTTCTGCCTGCGTTGACGGTCGGCGCCGCCCGCCGTGAGCCCGGGCATGAGGGACCTGCCGCCAAGGACGTCCATCTCGTCTGGGAGCTGCTCCTGGGGAACCTCCTCCTTGTCGGCGTCGGCCTCCTCGGCCCTGAGGTTCCGCTCCATCTGGGCGTCCTCGTCATCCTCGTCCTCTTCGGGTTCCTCGCCGACCAGCTCTTCCAGGTCGGCGTAATCGCCGTCCTCTTCCTCCCATCGATACTCGGCGTGGTGGAAGATGTGGGCGCCGAGCTGCATGCGGAGCTTGGCATTTTTGAGGAACTGCGCTTCCGTATGTACCTTCGGGGCGAAGCAGCGCCTCTTGAACGTGTTATACGAGGAGATGATTAAGGTTCTGGCGGTCTAGGGGGCACGTTCGTCGTTAGCATAAGCAGGCCGAGCCGGTTACGTGTTACTGTAAGGCGAGACCCAGATTTCAGAATCCTGAGGGGAGAGCCGACAGCGGCGGCACCCCGCATGGTCGCCTCCGGGCGGAGGCCTATCCAGATTCCGAAATCTGACGGCCGCGTCACGCATTGATGATGCGGGGTGTCTAATGGGGCGTTCCAGGGCTGGGCCCCCGAAAACGCGCGCCGCTGTTGGATAGGTAGGGGTGCGGATTCTGGAATCTGGGAGCCGCGCTTTGCGCAGGGCTCGCAAAGGCGGAAAGGGAAGAAGACTTGATAAAAGAGAGGGGCGGGGATAAACGTACCTTGGGGTTGTCGGGAGAGAGCTCGTCCAGGAAGTCCTTGAGCGCGCCGTTGGGGATGGTGTTGTTGACCGAGATGGGCGAGGTCTGCGAATCTCCGGTGCCGTAATACATCTTCGGGTAGAGCACGCCGGAGAAGGCCGATACGCACTCGAGGAAGTGGCTCTCGATGCTGGCGACCGGGGCGAGCAGCAGCTTCGGCGCGAACTTGATGCGCTTCTCGCGCGGCACCTCCTCCATGCTGTCCTGGTTGCGGCGGACGGCCTCGCCGAGCTCGATCATCTTCTTCATGGTACCGAAGGCGATGATGGTCTTGCCGATGCCGCAGGCGCTGCAAAGGAACCCGGTGTACGGGAAGTACATAAGCTTTTCCTTGAGCTCGGCGATCTCTGGCGGATCGTATTAGCTGCTGGGGTCCGGGCGGGTGGCGGGGAATGTTCCCCTTCGCCATGGCCGCGGGGGGGTGGTTGGGGGGTTTGAGGGTTGCGGGAACTTACGGTAGACCTGGTGGATCTTGTACTTCCATTTCTTGGAGGACTCCTCGTTTATGTACAGCCTGTCGTAGGCGTCCTCCGGCTCGAAGCCGACCATCCTGAGAGCCTCCTCTACGGAATAGGGCTCGGTGGCGTTGCCGCCCTGGAGGTCGGCTATGTTGCTCACGTAGCTGTTCCGCAGCTCCTGTAACAGCTCCTCCAGGTCCTCGGGGTCGTCGGCCAACAGGGCACGTTCCTGGTCGATGAGGGCGTCGTCCTTGAACTGGTCCGGGACGAGGTGGTTGGCGATGTCGATCTGGCGCAGTCTCGCCTTGACAGAGGGGTCCTGCGAAGAGAGCCCGTCGAGCTTCTTTACGTCGTGCTGCGGAGAGACGCACGTTAGCGCATGGCAGGGATGGGTGGAGGGCGTGAGTGGAGGCCGGGGAGGCGACGGCACCCGGAAGGTCTCGTCCATATCCCGGAATCCAACCCTAAGCTAAAAAACTTACGATATAAATACGTTGGGCGCAGGTATCCAAAAGCCTGCTTTTCTCGTCCTCCGTCAGGTGTCCCATAGAGCTGACCCTCTTATTGTTCCCGGAATCCATGGACAGCTGATTGCGGCATTTCTGCAGCGCCTCGACGTGCGCGAAGTTGTAGTAAACCTTCTGCTCCTCCGGCAGCCGCTCAAAATGCCTATACATTTTGGCATGGTGGGACGGGTCCATGCCAAAGCCGGCCACCAGCTCGTTGAATAAGCCGTCGTGCGTATACTCGTCGGAAATGCCAGTGTCCGGGCCCGCCTCCGGGCCCTGGCCGCTCGCTGGTTCCGGGTTATAGACGGTCAGGTGCTCGGGATTCACCTTGTCGTTCTGCAGGGCGACGCCGTGTCTGTATGAGCCCTTTGTCCGCCGCTGGGCAAAGAACCGCACGAGAAGGAACGCCCGGTGCATATCCTCCGTCGAGTGCCCGAGCACGTAGTGGGAGACGGTGATCCCCTTTCCTTCGCAGTACTCCTTACTGTGACGGAAAACAGTAGGATACGCCTTAAGCAGGCGCAGGACGGTTGCCAGATACGCGAACACTAGCTCCGGTTCGCTTTTCCTGTTTTGGATCTCGGCGAGTATTTTCTGCGGGAATCCGAAGTACTCCGCGGACGCCTTTACCTCTTCAAGCCAGCGCTGCATGAAGGGGAAGTCGTCGTTAAGCATTAGGGCGTATTGAAAGAAGGTATTGACTTGGATGGGCTTTTTGTCGAACTCCTTCTCCGCTAACCACTCCATGAAGGGCTTAACAGTGGGGGCCACTATATACACTACGTTAGCTTCGTGAGCCCGGACCGAGGGGGGACAGTGGGTGAAGGTAAGCAGTGTTGCAGGACCGGTAGGGGCTGTTCCAGAGTCCGGAAACTCGGTTGCTGCAGGTGGGGCGGGGATGGGGCCATGCGGAGCACGGGCAGGTGGAAAGGGCAAACATCTCGAGCGCCCGGATTCCCAAATCTGACAGGATGCTTGCGATAGTTGTGGAAAGGGGGGTTAAGGAGGGGGGTTAAGCAGAGGGGGTGGGGACAGGGGGTTGAAGAAAGGGGGTCGGGATGCTTAAGGGAAAGGGGTGAGGAAAGGGGTGAAGCGGTGCCAGAAGGTGGTAGTCGAGATCTCAGATTCTGGGGTCCGGCAGAGATGTGGAGGTACGCGTGCGAGATTCAGAAATCTGGGCGGGCGGCTATGACGAGAAGGGAGAGGGGGGCTACTTACTGGTACAGTCGACGAAGTATAGGAAGTCGGGAGTGTTGCGGAACCCTAGGTAGGCGACCAGGGCACCGCGGCACTTGATGATGTCTTGCGAAATAAGACGATACGGCGCGTTATCCGCCCTCCACGGCATCTTGTTCATGCGGGCGGCGAATGCCTGGTTCTTGGCTGGGTCGGTGCTTACCGGAAACTGGGAAGCCTCGACCTCGGTATACGGGACGGGGGCGTTTTCGGGATCTCGAGGCCAGTAGTCCGGGCGGGCGTAAGAGCCCTCGCTGACAACCTGCTCCAACGAGTCGAAGCCGTGGTACTGGTTGTCTGGCAGGTATGGGCGACCGCTGGGGTTAGGGTTGGCTGTCGAGGTCTGCCTCCCCTTCTGCTTTCTCGCGGCCGGCTGGTGACCCTTACCTTTGCCGCCTCTTCGAGTGGGTGGCGGGTGCTCGGACCCGGAGTCAGGCGGTACGGGCGCATCGCCCATTGGCGTGTCGGCGTCCATGTTGAGAGGTAGTGTAAGCTGGCAGACAATGCAATTGGGGTGAGTGTGTATGGGTATTGTTCTTTCTGCTCGGTGTGGATAAGGCTGGTTCCGGATTTCGGGATCTCGGATCGGGTATGCAGAAAACACGAGCCATGGAAAAGGAAAGGGGGGGAGGGGAGGAGGTAGGGGCCGTCGCCCGCAGGCTGCTTAAATATGCTGACACGATTTATAAATCAAGGACTCCAGGGCCTGTTTTATAAAATATGGTCTCCAGAAGGTCGTCGCCTGAGCAGCTGCCTAGATACGAAGGCGGCGACCCTGGTCCCAGATTGCGGAATCTAGAAAAGCTTTTACGATTTGATATCACGGGAAACGGATACGGTAGCAGCTGGGACTAATAAGATGAGAGGGATTCGGGAATTTGGAAGAGCCTCTACGATTTGATACCGCGGGCGGCGGATATGGCAGCAGCTGGGACAAGTAAGAAAAGAGGGATTCTGGAATCTAATAAATTAATAGCGAATACCATAAAAAGTATTCATTAAAAAATCCTAATAAATGTTATTACTTATTTAAGGTAATATATTATATAGACTCGATTTTATTTTAAAATACATAAATAACAATAAAGGAAAATACCTATATAAAGTAATTTGCTATATTAGAAGAATATTTCGACGTATACCCGGAAAAAAAAATACCAGTATTTCCCTAAAAAAATTATCAAGCTAATAAGCCTTTTATACGGCCTAAAACAAGCCGGAACGGTCTAACAAAAGAGAATTAAAAAACTATTTACAAAGCTAAGCTTTTTGCTATTACTTTCGGACGACGGAATTTACCGTAATGCAATAACAAAGGACGTTATTTCGTTATATATAGATAATTTCCTACTTTTCGGGATTAACCAGAGACGTCTTTAAAACGTCGCGAAGCAGAGTATTAAAAACGTACCCGTAAAAATTTGGGTAATACGAATTAGTACCTAAACGCACGACTTATTCGCCCTTGCTAATTAAAAGTGTTAAGTCGGATTAATAACAATATATTAAAAAGTTACTAAAAATAATCGGCTCACACACTATATATAGAGCTTTCTAACCACTACTCTCTAGAGATCTGATCACCCATAACAATTTACGCTTTCCACACTCTATGCTCCCTTTTCTCGAGATCAGCCGAGCTGTGACAGTTCTTTCCGTCGTCTGCGCAGTCTTCATCAAATCATCCGTATAGGGGTAGTCCACCGCGGCCGAAGGCTCGCGTTTCAGGCGAGCCAGCATTTCAAGCATGAACGAGGGAAATGCCCAACTGTTGCCATAATTCAGTCATCTAAGGTGTCCTCGAGAATGATGGTCGGGTGGTATTATATGGCGAGCCTAGTAGCCTTCGATCGCCGGCCTAGAGCCTCGGGAAGTCTATATGGTAGGTGCAAGCTTGCGGTGCGTCTGTGATCGCTGATACGCCTAGGTCGCACTGCAGACAGAGCACGTTGCTAGCGACGTCGACGAGGATTCCATGAAGCGCCCGGTCGCCACCCTCCCGGATAGGCATGTCGAGGAACAGGTAGCTGGTCCCCGGCAGGTCATACTTGGCATGCTTCAGTGTCGCGGTGTGCGACTCACCACGGGCGCTCAGGGCTTTGTAGCCGTACAATGGGGCTACGTACATGTAGCGGCTGTCCTGCCTAGAGATCTAGCCCAAGGGGGCTTTGAGCGGGGTGGCTATTACAGCCATGTTGTGTTGGACGGGATAGATACCACGACCCCTGAAGCATGTGGCTGTAAGGCCCGTGCGTCGCGCACCTTGGTGTCTGCAGCTTCACCATCGCACGCCGGCTCCCTGATGAAGTGGGCTGTGGCTATGCCGAAGAACCGGACCCGCGGTCCAAGTCCCTCCCGCGGCGTGCTCCCAGATAATCAACCTGGATTCCGTAAGGAGCATGAACCACATCTCGTGAGCCATGGTGCCCATGCTGTCGGGAGACAATGTGGACCCCCTTTTCGCCCTAGCATCCTGCTAGCGACGGTTCTTCTTTCGTATATAAAAGGGTTCGCCTCGGAATAACTGCTAAAGTTAGATATCAAATGTTTATTTACTACTATACATCAAGAACCACCCTCTGAGCTGCTTCACCTGCCTTCACTTCGAATCTCACCATTTTCTCTGATAAATGCCCATAACACCGCATGTATAAGACCTCGGCAGAACACACTGCGGGCATTTGTTTCTATGGGAAAAGAGCCATGTGATACACTACAGTCCACTACAGAAGTGGGGATATATATAAACAGAAAGACTTATGAAGTTAAACGTCAACGTCAAAAGCTTCAATCTTTTATGGTTAGTCGCAACCCCACTTCAAGTACGTGCAGGAGCCAATAGCGACACCGAACGTCTCCCATGCGATCAAGGTGCATTGTACTGTTGTTTCGAATCAGAGTGTCCCCGCCCCACTTAGCATCTGAATCACACACCTTTTTTTGCAACGTAACGTTCAACTTCGAAACCGCTTCAAAACGAGATATCTTAGCAAGCAGAAAGCTCCAGATTTGTAGCTATATATCGTTATGTAGCACTCGTCGAGAGCTACATTTTTATACTGGTTAAACCTTTGTAATTGCTATATTGGATAAGAAACAAGTCTTTAAATAAGAATTTCCCATATAAACCACATATATTCTTTAATAACTTAACCAATATGACAGTTATAAAGGCGCATCCGGTATAATTATGTAGCCTTCGACGAGGGCTACGTAATTATATACAGCTGCACATTTGCAAACTTTTGGTTGTTACGATATATCGCTTTAACGCCCGATATATCCAAAACTGGTAATTTTGAAAGATTCGAAAAAGTTTCCTATACGTAATAGCAATTGTTGCGTAGCCACTGCACCAAAAGACTGGATTGATAAGTGCGCACTTAGTGGGCTGCTTAGCTGACAGCAATTGAAAACGCCTTACTAAAAAAGCTTAATGCGGGGTTGGTATTTTCAAGCTAACAGCAGGAAAGCCTTATTAAAAAAGTTTAACGCGGGGCTGGTGTTAGGTTAACCACGTACTAAGCTTTTTTAAGAAATTCCCAATTGTTATTACGTACAGGAAATTTCTTTAAAGTTGTTTAAAATTATTAATTTTAATAATATCGAACTTTAAAACAATATATAACAATAACTGAAAAGCTACCAAAATGCAGCCATATATTATTACGTAATCATCGTTAAGGCGTTATATAATGGTACCGGGTGCACCTTTATAACTGTTATATTGGCGAAGTTATTAAAGAATCCGTATGGCCTAAACGGAAAATTATCACTTAAATACTTGTATCTTATCGAATATAACCGCTACAGAGGTTTAACCGGCATCAAAATGTAGCCCTCGACGAGTGCTACATAACTATATCTAGCTGCACGCTCTCAGCCTTTTAGTTGTCAAGATACATGGCTTTGAATACCGATACATCCAAAGTTGACGGTTGTGTTGCAAAAAAAAGTGTGTGATTCAGAAGTTAAGTGGGGCGGGGACACTCTGATTCGAAACAACAGTATGTTTGCATGGCCTCAACGCTGAAATTGTGTTACAGTCGCCCTTGGAACGTCAAGCCACACCACACGACCAACATTTATAAGTGCTGCCCTTTCCTACTCCGCTTTCCTCGTTCTCCTTCCTCCTTTCTACCAGCCCCCTTTCTTGGCATTGCTGTACCACCCAACCAAACTTGAAGACGTTGTTCAGTCACTTAACCAGTCCTAACTCAGTCAACAATCTCACATTATAAGCCTGGATGGTCCCGTTCTTCATTAGGATGTGGAATCTTGCTTCATGCGCTTTTCGCATTACCGCCAGAGTGGCGGCTCTTGTCATAGCCGGGCTACTCATCTACATGATGCTCTGTCTCTTCTACAACTATCTCTTACATCCGCTGCGGTCTTATCCGGGTCCTCTCCTAGTAAGCCCCTCTCGGGTTACGTTGCGGCTTTTGCGACCCATCTTGAAGCAAGGGATACGTATCAGAACCTGTCGTCGATATTTCGGTCACAATTCATAACTCGGAACTCGCTTTAACATTAGAAGCTCCCTTGAGGTAGCGAGTACTAACGTTCATGTTTGCAGTGGCGCATTACACCATTCCCGCGAGCCGCAGCCCTCGCTCGAGGGACGCTTGCTTTCGATGTGGCAAGACTACAGGAGCAGTATAACCCTGTCGTGCGCATAGGGCCGTCCGAGCTTGCCTTTACAACGGCCGAGGCTTGGAAGGATGTCTATGGTCACTCTGGCGCAGGAGACGAGAACCCGAAAGACCTGAGATTCTATCGCCTTGTGAAGTCCGCCCCGCTTTCTATCATCAATGCGGGCCCGGAAGAGCATTCTAGGCTGCGTCGATGGCTAGGATATGGGTTCAGCGACCGATCTATTCAAGCTCAGGAAGGCATTATTAAGGATTATATCGACCTACTAGTCCGACGACTTCACGAACATTGCAAGGACGGCGATACGCCCTTGAATATGAAGGAATGGTTCAATTGGACCACCTTCGATATTATTGGGAACCTAGGCTTCGGTTCCGACTTTCAATGTTTAGAGAACGCTTCGTACACGCCCTGGATCCGTATGATTACCGACAGCATGAAGAAAGGTGCAATTGCTCAGGCTATGACATATATTGGCCTGACTCCACTGGTGCGATGGGCAATTGAAAAAGCCCAGGCGCGATACGTAGACCATAGACGACTATCAGCCCAAAAGGTTGAACAAAGAATCGAGCTCGGCAAGCGCGGTGAGAGGCCTGACTTTTTGGAAGGTCTCCTCAATAAGGCAAGCCGTTCCTCGTCAACCAAATTACGTAGCTGCTAATAGAATGTAATTATAGGGCTTAAGTGTACAGAAGCTTGCGTCGAATGCTAGCACACTTATAATAGCAGGCTCCGAAACCACAGCGACCTTGCTCACAGGTGCAACGTTCCTGTTAACCACACATCCCGCAGCTCTCAAGAAGTTAACTACGGAGGTACGGTCAGCTTTTAAGAGTGAGAAGGAAATATCTTTTCTTTCTATGCAGAAGCTGCCCTATATGCTCGCCTGTCTCAATGAGTCTCTCAGAATGTATCCCCCAGTGGCGAACGGGATGCCACGCCTGGCAAAGCCTGGGGGCATAAGAGTAGCTGGACACCATGTTCCCGAAGGAGTGAGACCATTCGACATACCTAACATTATGGAGTAACGACTAATGGAATGCAGACGACCATAGCGGTATGGCAGTGGGCCATCAACCATAAGACTGAATACTGGACCGATCCATATAATTTCAACCCCGAACGTTGGACCGGAGAGGATCCACGCTTTGCTAACGATCGTCTCGATGCCACTCAACCGTTTCTTGTTGGTCGCCGGAGCTGCCTTGGTCGAAACCTAGCGTATGCTGAGATGCGGTTAATCTTAGCCCGGATTATCTATGCCTTTGACATGCGGCTCTCCCAGGACAGTAAGGATTGGCTCCACAACCAGAAAAACTACATCTTATGGGATAAACCAGCTTTAAAGGTTTTTCTAACACCCGTGGGCCACAAGACTTAAGGAAGAGTCGAGAATTATCGTTAACTGGCGACACCCCTTGTAATAACTGCGCTCTCAGAATGGATATGAAATTACGGAACAATCGGGTTATCACGACCTCATCTATGCTCTATGCTTTGTCTATTACCTTTACAGTACATGGGTCTTAATTACCTTCTTCCCTTAGCATAAACTCTTTTTGGAGGGAGTTGTCAGATATAGGGGATGTCAGTTGCGTTCTTGTATTCAGCTAATTGCGCAGTTTCTCAGTACGCGTACAGCTTTTGTGTAGCTTAGTAACGGAACAATTATCTTCCGATCAGAGCGTAGTTAGGGTGCTTTAGCACCTTGGCTAGCTGACATACCCCCTTAACGCCTTGAAGAATTCGGGGCGTTAATCGTTACACTTTTATTACTTTTTAAAGTTACAGCTTTCCATTTAACCTTTTTCCCGGTGATTGTATTTTCCTGATTAGCCAATTTTTTATTAGAAATAGCCCTTAAAGTTTTCCTCCGCAGATCTAAAGTTTTTGTAATATCCATTAATTTTAGTTGTTTTTTGAAATGCTTAAAAGGTTTTTAAGGTAGGGCTTTAGTTAGTTTATCAATTAACATATCGTTTATAGGCGTATAATTTACTTTAATTAAACGTTTTTTTGCTGTTTTTTGTAGCTAGTAGTTATATATATTTACGTACCGTAATTTTGTCCGTAAAAGGACGACGTCGGCGTTGATAAACCGTATAGTTTATTAATTATCGTATTATATATTTAAAAGTCTTATATCCAGGTTAATTTTTAATTTTTTAATTAATCGGAAAATAAATAAGGTTTTTTTAATAATTTGCGTAAAAAATAATAATTCCGTTTCGGTTATGAAAATAATTATTGTATTTTACTTATTTGTTTATTATTTTATTAACTTTTTAAATAGCTTTATAACGTAAGTTTAAGAATTTTTTCGATCGATTATATTATTTGCGAAAAAAGCGTCGTTTTAGGAATTTATTAAGTTTTTGTTACCGAACTGCAACGTTAATATTTTAGTACCGATTAGGTATCGTATAACGCAATTAACTGTTTTATGATATACGTTATTAAGGTTCTGGTTAAATCGGGCAAATTTGGATATTGGAAAGGATATATTAAATTACGTATAGATTGCGATATATAATATAAAACCGATCTTTTTTTGGTATTTGTTAATAAAACCTAGATAGGCCAGATTAAGATTTGGCAGTAATTCTTTTTTGTTATTAGCGTTTTTAGGAAGTTATTTGGATATTTTTTAAGGATTAGGTTAATTAATTTGTTTATTAAATTAGATTAAGATAGCCAGATTTTTCTATTAGGTCTGTTTTTAATTATTTCGATTTTAAGAAATTATTGGAAATTCCTACCTTTTCTAAGGGTATACCGTTTCTGTATTTACTGAATTAACCGATTAACGAGGGCTTGGTTTTTTTTGTTATATACGGCGATAATATCGTCGACGAAAAAAAAACATTTCCTAACAAATAAAGTAATAAAGCTTATAAGAAACGGGGTTAAGTTTTAAGTTTTTAAGCGTATTAATGAAGTTTTTTTATTAAAATAACGGTAATTTTTTTAGGTTATATAGGGCCTTTTTGATTAGGAATATCCTATTACGTTAAAAGTATCTTGAAAACGTTTTTATATATATTTCGTAAAGTAGATTCGCGTTAACGAAAACGTTTATAACGTTATATTACTTAAGTCTTAAGTTAAATTTAGCCGTAATAATTATTAAGATTTTAAAAAACTTTCCGATTAAGGTAAATACGTATGTATCGTTATAAGTAATAAACTGTTAATTATTTCATACGATAAAACGTATCTTGTATTTTTAAAGTTAATTATGCTTATTAAACTTATAAATATATACCTACATATATCTTAGGATTTGTTTCCTTTTAATAACGGACTGATCGACGACCTCCCAAAATTACATATCCCTGTAATTTTGCAAATAGGTTTTTTCGGTTTTTAAAAATAATTTTCTTAATGGATATATATTTAGCTTTTTATGGCTTTTCGGTAATAACGGTAGGTTTCGCTTATATACCCGGCCTTGTAACTTAGGTAATATCTGTCAGCAGTTACAGTGATCAAATGCAGGAAGCTGGCGAGTTCTGTGTGCGATGGTTCTCTAACTGTTCTGATGGACAAATCCTGTCCGTGGCAATCGCCTTAAATATATAATTTGGGCGGTTAAAGGGGAAGCGGTAGACAAGGCATGTCGCATGCTGCATCCTGCAGCCCTATACCGATAAAGCCTTCCAGCCTGCAACACCTGAAAGCATCAAATTCCGACACGCCCTTTTGCGTCAGGTAATTAAAGCTGGAAAGTCCGAAAACAAATTTAAAACAATCAATCTGTATGGGGTTCGAACCTATGCTTACTTACCCTATATCCATCTTGGTGGTGTACTAGCCGTTATACCCATTAATCTTAAGTTTCTTCTTATATTCTTTTAAGTCTCAAATTCTATATAAACTTTTGGAAATCCGTTTTGTTAAGTAGTTTCGTAAATCCATTAACTGGGTTATCCTTACTTTTTACGTATTGGAAATTAATATTGCCGTTCCGTATTTCTTAACAGATATAATAATACTTAACGCGGATATAACGCTTTTTTCGTAATATCTGGGTTTCTTTTACCCACTTAAATGCCCTTATATTATTTTCTAGAATAAGAATAAGGCTTTCCGGCATAAGCCTTAGTTTTGTTAGGAAATTCCTAATCCCAGCTACTTCCGTAACAGCTGTACCGGCTTTAACGTACTTTACTTTTATGGTATATTTCGTAATAACATTTTATAACTTTGAAAGTTATAATACGGATGTTTCAGTTATAAAAAATATATACCTTATAATAAACTAAGTTAATTTTTAATTATCCGTAAAGCTTATATTTACTGTTCCGAATAATCCCAAATCGTTATATTTCCGATACGGGTACGAGTCGTCGAGCCTTCGATATCGAATCGATAAGTTTGTTGTATTATTTAAGTAACATAATAATTTTTTGATATATTCTTAATATTTTAAAGAAAGGTTTCCCATAAACTTAGCCCAGGTCGACGTTGCAAACGTTATATCAAGTTTGGTAATATAATTAAAAAAGTTAAACTTCTTTACCAGGTTTGTATATTCGAAAATATTTTCCTTATTAACCACGCCATCGTATCTTATAACGTACTTTAAGTAATTCTTAATAAATAAAATAGGCTTTTTTTTATTTCGTTTAAGCCGACTAACTTTAGTAACTTTTCGATATACTGCTATTAGTTTAACTTGACGTTTCCAGTTAGGGAGGAACGGACAAGCCGTACGCCTAGGTACCAGTCCGCATCACCCAAATCCTTAATGGGTACGTCCTCAGCTAGATTTTCAACGACGCCCTCCAGGCGTTCCCTGCCAGCGCCGAAAAGCAGGAAGTCATCCACATATAACGAAATAACGTCCCTTATCTCTGCGTTACGGTAAATTGAGTCATCCGAAATTAACAGCAAAAAGCCTAACTTTATAAGTAACTTCCTAACTCTCTCCTGCCAAATAGCTCCGGCCTGCTTTAAGCCATACAGGGGGCTTATTAGCTTAATAATTAACTTAAAGAAATACCCGTATTTCTCTTTATCCTTCGGATATATCTCGAAATATTCCTTAAACATAACAAATTGCTTTATGTAAATATTTTCCTTTAAATTGCCATTTAAGTAAGTTATAATAAAAGCAATTTACATAATATGGCATCTTAAATAGGCTATAAGGGCCATTAAGGTTTTCCAATATATAGCCTTCGCTATACTTGCTATTATTTCGTTATAATCGATTTTTTTCCGTTAAGTAAAGCCTTTGGTGCAAATACGGGCCTTATACTTATCTAACTTTCCTGTAAATATATACTTTTTTTTCAGCACCCATTTAGCATTAACTAAGTACCTATAAGCTCTATTAAGCGAATTAAAAGATATAAATTTAAAAGTTTTACGCGAAAGGTTCTTTTTAATTTTTATAGAAATTACTTTAAGCTATATTTTTCGTTTAAGTTCTCCATAACTTCCTTTAATAACGGGCCGTTATTTACTATAACGTACCCATAATTCCTAACAAAATCGTCGTCGTCGTTACTGTTACTTAGTAATAAAAAGCTTTAAAACCCTTTTAAATCGGGATTTTCGCCCTTTCAAGTTAAAGCTAACTTTAATTCCCGCATTAACTTAAAGGTTTCGTCCGGGGCTTCCAGGGCGTACAGCTCTGGAACTATCTTTTTGGAACGCCCTTTTTTACGCTTAACCTTCTTGGTTTCCTAATTAGTATT
This sequence comes from Monosporascus sp. 5C6A, assembly GCA_004155035.1. Taxonomy (NCBI): domain Eukaryota; kingdom Fungi; phylum Ascomycota; class Sordariomycetes; order Xylariales; genus Monosporascus; species Monosporascus sp. 5C6A. The sequence goes on from QJOB01000012.1 coordinate 489,196, forward strand.
ATCCTCCGAAACAACGTTGTGGTTTTTGTGTTTCACTTTAACGCCTGGCTTTTAACGGTATTTTAAACGTTTCTGAACAAGCTGCGGAAATAACCAAATAATATCTTTTGGATTAAAGGGCTACCTTAGCTTTTTTAAGTTTTCGTAAATTATAACGTGCAGCGTAATAAGCATTTTGCCGCCCTTTAACAGCTATACTTTATAATTATAAATACTCTTATAACCTAATAATATACCTTTTACTTTACGGGCTGTTAACTTTTCTAACTTAGTTTTATAATTTTTATCGATCAGAATTATATACTTACTACTAAGGATTTAAAAATAACTGTTATTAAGCTTATAAGATCCTTTAAGATTAAATGTTTTCTTAAAATACTTTAATAATATTATATTTTTTACTATAAACTGTCCAGTCCTATTAATCGTATACGTTATAACTTTTATAATAAAGTCCCAAAAGCAGGTAAATATTTTCATTTAAGCAAACGTCGTACGGGCTTTATTTTAAAGGAATTAAATACCTTTTTTTGCTATACCGTTTTAATATTAATTATAAAAGCTGGAAATTACTAACTTAATACCCTCCATTACGCAGAATTTCTTAATAATCGTTATGCCGAACTCCTTACTACCGTTAAAACGTAAAATCTATACTGCCTTTTTTCCTTTAAAAAAAAGCTTCTAAACGTTTGCTAATTCGCGTAATATACGCGTATAAGCTTTTCTATATCTTGTTCTTAGTTTTAAACGAATAATATTTTCTATAACGCAAGAAATTATTTATAATAAAACCGAAATAACCCTTATTTTCGATACTAATGAATTTAACGAAACTTACATCATATTAAATAATTTTTCTTACAAACGTTACTTTTTTCTAGGGGTTTATAAAAAGGATTTTCCGTATCTTACTTTCGTTACAAGCTATACAAAAAAGTTCTTCCATTTCTTTAAGGTTTAAATCTATCTTCGTAAACTTTTTAATAATCCAAATTAATCGTTTTATACTGGGATGGCAGAGGCGGCGGTATCAAAAGATAATTTTCTTATAACTTCTTATGTTATGAAAACCTTTTTGTCTTTAAAAGCGCCTTAAAGGACTTTCTTTAGGTTACTGCCGTTCTTACCGAATGTCTCCTCCAGCCGGTATCTTTATTAATCGTCGTTCCTTAGCTTTAGAGCCTTAATGAAAGGCTTTGGTTTTCCATAAAGCTATAAAAAAAAACCTTTCGGGATAACGTTAATCGTTGTCAGCTGTAACCTATTAATGTTTACCAGAGTATTCTTATTTAAGTACCCCCTTTTTTTGTAGAACATTTCTTTAAAGAATACCTTTAAGGGAAACGTATTAATGCATAAGGTATACTTTACCGTAATCTCGTTTTTTTTTACGGGGGCCCTTTAAGGGCCATTTTACTATCCCAACGGAGGTAGTAACTACTGGCCTATTTCCCGTTAATATCTGTATTCCTTTGGACCTGATATCCAGTATGTTGTTGCGTTCGAAATCCCTGATATTGTTAGTAATATTAACGTTAGTTCCTGAATCCCAAAGTAATTTGTTTCTGTCGTTTTTTATGAAAGAATATACGTATAAAAGTACCATGGCTTTACCCATAACAACTATTTCAGTTATTTCGACTGCTGTAATTACAGTACATTCGGCTGCTATAACTGTCTCTGCTTTAAGGCTCTCGTTTACTGTGGCTACCATTCCAGGGTAGTCAACTGCTGTAGACACCTCCTAAAGCTCCTCGTCGATTGTTGCTCCAGGGCAGTCAGCCATTGTAGTCTTAGTGGTCTCGACTGCTGTAGCCACTGTTCCAAGGCACTTAACCGCTGTAGCTTTAGGGCTTTTAGCTATTGTAACTCCTGGAGTTTTCTTTTGAATTATCTCGTCGTACTACTGCATAAGCTCTTGCAGCTGTTGTTCGTTAACGTGGGTACTGAACGTTTCTCCGCTGGAACGATACAGGTTTTTTAGGCCTTCTGGGATAAACTGCTTTTCGTCTTATCCACCACCTTTACGGGTATTACGGGAGCTATTGCTTTGGCTGTTGTTATTGCCTTAACGTTAGCCACTATTTTAACCTTTCTTTCCTTTTTTCCTTTGCTGTTATTTTCCTTCTGTAATTTAAGGCAGTTTTTAACTAGATGCCCGTACTTGCCATAGTTAAAGCAAAGTAAGTTACCGTTTTTATTTTATACAGGCTTATTATTTCGGAAGTTCTTATTACCTCTCTTGCCTTTTTAAACGTTATTAAATTTTTTATCGTTTTTTTTTCTTGTTACTAGAACGCTTATAGAATTCGTTATTGAAATAGTCGATCAGTTGCTGGAAGGAATAATCCGTTTGCCGCAATATTGATTGCATAGTTTTATACCAGCTGCCAACTTGGTTTTTTACGGCGGTAAAAAACATAGTAATATGTTTCTTGTTACGGAGTTTTATTCCGCAGCTTTTAACTTCTTATAAAAGCTTTTAAAACTTAATAGTAAATTGTACTAAATCTTTACCGGCGTAAATAATTTTATTAAGTTCCTTCCAAAAAAACTTTTACTTAGCCTTGCTTATAGTAACGTAAGTTTTCCGCAAAGTCCGTAATATCTTTATACTTTTCTTAATACCTGTAATTAACTTTAAAGGTACCCTTTTGTAAGTTTTGGTAATAGCCTTAGCTAAGCGTAACTGATTTAATTATTTCAGCTTTATGCCGTCCTCGTAGCTAATCTTTTCCAATACAAAGCTTAGGACGTTGCTCCACAGCTTCCAATTGGCCCAACTTAACAGGTGACTTTCCTTATCCAGGGTAAAATCGAATCGTTTTTAACGGAGCTTCGATTCTTTACTAAACTTCTTTTCTTTTAGGCGTACACCTGCCCCGTTAAAGCTATCTAAGCTGCCGGAGGTACTGCTAAAGAAGCTATAGCTCCTTTTATATTTCGGGAGACCTATAAACGAGTTTGCTAAAAAGGAGGAAAAGGAATTATTTGAATTATTAAGGTTACTGCGTACTACACTTTTTCCCTTAGGCGGCTTTTTATTTTTCTGCCTTTTCGGAAGGTTAGGTTTTTTTATAAGTAAGTTAATTTTTTTTTACTTTACTTTTTATTATAATAGGGATTTCCTTGGAATTACTAGCCTTAATTTCAAGTTAAGCGCTTTTTAACTTTTTAAGTTATGCATTAAGTTATGCACTTGCATTCGGCGACTTTGGCTTTAAATCCAACTTATCTAAAAACTATGTTACCATTTCGTTTAATTGCTTCATTATCTCAGTAATTTTTTGGTTTTGAAACTTTAACTTTTCGTTTTATTACTTCAGCTTTTTACTTTTTTCCTGGACCTATTAATAGGTATCTTCTCGTGCCCTAACGTCCTGCCTAATGTCACTTATTTTAATGCCCAGGGAAGTATAAAACTTATTCAAATTAGCCTTAGGCAGCTATCTTTGGATGGGAGTTTTAAATCGTTCTCCCGGCTGCTATAGCTAAGGTGCTGAAACCTCTTTCTTTACTTTTTCTTTTTTTCTTTTACTAAAGAACATTTTTCCTTAGGGTATATCCTGATTATCAAAAGGCTCAGGTTATGGAAAGGGAAATAAAAAAGGGTTTCTATCGCTTGCATACTTCCGGCCTTCCTAGAAAACGAAGTTATTATCGGATAGGTCGTTCTGCTTAACAGAGAATTTCCCGCGGTTTTTTTTCTTGCTCGCTATCGTCAACTACTAAATTCTTTCTTAAATCGTTAACTAAACGACTTTCTCTTAAGTCTTTTGCTTTTTTTGTTAACTTAGCTATTAAATTACAAATAACCACTTCGTATAACGTATTAAGGGTTGTTAATTAACCAAAAAATGTTACCATATCAGCAGTTACAGTAATTAAATGCAGGAAGCTGGCAAATTCTGTATGCGATAGTTCTTTAACTGTTCTGATAGACAAATCCTATCCGTGGCAATTGCCTTAAATATATGATTTGGGCGGTCAAAAGGGAAGCGGTGGACAAGACATATCGCATGCTGCATCCTGCAGCCCTATACCGACAAAGCCTTCCAGCCTGCAACACCTGAAAGCACCAAATGCCGACAATATCTTTATTTTTAACTTTGTTTTTAGTATATTAAAGCTTTTTTAATTAAAGTAACGCGAATTTTAGCTTATTTTTTTCTTTAAACTTCCGGAATTTACCGGCCAATTATCGATCGTATTAATAAAATAAGTTAATCTTTTAGCGTTAAACGCGGCTTTTCATACCTTATAATCGTACCGATAATTATCTTTTCGATACGGAACGTACGGGAAATTTACGTTTACAACCCGTAAAATGCTTTTGTTTTTTACCGTTATTTTAAGTTAAATAACGTAATAAAAACTTAAAACTGTTTTTATTTTTTCCGTCGACGTAATAATCGTAACAGTTATTAAAACGAACGTTAACGAAAATAACGGTTTAAAGGACGGTAATAGTTTAAATATAGCTATCGTATAAAGGTAATCAATTTTTTAGGTACAGTTTAATTTTGCTTTTTCCCGTATATTTTCGACACCAGTGCCACTTTAAAGCCATTCCTTTTATTTAGCCGCTAATTAAATTATTCCATATAGGTTTTCATTTTTTTCGTATATATATATAAGGTAACCGTAAGCCTGATTAAGTACGTGGATTTGTCGGAATAGGTTTTGTAGTTTGTTTTCGGTAACGTAAAAAAGGTTATTTTTTAAGTTTTTAATATTACTTGAAAAAGTAACCTTTTTATTAAATTATACGTTTCGAATAGCAATAACCTTATTCGTTAAAAGGTTTTAAATTTCGTAAATATTCGTCGATCGGTAACCGACGAAAAAGTTAATCCATGTTTTAGGATTTCGTTTCTGGAATCTTTGTTTTTTTTATAATAATAAACGTTATGGTATAGGCCATATAACCGTAAGTTTTTAAATAGGCCTGTTAAGGTTTACGATTAAACGTTATAACGTCATTTTTATACGTTAAATAAATATAATAAACTTCGTATAAGATTTATTTAAAAAAAGCGTATTTAAGGATACGGTTATATAAGTATATTGCAGTTTTAAAGATGTGTATAATTAAAAACGCAAGTAATTTAACATTATTTCGTATAACAGTCGCTTTTTTTTAAATTACACCTTTTAAACATTCCGTATTTCCGTTTTAGGCCTGGGTATGTAATATTAAAAGTTTAAGCCTGATGTTGAAAAAAGGCAACTGGAAGATATTTCGAAGTAGGTAATTTTTTAAAATTTCGTTGTTGCATTTAATTATTTATAAAAAAACCTTGTTTTGGTTTTTTAAAACGCTTAGTAAGTATCGGAATGTAATAATTAATATATTTTATTCTCGGTTTTTAAGGTAAATATTTTAAATGAAACTTAAGTATCTATCGGTTGCAAATATAACGTATTTATATCCTTTAGGGTTTTTTTCGAAGTTTATAAAGTCGACGGCGATTTTCTGTTTTAATCGGGAAGCTTTTTTTCTAGACTTGCGGCGTATTTGCTTTTTAGCTTTCGCTTTGTTACATGTTTAGTATTCGATAGTTGTAAAACTTTTTAGCCGGATTTCTTTAATATGGAATTGTAATTGAGTAATTATTTCAAGGCTTAAGTAACTTAATTGGAGGTATTACAAAGTACCGTTACCTATACGTAATAGTTTCGACGTTTTTAAGTTGATATTTCGTTTGTAAGTAACTAAGGTTACGCGATATATTTTTGCGTTAATATTTTCGATAATAAATTAATTAAATTTGTTTGTTAAAGTAACTATAATTTAATTATATTTATTTCGAATGCAGTTATTAATTTCTTAGTTATTTTATTAGAAAATCTTTTTTCGGAGCTATCGAAACGATACCAAATTGCAGGCGAATTTTTCGTAATGGGTTACGTCATATAAACGTAACATTTTCGTACCGTTAGAGCTTTAAAGTAATATATTAACCTTTTTGTAACTTTTAATCGGAACGAAGTTATTATCCGCGTATATCTCGTTATTTTATATGGTAGGCCTGAAATTTAGGAACCTGCTAAAAAGGTTAAAGATATATATCGTAAACCTTAAATCCAAAATGGACGAATTCCTTAAAAAATAAAACGAAACGTTTATGGCAGCCTGTTAATTAGTAATTAAGAAGTACGTTAGGATTCGTTTTATTTCTTTTAAAAGTTAATTCGTTTTTTAAGTGGTTATTTTATTTATAGATTTGGATATACGGTTAATTTTTAAAAAAAATTAATTAAAAGCAATTCGACTTTTAATTAATAATGTTATTGGGCCCATAAATCGGAAGTTTGCTAGAGCTTTTTTAGGGAAGACATAAAAGTATTAGGGTAGTTTGTGGGTAATATTAAAGTATGCTTTGTAACGGGTGTTTTGTACGTTTGATTTTTTACGCTTTCGTTTGCTGGAGTTTCGGCCTGTATGGGAACTTTTACGGTTACCTTGTTTCGAGCCTGATGGCCTGCTTTTCGGCTTGTTATCTTTTTGATTAGGACTTTCTTAATTAGAGGAATTTATAGGGGTTCTTTGGAACGTCGGAAACGTTGTTTTAATGTTTCGTAATATAAACGGTGGATAGGTTATAGCCCAGTAATCCAGAAGGTTAGCAGCTATTTTTTGGTAGCTGATTGTGCCGTTTTTGATTTTAGCCTTTCATATTATCTGGAAGGTAGTTGTTTAATTTTCCATAAAAGAAGCTATAGTTGTATATAAATCGTTGACCCATATAACTGTTAATTTTGTTTCCGGGATTTCGTATTGCTGTTTTTGGATTATTATTTCTTGTTATTTTACGACTTATTCGTTTAGTTTCTTGCTTAATTTCGAAGCTTATTTTAACTTTTTGCGGTATTTTCGTTAAGTGTTAATTAAGAGCCTGTCGTTGTATACCTTGCCGGATTTAGTTAGCGTGGCATATTATTTCCGTAAATTCTTTTTTGGAAAAAGGTTCGTTTTTTTAATTACTGAAGATACCGTTTTTAAGATTTAATTTATAAAAATATTTACATTTTTCCGAAATATATCGTATTTTCGATTTATGTAAGTAAATTCGGTAAAATCCTAATTGTAGGCTTGTCGGCTTTCGGTCGTTATCTTAAGGGTATTTATTAGATGATCCGTATAATCGATTTTTTCGATGGTTTTTTTTAAAAATAAAAATAAAGCTGCTAAGGTATTAGTCCGTATCGTATAACGAATTCGTTTTTTCGGGTAAAAGGTTATATCGGGTTTCGTAAGTTTAGTAAGCTATTAAAACTTCTAATTAAGATTAATATAATCCTAAAAATTAAAAGTATGTACTTTGGATAGGAATTTGCTTTTAAAGCGGTTCCAGTTTTTGGGTTTCTTGTAAGTAACGGAGGTCGACGGTACGGTCGCCATTATTGTTATTAAAGTATATAAAGATAATTTCTATTAAAATATAACCTATATCGTCTTAGCAATAGCTAATTAATTAATAAATTACTCGAATTAAGCAAATAAGGCTTTTAATTATCAGATATAGGGGATATTAATTGCGTTTTTATATTCAGTTAATTGCGCAGTTTCTTAATACGCGTACAGCTTTTGTGTAGCTTAGCAACGGAACAATTATCCTCCGATTAGAGCGTAATTAGGGTGCTTTAGCACCCTGGCTAGCTGACAGAAGTGGCATAATGTCGACGGCGCCAATATCTCTTGTCCCGGTTGGACGAAGAGCCGCCAATGACAGATTTGCGATTCCATACATGAATCTAACCGTTAATAAAACTATATTTGAACCCGGAATTCAAACGTCGAACTACATACTCGGGGCTGCAGATGTGAAGCTCAATACGCTTTCACTGATAAGTATCTAAATAACAGTTAAGGTATCAGGGAAAATGGTAAGCACGGAATAAAAGACAGGAAACTAACTGTTAAGTAGCAATAAAAGTAGCCATTAACGCTTATCCTTTCTTAAAAACAGCTTTTATTAGTAAATTATCGGTTGCTATAAAATTAAATCAATGATTTTTCAAAATTTTCTTTAAATATACCTACTTACGTTAAATCGTTTTTTTAACCGAAACTTTTATCGATAGGTTGTCGGTTACCGTAACGGTACGTCGAAGCTAAGTAATTATTTTTTTCGAAATTTTATCGTTAATATTGTGATTTTCGTTTTATCGTTTCGTATATTCCTTTTAACGAAAAGTTCCTTCGATAGGTTATCGGTTATTATAACAATACGTTAAAAGTAAATAGTTATTTTTTTGCCTATTATATAACTATTAATTATTTTATTATATAATAATATATTGTTTTATTACGTAATAATTAACCGTTTTATAACGTAATAATTGATTATTTATTAGGTAATAGTTAATTGTTTTATTAAATAATGGTTAATTATTTTATAACGCAATAATTAACTTTTTCTTGTAACATAATTGTTAATTGTTTTGTAATATAACTATTGTTTAATTTATAACTTAATAATTATTTGTTTTATTGAATAATAATTAACTATCTTACTAAATCACTTCCTTCCGGCGTGAGCGGAACTGCCTTTTGTATTTACGTAGAAGTGCAGGAAAGATTTAAATGGTCAATGTCGCACCCGGCTCCGTGGGTCATGGCAACGACGTAGGTATCCGTATCAATATTATCCTTGAGCTTTTCTTGCGCTTTGTAGCAAGATCGGTGTTCTGCATTTCCTTTTGGGTTAGACTCAAGATACTGCTGTTTCCGATTCAGTAGGTTTGAAAAGCCCCAAAAACCCTCCACGCCACTGGAACTTTGGAAATGTAGTCCGTTCGAATGCCGCCGTGACCGAAGCTTATGGACGGCCTTGAACCTGTCTTTTATGCCGTCTCTAAAATCGATTGGGCAAAGCTCGCTTGGCTGATACCAATCGACGTCTTCAATGTGCTTCGTTATCGAAAGATTCCTATACCTCTTCCCACAGGAGGACTCGGAAGCAGTGATACCCCTGCTATGGCTAGAGGTAGCGTCAGAGGCTGCTGTCGGAGCATCGGGTCTCTGTTCGGCAACCTTGATGGAGGAGTGTCTTTTAAGAGAGGGTAGAGGGACCCTGTTATGCATGGGGTCTTGAGAAAGCGCCCGTTTCTGCGTTCCCGTGGAGGAATACGTCATGAAGGGAAGGAAAAGATCGAATATCTGGCACTCGATAGTACGGTTAGCACAGCTAACAAAGGGAGCGCTATCGATTCCTCTGGGATGCCTTTGCTGGAACTTAGCTGGTGGTCAAAACCCTCTGACTGAAAAATTGGCATAAAGAAGCAAGTAGAAGAGAGGGAATATGATTCGGTAGAGCTGAACTGCGTGAATGATGCTCCAAGCGTTAAGGTGTTCATACCATCATGAACCATTCGTGGAAACCAATAGCATGGTGAACAGGGCGTCATTACATTCAGGACATAATTTGACTACCGTGGACGTCACTCCCAAGATTGCATATCAGCTCCAGACAATCCCCCATACATAAACGAGAATGCAGGCTGGGTTTGCGTCTGTATGGGCGCGGCCTACAATGGCCCTTTGTTGTTAGCCTAGTATGGGGGTGCATTGTTGGACGACCACTAGGTAATCAGTACCGGGTCGATTGCGCCTCGTTCGGCGTACCTGCAACCGGCGCAGTCTTAGCAAGATGGCAAAAAAATGAACTGCTCGACGCCCATTAATGTCGGGTGCCGGGTCACTCCTACCTTTGTTTATGTTCTGTTCATATCCTCATGTCTATATCAGATGATATCAGGAGTAGTTCCCCGAACCCCCGGGTCCGTAGTACAGGGTCGCGCCGGACTCCGTTCGTATGCTCATATGCACCTCAAAGGATTTTGTACATTTTCGCCGACCCCTGAAATTCTACTACCGGGTCGCTTCTCAGCACCTGCCTCGGTCCGTGCATTCACATCCGCATCACAAAGAATCTGTACAACTTCGCCGATCCCTATTCCGCACTCCCGGGTCGCTCCGGCCTTCGTTTTGCCCCACTCACATCCGCATCATGTTGTGCCCGCACGTTTTCTAGCACACCGCCCCTCATAAATACCAATACGAGCAGATGTACGAGCAGGCTGGTCGTGAGGGACCGTGCACCCGCTAAGAAATTTAGGTCAACCAATCAGATGAGCGGGAATTGCCGCTAGCGCCTTCCGATTTCCGTTTAAGGAAATCTTGTCATGAGGGCATCTGAACAATTGTAGGTACCGATGCTCGTCAAGGCATCCCCACGATAGCAGCCATTAGCCCGCTTGGTTTTATTCAAAGTTTGATGACGCCGTGCCTTCCATGAATGCGCACGCCACGGTGTTTTTCACCTCCGTTCTATCGGACACTCAGCTTGAACTCACCCTACATGAAGGTTGCCTCAAAAATCTGTCGCCCTTCTCCTTCTGCTTCATCTGGATATGGAACGAGGGGCTAAGGTGACGGACCCGTAGAAACACTGGATGGGTGGCATACATATCACCTGTTGGACTGGCATCTGGCACGATGTAGAGATGGGCGACATTTTGGACCAAGCTATCTCAGTTGTAAAACAAAACTCCTGAAAGGCCTTGAACTCCTTCATTACCCATAGAGTTGTGTGTACGACTGGCTAGCCGTCATGCTTAGAATGCATAGTTATCCAGCGTATAGACCACGAATATCCTGAGTTGCAGTGCCTTCATCCTCCCATGAGCGACCCAGTTTGGTGTATAGCCTCTCGGATACCGTCAACCAATATCGATCCTCCACAATGTGTCGATCGTCTTGTCGTAGGCGATTGGGTGTAGGTAGTCGCAAAGGCTGCAATTGCAATCCGAAGGCATAGACCGCCTTTCATTATCGTGACTGTGCCCTGGTGTGTATTAATGACGAGGGCCGGCTGTAGTTGTCCGTCCATCGTGTTCTAAGCCCAACTAGGAAGGGCAATGTCCAGTACGAAAAGCTAAGCAAGGTATCGGTTTCTGATTGTTGGCGGATAGCGTAAAGCCATCATCTTCAGATTATTCGGAGTAGAATGCTCTAGCCGAAAGAAGAGTCTGATGTCTCTATTCCGGGGATCCCACCAACCGGAAGCAAGAGAGAGCCTTCTTGGCCTCCACGCCGAGGGCAACAGACCCATTGATGACTTCCGTAGGCTCCTTGTCCACCAGAGCATCAGCCACCTTGGCGAGGAACTCGTCGTCCGACTCTCCCTCCACCTGGAAATAAATCTTCTGGAGGTGGACGCGGTTTCCGAACTGACGGATACACTTCCCAGCGGATTGAAGAGCGGAGGCGGATAAGGACAAGGCATCCCTGTCGAATAGCTTTTGCGGTTCCCAATTCATCATCAGATTTTCGATGAATCGGGCGCCACCCTCACAAGTGAACACATCACTATCGGTGCCCATGTAAGACGGGTGCATAGCACCCAGAGACACAATGTCATGCTTCGTAACCAGGAAGTTGGCATATTCAGCAAAGCCAGGATCTAGGTTGATCCGGAATTGAATGAAGGGATAGCGGAACGCGATGGCTCGGCTCTCGCGGTTGACAAGGAAGACCGGTGAGACCTGGACACAGCGGCGGCCCCCGTACTTCACGCAAACCGAAGTGCTGGTGCCATCGCCAGTTGAGCTGCCATCATCACCCTCCTCAACGTCAACGATCCGAGGGATCTCGATTGCGGCCCTCCAGATCTCCTTACGGATGTTCGCGTCCAGGAGAAGAAACTTGGGGAACCCCTCCTCCTGAGCGACCTGAGCGGCGGTGATGGCAGTGGGTGCCATGGTGACCTGTAGATAGTTAGCATCCAGTCGGCAGGGTTTGGTGTTGAAGGAATCACATGTATCGCGTAGGACTTACTGACGGTGAGCTTTTGAGGGCGAGAAATGCAGAAGACGATGAACCAGCGAAATCAAAACGTCAAAAGAGTCCCAGAATATGTCGAGAGATGCGAAGGATCGCCAGTGAATCGAGGATATGCCGAGTGAAATCAAGAAGATGTCAAAAGAGAGATCAAGATGGTGCCAAGAACTCCAGGAGAATGCAGACGCGATCAAGAAGATGTTGAGATCAAGTGCGATTGTGCAAAAGACCTCTCCAAATTAGCGGCTAGGTTGGCGCGGGAAGGGAAAAAAGACCAAAGACGGAAGAAGGTCCTGAAGGTTGCTTCTTGGCCTATACCCTAGTCTGGTTGGGAGAGACGTGAAGGAGAAGTTAGCGTGGAGTTTGCTTCGGAGAAAGCGTAGGCAAAAACTCTACAAGGTTTATATACTTCATGTTTGGGTGCAGCGGCACAGCCAAAATCTTGAAGCTACGGTTAAGCAGTTAGCGTTATCGGTGACCTCCCTCTACCGATAACGAATAAAACGCAACTCATAATAAGAATTTAGGGAAGAAGGAGTGCATGGGGAGCTTGTCACTGGTCTCTGGTGTAGGATGTAGTGGGCCGGTATTTTCAGAGCTTCTCTACGTTCCTTAGTTGGGAGTCTCTCTGTTCAATAAAAGCCTCTATGTACGTTATTTATAGGGGAGATAGAAGGAAGGATGCAGATGTATGGCTGTATATCCATAGTACCTCCTTCGAAACTGAAGACAGGACTTATGTAGAGCATAAAGCTAGTGGACTACGTCCCGACTATGTAGAGCGAAACGCAGCGGCTAGTGTAGTGTGTCTGAGTTCCTTACTGGAGAGGTCTATTAGTTACTAGTGGAGCTCTGTTCGAGTTAGCAGAGTACATCCTGGGTCGGGCAGTGAATGGAAAACGGGTAACCGGCTTCTATTTCCATCAACGGTCTTAGGCGAGGCACGTAAGATCAGTCACTGCGCAGCTAGAGATGTAGTCCATGGTGTTTTATAAAGCTACACACTATCTACGGCCCTACACCTAGCTACTAAACTCCCGTGATAATGAACTCGCCATATGTGCGTGTTGGTGTAGCAGCCAGACGCTCCTAGGCGATAGCGAGTTAATAGGACTTCCGCGCTCTTTAGAGTTGCCCACTTTCCTCTGGTCAGCAAAGCTTCTCTCCTCCGCCGAAGCAGGTCAAGTAGCCGTCAATATTCTCCATGGTCTTGTCTGTACATACAGTAGTTAGCAGAGTGAAGAGAATATGGTTATGCAATACGCGGCAGACACTTACCGGTGTCGATCTCGGCGTTAACAGTATATTGAGCCAGCCGCGTCGACTAGACAGTAGCAGCTCAAAGGTATCTGCGACTCGCCCTTGAGGTTGCGGCCCTTGCAGGTGTTCTAGTAGTTTCCGCTGGGTGAGGGACGTCAGTTAGCTTGTGGTAGAGGCTACGGTTGGGGAACCTACTGACTCTTTAAAATGGTGAGCTCGCCGCCCTTGTTCCCGTAGCAGCGGCTGATGCCGAGTTCGGGACGCCGAGTACCTTTCGGTTTCCATCGCAGAGGGAGCCTAAGAAGGGTGCATCGTCATGCCAGCGCAAGGTCGGGCGGCCGCAATGGGAGGGGTACTCGCCGTTGGCCGCCGATGACCACAAGGAGGAAGCAGACGAGGGTAGTCGTGGTTGCCGTTATGACTGAGTTGTGCTAGGGGAGAAGGCTCGAGGCATTCCTAAACTGGGACCGGAGTGGTGCTACTGCTGGAAGGCCAGAAGTCAGAGGATTCGGCATGCTTTCTGGGGGTGTAGAGGCTCGATGGGAGAGGTAGCAGGTAAAGAAAAATGGGGTCTGGAAGGTGTTCGGTCTATTTATCTTACCGGTGGGGACTGGGCTCCGTCGTCGGTACTCTGTTGGTTCCGGATTATTGGAAAAGGGAAACACACTACGATTTGTCTGCCTTGCAGAGCTGCTCGACCCGTGACAAGGTTGACATGAAGTTGGAACTGAAGAGAGCGTTACCCTCTGCGGTGTCTCGGATGTGAAACCGTCGCTTTCTTCGAGGAGTTTCGTTTCTAATCCGGAGAATATGGAAGTTGGCCGGAGGGTTGATATCTATAGGAGAATTGTGCAATAGAGAAACGGGGAGAAATGAAGATAGAGCCATTGTGAATTTCTATTAGGAGCCATCGAACGGGCAACAGTCATAACCATAGTAGACCGCTGCAGGGACGTGGGGCGTGGGCCATGTCGACGTTCTTTACACCGACGAGACATCAGAGAGAATTCACTATGGTATTACTAAAGCCACATGGTTTATTACTAGCTCGCAATGGCATACTGGACGACATCTAATTCACCCAAATACTAGTAGATGCACACTGCCCAGAAGATGATATAACGGCCATTGCTTGGCCAGACAAAGATGACAATTATTGGGGTACAGCTCCTAGAACCAAGGCGCCTTTCTAGCCCAAAGAGGCCTTTCTTTTTCTTTGCCAGTGTCCCCCATAATATTTTCTAGAATGAGCTGGCCTGGCAAATACTTCGGAAGGTCGAGGCTACAGGTTCAAACAACAGCTACCCCTGGCCGGATGGGACAATTATCCACAACCAGTTACCACCGATACATGAGGCTTGGTCAAGCGTCAGATTGCAGGCTCGTCCGCTGAGCCTATTACGCGAAACTCCGAATACCGCTCCATGGAACCTCTTCGCGGACCAAATACACCAGAAGGCAAGAGCACGAGGTAACCCCCAGTACCGCAAGAAAGCCGAGCCATATTCATCAAGTTCAATACTACCACCGCATTACTTCTGTAGTCATCCAAATGCCCAGAATCTCCCGAGACGGGATCGAACCGAAAACCTCCTCCAACCCTAAACAGTCCAGACCGAGCCCCACAAATACACCACCTTAAGTGCTGATGGTGCTGTGACCATGGAGCTGGCCGACCCACTTCACGGGAGACACGTTGGTGAACTTCTTGATATCGCCGAAGATCTCGTCCGTGGGCGCCTTCTTGTAGGCCTCGAGGCTGTCCCAGACCAGGAAGGCCTGCACGTGGAATCCGGATTCCGGGTTGACGGTGCCCACTGTCCAGCTCTTGAGGCCCAGCGGCCCCCATATCTTCCCCACGAGCGGCATGTGCGTGTTGACGTAGTATTCCATGTCGAAGTTCGAGGCCGCCTCCTTGGGGTAGATGACATTGAGGATTGCTTGCTTGGAGGACATTGTGGCTGGTGTATCGCGAGTCTCGACTCTAAAAGAGAACAGGGTGGAATACCTCCAAGACAAGTTTGTATATATGGGATCGCGATGGGCTAGAGGTGCAAAATATCGAACCTGCCGGCGCCGTAACCATATATAGCTGGTGATCCCCTCAACACGCTCGAGCGGGGAGCCTAGCGCTCGGGTCGGGCTTATGCAACACAAGAGAATTTCGATTCTTTGCGACCCCTTAGGTGGAGACTCCAAAGTAGCTACAGTAGGAAGCCGGGAAGCCCTGAGGCCCTATCGCCTATCGCCTAGGAAAACAACGGGAAGCTGAAAGCTATACCTGTGGGCCAAAGACAGGTGGTTCACTGCAGGGTCTTCCAGGAACTGAAGTGGGTAGTGCCTGCGGTTGGACCTACCCATTGGCCCGGGGGGTGGGTATTCCCATCTGGACATTGTAGGCTCAATGGCGGTATTTCCGGCGCGGGGTATGGGCTACGTCATTGGAGGAGAGTGCACTGTATTGAGCTAGTGGAGAATTCCGAGAAGGCCGAGCCATCGGCAGATAATGCGGTGGTTCGGCGTTAAGTATACCACGCTAGGGGTAAATTCATCATCACCGAGAAGACACTGGCTGGTATCTTGCGGGAATTGCCGTCATCTGGCTATGGTCGAGGCTAAACAGCACGCACTCCTGGCAGCTGGCCAGTGCTAGCTGGTAAACAGCATGGTCGAGACCACGACGGGTGGCCGGGGATGTGCCGTCTCAGGATTCACTCAATCAGTTATCGCCGTGGGTTCCCGTCCGCAATTCTCTGAACATTCTGGGCACTCTTATCTCTTCATATGAGCTCCCATTCATGACGCTGAGAACTGTCACGGCGCCACGATGTCACCCACCTGTTGAGGTCTCATATCTGGGTGAATCCTCCTGACAGGGGAATGTTGCAATCTTGTTTATGGCTCCCAACAGGCAATATAGTATGTCTAGTTAAGACAGAGACTTAAGACAGAGACTGAGGACTGGAAACAATGCTACGGTCGCGGAGCGAACCAGATCATCATCCCAGCGTGTCTGCCGGTCTACCAAAGACGCGACTCGCGAAACCTGCGACAATGCGAAGAATGTAGGTCCGGGCGGTATGATAACCTAGACCTGGAATCCATCAGTAAATGCAGATACCGACTACGGCATGGTTGACTTTTCCCATGGAGGGTTCCTTGCCACCTTTGACTGCATGGCCGATCGCTGTCTGCCTGTTCGGGGATATCTTGGATCATCGGGAGCTCGGACAACGGCCCCCTAAGGTGGTGGGGGTCTCCATCCAGTCGGAGGGGTTGCCTACCGATGGCAGGACTTCCTCGCCCGAACCCGAGCGCTGTGGGGGCTGTGGGGCCGATTGTGTACCGTAGGAGTACGGCTTGCCTCTTAAGGGCCGCCCGGAGTAGGACCGCTGGCAGAGGCCCCCAAGGCCCCGATCTAACCAATGTGATTTATTGGCGAATATCTGAATGGGCGCCACGCCAGCCGCGTCTGTCAGACAGATGTGTAATTGGCACCTATGTGGCACTCGTTATGACAGCTAGGATGTCGATATCACTCTCGTCGGAATAGGGGTAAAATGACTCACACCTTCTAGGTAAATATATGGCTGTGTAGCCGCCCACCACACGAGGCTCGCGCATTATTTTGGGTTACCTGGTATTCAACTTTATTTTGACGCTTGCTCTCTTGTATCCTGTCGTGGTTCCCTAAACCACAAAGATTGACAGGATGCCTTGGTTGGGTGTAGCAGCGACGTCCCGAGGAAAGACTTTATGACTCGCAATAAGAGCGATGTACGATCCGCTTATACTGTAGAGTAACGTCTGCTTCCGCCTAAGCACGTGTCTCCGTCCACGCCCTTGGTCGCCCTCCGGCTCACGTCATGTCGGCTGCAGCTATCACCTGGACATCGTCCCCTGAAGGTCATCCCATCGATATACTGCACACGCCCGATTGCGGGCGTACTGTCAATCAGCCAATGGAACAACTAAAGGTTTAGGGGGGTTCCATCCTTTGCGCAGTGGTTTTCTATATCCAATGATGCCGGGTCTGTCCAGCCATTACAAGCCCTCAGGGTCGGTGAGGGGGCGCTCCCAATTCTCAGGCTGCAGAGAAGGCAGTGACTCAACGGTAACATGTACGCACATATGGTATCATATCGTATGAGAGGTTTTGAAGCTCACCATTTTCAATATCTGGGGATGGAGATTTTGGTTGAGTTCGTTTAAGATCTATGCCCAAACAAGGTCATGACAAAGGGAATACTCGTATGATAGCAGCAATCGAGTCTGCCAGTATCAAATTACTCAATGCTGCCGAAAATGAAGCGGCTGGCATGATGTGCTTCGGCATCGGGGCTGCGGGCTGTTCCAAAGTCACGGATTGCATTTGAGGCCCATTTCTCTATTGGAGTGAGAGATAAGTGCCCAACTAAGCGAGCCCGACAGGGCCCGTAGTGACGCACGCTTGGCTTAGGTGGGAACATATGATAGGGCAGCCGCCATGCCCAATCAAGCTATACCGGCACTTGAGCCAGGGTAGCTAAAGCCTCAGATTAGGTTCTTCATAGAGCCACAGAAAGCCTTGGGAGCTTGGGTGGAAAGCCGTGCCCAGATGCTGAACTGAAGGTGACATTTTCTCGAACATTCGTATGCTAGATGAGGGCGCAGCACAAAAGCCTGGTCTGATTGCTTTGCAGGGGACAGTCTAGCTATTAATATGAGCCTAGGTACCCATCTCAGGTTTCCCGACAGGAGAAGTCCTGAACGAGGAGAGCTCCAGTAAACGAAGGGCAGCAGACGATTGCCTGCAAGGATAATACCCAAAAGAACAGTACCACGTCTCCATCACAGCCAAGGTACGCATGGCTTGGGCTATGATAGCCTAACTGCCTCTCCTGAATCAATCATGGACGTATGCATGCCGGGAAACTGCAGAACGGCCCGAGTTGGTGTAGAATTCATCAAATAACATCCGAAGCCCGTCATAAAATCTATACGTCTTACAGATATTGTCCGACTATAGTCGCTCCTGCACATACTGGAGTCCAATCTTATTATGTCTCAGAGGTAGGACAGCCACCACTTGGAGGCCAATAATTCCAGCATCCGTAAGAAAGCTCGGGGTAGAGGCTGTTCTCATCAGTGAGAATACCAATGTTATTGATAAATACAAGCAGCCACACCTGTTAAACTAGAGTATTTAAATACCTAATGTGTGCTTACTAGTGGTCTTTGGTGAAGACGCAATAGATAGCCGATCGTAAGATGCAGTCGAAGCGGCTCCTACCTAAAAAGATTCTAGAAACCACCTCAAGTGGTGATACCCGTGTGGTTATATCACGAGATTATTTTCTGGGGGCCATGCACAACGACTTGGCTCACCTGCAGGAGAGGTCATTATTAAGGAATACAGTGGGGGTGCAAAAGTCTCGGTAGACCCCGTTTTTTCCATACAATCTCATACGTTTCCGACTTAAATATTTCTACAACTATATATGATAATAATAAAACACAAATCGGGTTTCTCTAGATATTCGTATAATATATACTTTGGCTTATTTAGATTTATAAAAATCGCGCTAACCTACTATGGTAATATTTTAAACCCGAAATAAAAATCAACAAAGATTAAAGTTTTAAATAAGTTATGTAATATAGTATAGAATTTATTTTTATTATCCTTCTTTGAAATATAACCTATAAATGCATATATAAACCGTAAAAAACCATTTGAAAAGTTATCGTATTCGAAGATACTGGGTATAATATCTATCGTGGAAATTAATCGTGGAATAATTTCTGTATATTGGCTCAGCCTTATTTTCCAAGCTTGACCTATATTTACCTTGCATAAATGCATATATTTCCGACTATATTTCTTTTTATATATATGCTAAGCTAATCATTTTTAATACTTAGAATTTAGATAAAATCAATATAATATTTAACATTTTACAGCTAAACGAAAATATCGCCGATTGATTATCTTTTTAAATATATTGAAAACCGGCAATTTTTATATACCCAGCTAGTTTTTAAAGTTTTATTATAATATAATATAAAGATAAATGCTAATTGTAATTCTTTGGTAATTAGAATTTAAAATTGCGTATAGAATATGCAATTAAACGATATTCTTACTTATCAGGTTGAATTATATTTAGAAATAACTAAAACAGTTTAAATTCTAAATTATATTTGAATCTAAGTAGAAATCGCAGAGTTATATATAATCAAAGCTAAAAGGTAGTTGTGGAGAAACAGGCGATGTGGAGACTAGACCGAGACTTTTGCACCCCGACTGTACCACAGTGATTCAACAGATGCAGTTGAGGCCGTAGAGTGGAAGCTGATTTGCAAACATTTTCGATAGTTGATGCAATAATTGGCCTCAATCTATGCACAAGGATGCGACAGTTCTATTTGCAGCTTAGAATGCAGCCTACTAGCATGTCTGAGGCCGGCCTAGGTAGGACTAATTAGGAGAGGAGGGGTTGGGGGCGTTATCTAGACCAATGAGGAGCATGTCGGAGGACTTAAGGCACTGTGATACTCTTGCCTTAGATTTGGAGATAATTAGGCCGCAGAGGGGAAACCGACGCATATAAAGTTATCGATGACTGTAGCCATCTTTGGTTCGGGCATTCATTGTTTGGACATCCTCAACAACTCGGTGTATCCCATTCTCAAACCCTCGGCATGTCAGTCCCTCCCAGACATTTACACATTCCCAACCGGGCAGGCTTCCGCAATTCGTCTTCCCAAGCTCGTGCGCGACCGTCGTCCCCGAGCGAGGACGACACCTCCACGGCGGCAGATGATACGTCAGATACTAGCTCCATCTTGTCTGTCCCAGACACCAACAATCTCGGATGGAACATCTTGTAAGCCTTGCCACGTCCCGCCCCACGCCGCATTATGAAGGCTTCTGACACGGAGACATAGTCGCGTTCCCAACTCGGCGACTGATACCGTATATGAAGCATGGGAGATATTGTCCGTGACGCCCACGAATGAGCTCCGGTCTAAGACGAAGTTTCTTGGATTGGATTTGAAAGCCAACTACGCGGTTGCCAGGGACGGCTACACCGGCGTCCGTGCAGTTCCGTACTACAAGCAGGAAGAGCTCGCAGGAATGGTGACTGCAGCTCAAGAGGCTTACAGTACCGGGCGATCTAAGCGCGGACTTCTGCAGATCTGGAAGCGCCGCTCGTACATGGAAGACCTCACGGCGCGACTCTTCTCTCTTCCCGGCTCCCTGCCAAACAGACTGGGCGCATTGCTGGACACCCGCTACGCGGCGACAAACAAGAGCCAGTATGCCCGTCGGGAGTGGAAAGTTGTCTTCATGAAACGCATAGAAAGCGCGATCGCTGCTGACCCTTCTCACAATCGCTCCAAAACCCCTGCCTGGTACTCGGTCTGTAAACACAATCGGGAGAGAGGCCCTATCCAGAAATGGCTTCTCGTCATTCGCGGCCAAGTAACCCAGACTTCTGAATCCGGATTTGTAGCATTTGATACGGCTACCAACCCGTGGCTCAAAACGGATCAGCAGACTCATCGAGAGAAAGCAGAACTAAGAGCGAAGTCAACATGTCATTAGGACAATTTCAATACGTTCAGGGTCAAGGGGGCAAGGAAGGGAACCTCTTGATAGCTTAATAAGGGGGGAAACGAATAGGAATGGAGTGAATATCATACGGCATAGACACAGTAAGAGTGGTCTCTGTTGGCACGTGCGAAAAAATGGTATATCGTTCACTTTCTGTCACTCCTTACTCGGAAACGTGGGGAATACTTAGGATCTGCTGTCGTTCTGTAGTTCCTTGCCAGCCGAAGCTGGCTTGTCTACATACACATGATAGACTTATTATCGTTACCATATGACAATCAATAACGCGTCCTGAGAAAATTCGAATGTACCCTGGGTGGCTATAAGTGGACAACCTGTAAGATAAGTCTGAATATTCTGAGAATAGACGTTTTGGCTCCACTGGCAATGCTCTCTACGCTTTCGCTTTTAGCACGTAATGGCTAGAAGGAAGGGTAAAGGAATTTCATTATCTCAAGCGGCTCATGAAAGGAGAATTAAGAGGTTGATGGCGAACTGGTATACACCACACTACACACGCCCGTGTCCGAACTCGTAGATGATGGCGAAAAGAGAAATTGACCTAGGTGGGTTTTAAAAAGACTCATGCTTGCAAGATGCTATTGCAGATAGAGCTCCCCGGAAGAAAGAGAAGTAACCCCACGAGAATATCAGCCAAAGGCACTGCACGTCCCCGGTGGAAAGATGGTCGGACGCCTATTAGAGTCAACACAGAGTGGCCGGTATGAAGTCCTGGGGACTGAAGCACTATATTTACACAGAACCTTGCGTCATCTAATCACACCCATTCTAACCCCTATTCTATCTATTCTAATACTGGTCTGACACCTGAATATTAAAACATGACAGTTATGGACGCAAAAAGACTAGATACATGGTCCGTAAGCCAGGTACATATCGGACATGCCTGGATCGCTTATACAACGCCTGGTGGTTGAATGTACGGGTTCCCAATTATTTACCTTACTTTTAGCTTACCTGGAGTTTAATTAGGGCCAAACGCCTACGCTAACATCACTCTGCGACTTCTCACCGCGGTCATCATTGCCTATTCATGCTGCACGGCGGCCACGCTGACCAGTGGTCCCTCTCAGATAGCGTCCAGCTTTAGGGCGCTGGCCGGCAGGGTGCGGCGGCGCGTTAGGCGCCGGAGGCATGATGCAGGGCTTCTCTCTCGCAGCCGCAACTGACCAGATGATCGGTATTTCTTCCTGGTCCCAAATTTCTCTAGTCTTCAAGAGGTCTCGCAGTCGCTGCCCCCGGCTCTTCGCGTCGTATGAAGGCGGTTCGAGCACGTAGGTGTCCCAAAGGCCACCCTTGCGCTTGGCGCTCCTCTTTCCCTGCTCGATACGGAGGAGGTTACCTGCCGCTTCCCTCGCGGCAGCCTGCTCGGTGAAGTCGTTGCTCTTCACGCTAGCGGCCTCCGCGTAAGCATCCTCAGCATCCGCGTCCCTCTCCAGCGCCCGCATGATGTGGCCCAGATACAGGTGGGACTGGGACCAAGGGGCGGAAGCGCAGGCGTCTTCGTCGTATGCTAGGGCTAGGGCATCGTGAAGGGAGCTGAGAGCATCGCCATAGTCGGCCGGCGAGAGTGACTGCCTGCGATTGACGATCGACGCGCATTGCACAAGGGAAGAGACAATGTCTTCGGTGCACTGCACCTTCTCCTCTTCCGTCAAATCGAATGGCGATGAGCTGAGTAGAGCCATGCTGAAAGAATTAATATCTCTTGGCACACCCGATATCTCCCGCTGTACACGTCCCTGTTATCGAGGTTATGAGACTTGCTATCAACGCTGGATGCTGGGATTGTCGACCGAGGTCGCACTTGGTTCCCCTATAAATAGGTCAATCAATGCCATTGTAATCCTACGCGCACCGTATCTGTTCACCTATTACAAAGGGGTTCCTTGAAAGACACATGATCTCCGCGCACTCACAATGATCTCGATTGTTCGTAGTCAGCTAACGCAGTGCATAGACCGCGAAGGGTTACAATGGCAGGCCATGGACAAAGGAGATTCTGAATTTGGGAATGTTCTATTCACGATGTTTCGCTTAGCTACGCCATTTCTTGTCCACTCATATCGTCGAAAACTTAGTTTTCTAGTAGAAATAAGAAATGAGAAACGATCTGCTTGTCGACAAGCTACAGTAGTTCATGGTATGTCAAAGACTCTCTCCCCTTGACCATAACCTTAAGCTCGATCAAAGCCGCAGAATGCCCACAATCCAGCACCAGTAGATTCTAGGGACAGTGTTCTTAACATAGGCCATTGAACTATTTGCTCTGGGTGTATTTGCTCGAGGTATATGGGGATTCTTTCATCGCACATCTTGACCCTAGCTTGGCAACGAGGCTCCATGAGATGTTAGCCGTCATCGTGACTTCGGGTGGATTGCCACATATCAAGTGCGCGTGAACGTATCGCTTGTTGGATCCCCAGTAGGTTTCCGCAACGCATATCTAAACATGATACTTGCACAATTAGGTGCTTGATGTGACAGGGCACCAAGTTGCGGTTCGAAGTTCAGTCACTCATCAAGTGTGAACCGTATCTAGCCTTCGGATATCGAATGATGACCTGAAAGATTCATTACACACACCGTCCAACACAATTAACATGCGCGCAAGCCAGGGCAACCCATAAGCTAAAACCGTACACAATGACCCCTCCTGTTCGTCCTCCCGCAGCCTCCCGACTATCCATCTCCAACTCAGTGGGTTATCTCCACTGTTCTAGTTGAAATCACCTGCTTCTTCACCATGAATTCCATTTGTCCTAATCCCATATGTCCTCGGCTCGTACATGTCCCAGGCGTATCCTGGATCACATCCCACATCTCCACACTCTCCCCTTCCTTTCTTCTCTCCCTCTCCTTCATCTTGTCGTCGGGGTATCGCCACACGCCCTTTCCCCATCCCGCACAATGCAGCTTCCAAGTACTGGTCTCGAAGGTCAGCCAGCTCCAGTTGTCATTCAGATAACACTTCTCAGTTCCCACGACGATGCTCTTGACCTGGCCCATATTGCCGGGCGCTGGCCGGAGTTCCTTGAGTCCCGCGGCGAGCTTGACCAGGCCGGTCATGTACGTCATCGCGATCTCCCGACCGACGCATGCGTGCATTCCCGTGCTGAAGGGTGTAAGCGTCTGGGTCCTCCCCGGGCGGAATTCGGTTGGGGAGTCGACGGCAGACGGGTCACGGCAGGCGGCGCCCTGCGTTGGATGATTAGCAATTCTCGGGACAGGGGGACGAGGAATAGATGCGAGGAATCTAACTTACGAGCATGAGAACCACGGCACTGCCGGGGTTGATCGATTGGCCGTCGATGGTGGCGGGCGTCGTCGCAATGCGGACGTCGCGCTGTGTGCTGGTAATACGCAGTGCCTCGAGCACGTAGGGCCGCAGGGTCTGGTCATCATTCCGCGCCGCGAGGCCTTGCACCTTCGACCAGTGGGACGTGTTCTCGGGAAGGAGGAAGAACTGCATGATTTCGCAGAACGCCGTCACAGGGACAGCGACGCCTCCGAAGGCCGTCAGCCACAAGGTGTCGGTGACCTCGTCGACGGACTTGCCCTGCGCCAGAAGCGCCTCAACGATGCTTCGGCCGCAGGAACGCAGGGAGCCGGCCTTGACGGAGTTCTTGCGCAAGGTAAAAGACTTGAACATGGTCATGAATGAGTTCGGTGGACCGAAAGCCAGTTCGTGTACCAACTCTCTGGTAGAGTCGGCCATGACTCGAGCGCTCTCCTGGGCCCAGCGTCGACGGTTCCAGGCCATGGCGGCGTCGTTGTTGTTGACACCCCACGTGCGAATGTTAAGGAGGTGCTTGTACACGTCGGCAGCTCCGAGAGTGCCCTTGGGGTTTTCGTGCGTGTTGATGTCGAAGTAGAAGAGGTCGGCAAGCATGTGGGCATTCAGCGGGATAGCGATGTCGCGAATCAAGTCTAGCTGGTAGAGGTTGTCCTTCATCTTGAAGAGTTCCCGATCTAGCAATGCTTTGCCCTCATTGGCAATGAAGCCCGCCAGGATTTTAGTTAGGTCAGGAATGCTCGTGAACACCTTCTGCATAAGTTGTTTGTGGGCCGCGTTCTCAGGCTTGTCTGCTCCGAGCATGAACCAGCTGAAGTCTTTCTCGCCTGGCCACAAGCTGTTGATAGCAGGAAGCCAAGGGACCACGAAGCGTCTGTGGTCCTCCAGGACCTGCCGGACCCCAGAATGGCTAGCTACCACGACCGTAGCCCTCGGCGGCTTGGGGTCATCCAGCGTGTACTGCTTGATGGTCCCAATCTCCGTCGCGATTTGTTGATTCATCTTCCTCGTGAACATGGGCTGCATGACATGAAGCGAGTTGTACGGAAACCAACCCGGGACGCCGCGTTGGATGAGCTTATAGAACATAGAACCGCCGAGGGTCTTGTAATCCTGTTGGACCTCGTTGTAGCCCCAAGCCGTAAGGTTCGACACGTTGTAGTCAATGGTGTTGAATCGGTCCGAGCGGACAAGTGTCACAGCATCCGAAAGTACCGCGCGGCCGACCGAGTATGTGGGACAGATGCCGCAGCCAGGGTTCATTGCCGGCTTGATATCCTCGACCATCAGACCAGGGTAGAGCTCGACCATGTCTGGGTGAGTGTAGAGCTTCTCCAGGATGTTCTGGATGTCCTTGTCCGAGCTGATCTCCTTGAACTGGGTGTATCTCTTGAGACCAAAGAAGTCCCGAAACTCATTCAAGGAACCTACCTGCCACTTCCGGGCTTGCAGGATGCCGAGAATCTCCACGACCTTCAGAGCCTTTGGCACCATGCGGGCGCCGAAGCATCCGGCAGGATCCTCCATGCTCTCTTTGAGGATCCGTACCAGATCCTCGTCGCGGAAGCGGCCGTCTTTCTGCCGCTGCAGGCCACCGAAGGTCCGCTGACCGGGGTCTTTGGGGGTGCGTGCCTCGAAAGTCACAAGCCCCTTCAACAAGTCGCCAGGGGTAAGCTCACTCAGAGACTCTGGGGTGCGATCGGGGAATATTCCACAGAAGAACTCGTTGATCCATTTCTCGTCTCTCTTAGAGATGCAGGCATGGAACCTGTAGAGTAGGTTGAACTCCACGCTGACTTGGTTGCCGATGCCTCTCGGGGTGCCTTCGCTGTCAAACTGTTTACCTATCTCGACCCTCGGGTCCAGGGTCCAATCACTGTCGGAGTGGTGGGTGTTGGTGATAGCTCGGAGATAATCGTGCAGACAGATGTTGACGTACAAACCGCCGACTATAAGCCTAGCGGTATTGAAAAGGTCGTGGTCCTGCTTGGCAACGGCCTTCGCGACGTCGTCCGGGCTAGCACCCTCTGTGACAGCGAGGGTGAAGCGGCCGCCCTCATTGATCTTCAGGAGGATATCGGCGACATAGTTATGGAACCGGCTGTAGAGGACTAGCATCACGTTTACGCCAGGAGGCTGTCCCAGAAGGCGCTTCTCGTGGAAGGTGTCGGGTTTCAGCTTGCCCTCCTTCATCGTCCGGATCTCGAGCTGGTCCTGCAAAGAAGAGCCGTACAAAGGGGCTAGGTCCAGGTAGGACGAAGTATCCGAGATATTCATGTTAACACGGTTCGTGCGGAATATGTCGTGGATGATGATGGAAGCATGGTAGAAGAGCATCGAGGAGATTCCGGCGGGGTTCTCCTTGAAGTTGGTCTCGTCTCGAGCCATCAACATGTCGAATAGGAGACCTCCATCAGGCTTCACACCATGCAGTCGCTTCGAAGTGCGGATGGACTTGGCATATGGTGTGCCAGCCTGGCCGAGGTGGGGGCTCAGGATGTTGTTGTAACTGCCATCCGGGGTACGGTATTGGAACATTCCATCGGGCGCCTTCGGAACCGTCCCGCGCAAGGTAGTTTGCGGGTTGTCCGGGGCCTGGAACTCGATCCCGGACATTGCCGTGTCCTGAGTACCGTGGTTGTCACCCTCCGGGTCGACGACTTCATACTTGATATCGCCGCCTACGTAACTCAGAGGCGGGTGTTGGAGATTGTCCCAAAGCGTGTCGATGAGCTTGTTTGTCAACTCTCTGCGGATGACAGAGTCGCGTGGGAGCTTGGTGAGAATGTTGATGAGCGTCTCTGTCGTGCCTTTCTTGTCGTCGAGGGGTTCTCCTTTTTTCAAGACTTGCTCCACAAGCGGGATGAGCTGCGAAAGCTTGTATTTGCCATGCACGGACTTGAGATCCGCCAGCAGGGCTACGGCAACAGCCTTGGGATCGGAGAAGAAGTTTTCGGACCTCTTCTGGGGGTCTGCGTAATCTTCTCCGGCTTGATATTTTGTATTGACGAAGTCTTTGGCCTTGGCAATGTCGCTCGCATTGTTGTAAAGGACATAGGCGGCCGCACCGGCGAGGGCCGCAGCACCGATCTCGACACCTCGAGGAATATCAGAAAACATGACGGCTGCCGGGTCCAGAGAAATAGGGTTGTGGAAGGAGAAAGGTAGAATTGGGCTGCAGGGAACTAGACAGTCCAGTCTACATATACGACCACCCGAAAGTCTAGGCTCTTCTTCAAAAGAATACGCCCAATCACGACAAGTCGATAACAAGGAGGTAAGCAAGCCGTGGCTTATAAAACGAGCTGGTGCAGAAAGCTACTGCTGAGACCCGTGTTGCGGTCTCATCCATTCGGGGAGAGCAGGTACCGGCTACTTCCACGGGGTAGGCGCCCAGCCGTGGATGCAAGACAGACAGTATCCTACTGGCTCGGTGACCCTGCAGGCTCAAGCGTGCCTCCCCATAGGAATAGCAGATCCATGTCAGCAGCTCGTTACCCGGATATAGGGGCTGAACTCTTATGAAGAGAAATATGACACAACTGCGACGGCAGTGAGGTTCTCGGTATTCCATCCTTGCATGCGAAGGAGAACGGCGACCAATATCGGCCTCTGGGGGATTCCTTGTCGAAATGACCATTAGGGATAGGTTCTGATGGGTCGGGTGATCGGCTGTGCATGAACCGACACAGATTGGCATGCAAATAATTGGTGGGAAAGGGAAAGGATGTGCGAGGGTCGAGAGCTGAAAATGCGCCGCAACCCTCCGCATTCCGCGCATACTGTTACATCGGCAACCCGCCCAGCTCGGCCGGATAGGCCGCTGACAGCTACGCCGTTGCCGAGTGGCTGTCACCCGCACCCGCTGATGCGCCGCACCTCAGCTTCAGCTTATACCGGCAGCCTCAGCCTCTTTCCTAAAACGGACGGTTTATCCCTAGTGGTGTCCGTTTCGGGACAGCCGATGATAGGGGATACACTGCCAGGGGTGTCTTGATACAGCTGTGATAGTGTCTATATCATGTCGAGGTCTGGATATCTCCGTGGTGAGTCGCATGCATGGTGCCTTTGCACCATTGATTCGACGTCTCGGGCTAGAGGAGACTGGTTAGAATCTACACGCCGCCCACCGCCACCTCCAACGGCAGACAGTTACTCTTCTCGACTCCATGCAACCTTCGAGCACGCCATCGGCCCGAGCTCTGGGGTTAGCGTACTTCGTCTCGATTGCGAAATGAAATCTGCTAGGGAACCTACGATCTTGTCCGGTAGCCAGTTGCCACCTGACGCGTGATGTGCTCGGCTTCCCACCATCGAGTCTTCGTCCTAGATGAATCAGGATGTATTCGCCGCTTATACCGGGGGGGGGGGGGGGGGGGGTTTTTGTGCG